>CM045495.1:16354571-16701448 GCA_024704745.1 Rosa lucieae | reverse complement strand
TGACATAATAGAGGACGTGAATCACATGGACATATAATGCCATTCCAAAAGGTATACAAGCCCAAAATAGTGCCTCTGCCTCCTATTACTTCTAGAGTGGTACCTTCTCTTGAGCCCACCTACACTTGAGTTGAATCCCTTGCCGCCCACATTGAAGTATGTTTTTCTTGGAGAAAAGGATACCCTTCCGGTTATTATTTCATCAAAGCTTAGTGAGTTGGAGGAAGGGAAGCTTCTTGGAGTTTTAAAGGAGCACAAAAATGCCTTAGGGTGGAAAATTGCCGACATTAAGGGCATTTGGCCTTCTAAGTGTATGCACCGTATTCATTTAGAGGAGAACTCAAAACCGGTGCGAGATGCTCAAAGGAGGTTGAATCCTCCGATGATGGAGGTGGTGAAAGCCGAGGTGCTTAAGTTACTTGATGTGGGTGTGATCTATCCAATTAGTGATTCAAAGTGGGTTTCACCGGTGCAAGTTGTTCCTAAGAAAGGTGGAGTAACAGTTGTGACAAATGAAAAAGGAGAAGAGGTAGCACAAAGGGTACAAACTGGGTGGCGTGTATGTATTGATTATCGGAAGTTGAATGCTGCTACCCGAAAAGATCATTTTCATCTACCCTTTATTGACATGATGTTGGATCGTTTATCGGGGCGCTCTCATTATTGCTTTTTGGATGGGTACTCCGGGTACAACCAAATAGCAATAGCCCCTGAAGACCAAGATAAGACCACTTTTACTTGTCCATTCGGCACATTTGCCTATCGGAGAATGCCATTTGGGCTTTGCAATGCCCCCGCTACATTTCAAAGGTTGATGATATCTATTTTTCATGATATGACCGAAAAATTTATGGAGGTGTTTATGGATGATTTTAGCATACATGGAGATAGCTTCGATGATTGCCTTACCCGTCTATCACTTGTACGTGCGAGATGTGAGGAGACCAATTTGGTCTTGAATTGGGAGAAGTGCCACTTCATGGTAGATGAGGGAATTGTATTGGGGCATGTTGTTTCATCAAGAGGCATTGAGGTTGACAAGGCGAAAATTGATTTGATTGCACGGTTACCACCTCCGACTAGTGTGAAGGGTGTGAGGAGTTTCTTGGGACATGCGGGATTTTATCGGCGGTTTATTGAGAATTTTTCCTTAATCTCTAAACCTTTATGTGATCTCTTGGCGAAAGATTCTAAATTTGAGTTCACTTCCGAT
Source organism: Rosa lucieae (assembly GCA_024704745.1). Lineage (NCBI taxonomy): Eukaryota > Viridiplantae > Streptophyta > Magnoliopsida > Rosales > Rosaceae > Rosa > Rosa lucieae. The sequence goes on along the minus strand of CM045495.1, from coordinate 16,700,235 downwards.
TGTCTACGTGCTTTTGAGTTACTTAAGGAGAGGTTGACACAAGCACCTATTATTGTTGCTCCCGATTGGTCACTCCCATTTGAAATTATGTGTGACGCATCGGACTTTGCCTTGGGAGCCGTGCTTGGTCAAAAGAGAGAAAAGCGCTTGCATGCTATATACTATGCTAGTAGGACTTTGAATGAGGCCCAAATGAACTACACTACTACCGAGAAAGAACTACTAGCGGTGATTTTTGCTCTTGAAAAGTTTAGAGGTTATCTCTTGGGTTCAAAAGTGATAGTCCATACGGATCATGCGGCATTGAGATATTTGTTGAGCAAAAAGGATGCCAAGCCCCGTTTGATTCGTTGGGTGCTATTACTCCAAGAGTTTGATTTAGAGATTAAGGATAAGCCGGGTCGGGAAAATCTTGTTGCAGATCATTTGTCTAGACTTGAGTATGGTGGAGATTCTTCTGATATACCATTGGTTGAGCATTTTCCCGATGAGTACCTATTCCATGTTGATATTGAGACGCCTTGGTTTGCAGACTTTGTGAACTATTGGGCTAGCAATTGTACTTTCATTCCGGATCACTATGATGCACAAGCTAGAAAGAAGTTTCTTCGTGATGTTCGATCTTATATTTGGGACGACCCGTACTTGTGGAAGGTGGGCAAAGACCAAGTGATTAGACGTTGTATTCCTCAGTGGGAAGCCCCAAAGATTATCTCATTGTGTCATGCATCTTTATGTGGAGGTCATTTTGGTGGGAGGAGGACAGCTTTCAAGATTCTTCAATCCGGTTTCTTTTGGCCTACATTATTTCGGGATTGCCATACCTTTGTTCTTCAATGTGATAGATGCCAAAGGACCGGGAATATATCCTCCAAGGACCAAATGCCTCTCACTAACATTATGGGCGTTGAGATTTTTGATTGTTGGGGCATTGACTTTATGGGACCTTTTCCAAAGTCTCATGGGAATGAATATATCATAGTTGCGGTTGATTACGTTTCAAAGTGGGTTGAAGCCAAGGCCACACGAAAGAATGATTCCAAGATAGTGACCAAGTTCTTAAAAGAGCACATTTTCTCTCGATTTGGGACTCCTAGGATTATCATTAGTGATGGTGGGACACATTTTATCAACCGGACTTTTGATGCTTTGTTGAAGAAATACGGGGTCAAGCATAAGGTTGCCACACCTTACCATCCTCAAACCTCTGGTCAAGTAGAGGTGTCAAATAGGGAGATTAAACGGATATTGGAAAAGACGGTCAACTCTTCTAGAAAGAATTGGGCTATTAAACTTGATGATACTTTATGGGCCTATCAGACCGCATATAAGACTCCTATTGGCATGTCTCCCTTCCGTTTATGCTATGGAAAGAATTGTCACCTTCCGGTCGAGCTTGAGCACAAAGCTATGTGGGCTATCAAATTTTTGAATTTTGACTTGGAAGAAAGTGGTGAGAAGCGGAAGCTTGATCTTTGTGAGTTGGAGGAGATTCGGGAAGAGGCATATGAAAGTGCCAAATTGTTTAAGGAGAAGACCAAGGTGATACATGACCGACACTTGGTGAAGAAGACATTTCTTCCCAAGCAAAAAGTTCTCCTATACAATTCTAGACTCAAGTTATTTCCTGGGAAGTTGAGATCTAGGTGGAGCGGTCCTTTTGAAGTAGTTGAAGTTTTCCACATGGCGCTATACAATCAAGAATCTAAATGGTGGAGAACCCTTCAAGGTGAATGGGCACCGATTGAAGCCCTATATGGACACTACCTTTGACTCTCAAGAGGAGGTGATCATCCTCCAAGATGTTCCTTGACTCACTCTCTTGACATATGGACCGGCAATGAAGTCCTTAAACAAAGCGCTCGCTAGGGAGGCAACCCTAGCATTACTCGTGATGTTCTTTCATGTTCAATAAGACTTTTTAGCCATCTTTTTGGGAGGTTGGGAGGTGATTGGAGAGTGGAGAATAAGGAGATATTTTGAGCTACAATCCTTGTGTGGAGGTCATGGAGGATGATTTTGGGTTGTGAGTTGATGGGATTAAGACCACGAGCTTAATGGAGGACCCTTGTCCTTATTCCTTGATGGGCTATTCTGATGCATTGCTCTTGAACACTACACATTTCTCAATGGAGTTGATCTTTTTATGAGCACCTAGAGCTATTATGGAGCATACATAAAGGAAGTCAAGGCCTTGTGCCTTGAAGTGGTGTCTATTGTTCTTCTCCGAAGGGTGTGAGCAATTGAGGGTCGACAAAGGGGGTTTTCGTATCTTTTCTCCGCATTTAGACTTTCATAGTTAATTTTTGTGTTTTGCTCGAACTTCACTCTCATGCCTAAATCCGACACGGATTTTAGCTTTCGAGCTCACTTTACAACATTGAGGACAATGTTGGTTTTAAGTGTGGGGGTGAGGGCTCGGGTGCCCACGTTAAAAAAAAAAAAAAAATTAGATTAGCTTTATGTAATTATATTTTAGTGGTTAATGCCTTTTTCCAACCCCAATGACTAGCCATGGACTTAACTTGTTATGATTGTGGATAGATTGAGCATGATCTAGGACTTTGAATTTGTTTTGTGATTGAGTGTATATGTGATCTATGCTTGATTAAATGTGTGCATATAGCCTATGGTTAGGTTGGTTCATCATAATTAGAGAAGTATATAGATTATTCGATTAACTTGCATACCCTTATTTGTGAGCTTTTGTGCCTATATCTATAGTGTATGCATCGTTCATTCACTTATTCTTTCATGTGTGTACAATTTCATGAGATTGCGTATCTAGAACTTGCTTGAGACCTCTCGAGACTACTTTTAGCTTGCGACATGATAGAAAGGATGGAGGCATTAGGACTATATACCACCATGGCCAAAGAAGCATGTGCCCAAAAATATTTACCACTAGATTGCCACTTTGAGCCTATTTATATAATTTAGCCTTTTTGTTCATTACCACCACAAATTCCTACCTAGCCTATACACTTTTATCCTACTCTTCCATGGTAGTTGGTGAAGCGATTCGAGAGAATGACTTTATGTTTGAGTGCTTCAAAAGAAAGAAAAAGTCTAAAGTGTGAGGTTACAAAAGAATAAGTGTGGGGTGAGTGATTTTGTATAGAAAAGAAAGTTTCGAAAGAGTTTCATGAAAAAAAAAAAAAAAAAAAAAAAAAGAGGTTCAAAGAAAAAAAAAAAAAAAAAGAAGAGAGAGTTGAAAAAAAAAAAAAAAAAAACTAGTATTATTTTTGTTTATAGTATAGTGTAGTGTGGGTTGTACATCGGGATGAGAGTGAGTGATAGCATTCGAAAGCAAAAGTCATATATCTCTACAAGAGAGAGTTGCTTCACCGATTTCCATGGACTTTGTCTTTCCCTATCCTTCATTTCTATTAGCCACTTGCCTTTAGCCCCATTACAACCAAATAAAAGACCTCTTAATCTTGAATGTTGTGGGCTACCTAGCGGAGATGAGATCGAAGAGCAAGCATATGGCGGCGCGTGTTATGAAATTGCTTTTGAGTGAAACACTTATAGCCCCTAAACACTTGAGCGGTAATATTTAGTGAACCTATGTGAGTTTAGTGGGCTATGTTGGGTCTTCTATATGCCTATTTGATTGTGGTGGATTGATTTGACACATGGTCAACACATGCATATACTTGAGCATCTATTACATGTGCATCTTAATTGCCTTACAAATTCATAAATCCTATGTTGTGCTTATATCTACTTCATGGTCAAGTACATAATTAGTTCTCCGAGGGTAATGGTTGGAAGGGCTAATACCGCATTTTACTTATGTTTGCGAGTTAGTAGATTTTCGGATTAGATTTCATTTAATTTGCTTGAGGACAAGCAAAGTTCAAGTGTGGGGGTGTGATTATACGTAATTATATACGTATAATTATATCTAAAGCACTAGAATTAAGCCAATCCTCATGTCAATTAATATGTAATTAATATATTTTTATTTATTTTGTAGAAAATAAGTGGAATTGCGGAAATGGGAGAAAATGGTGCGAGATTAGAGCAAATTGGAGTTTCCGACAAAATGAAGAAATAGTCAATGCGGGTCAACCTTGGTCAACACTATCAAGGGAGCGGAATCTAATCACCTTCGATAATATGTTATGGAAGTGCATTGAGAAGAGAGAGAAGGAAAAAGGAAGAAAAAAAAGAAAATTGAGAAAAAGAAAGAAAAGGAAAAGAAAGAAAAGAATTATGACATCATGATGACATCATCATGCAATCATCCTTTAATCATCTGAGCCATTCTCTTTTTTTTTTTTTTTTTTTTCCTCACGTGCATTGCACGACCCATCCATTTTTTTCTTCAATTGCTGCCACTCTTCCCAGCCACATATAAAGGATCCCATTCCAATTATATATATGCTCTCTCTTCTACGAGCAGCAGGGGACGATCTCACCATTTTTTTTTTTTACTTATCAATTATCCCATTCTTCCTCTCTAGCCAGACCACGTCCAGATCCAACTCCCAATTTCCATTTCCTCTTCCTCTTTTCTTCTCCCACCGAAACCAACCCACCTCCAACTCTCTCTCTCTCCATTTCTTTCCTCCTCACCAAGATTTTCTTTCCTCCTCACCAAGATCTACCTCACTAAGATTCAATCTTCTCATCAATTCCACAAATTTCAAAGGGGGAGCCCAAGCATCGAGAAATTCATCACCATTAAATTTGGGTAAAAGTGGGGAGCCATAAATCAAGGCTAGCCATAATTGCTTTATAGCAATTTGTGGCTTGTTGTTGTTACTCCTACTTCTCTTCACTTTGTTCCTCTTTAAATTTGGTATATTGATGTTTGTTTATTGATGGGTAGTGAGTAGATTTGTTGTTGGGGACTAGGGTTGTGTGCCCTAGCCCAAATTTTATGTAAATGATGCCTATTTTAATGTATTGATGCAATTTAATTTGTTGGATGCTTATATCAATTTTTGTTGGGTTGAAATGCATGTCTAGGAGCCTAGTCAACTCTAGGGTATGTATTTTGAGCATGTCTAGGATGGAGTTAGAGGCTTGACCCCCTCTAATTCCTAAGCTAGAACCCTCAATTTGGTATTGTAGGGGTTATAAGCATGGTGATTTACACCCGCCGCGTGATTGCGAGGGTGAATCACTTAGTGGTCTAATTCTTGTGCTTTATGCCAATTAGAGCAACTTAGAGACCCTTGAACCGGCTCTAGCTCTCTCTAATTGAGTTTGCGTGACCCTTGAAACGGCACATTAATACCGTAATATATTGAGAATATATGGTCCTTGAGCCTTGAACCGCCTAGGATACGACTACCGCCAAATGAAGAATTTTGCATCTACATTAGATAGCTTCCAACACATAGGATTTGGGTGAAGGAACCTCCCTAGCACCCAACACTCTCTTGTCTTGAATTTTTTCGCAAACTACTTTAGCATTTCATTTTTATTTTTAGCAATTTTCTATTTTCGGTTCTTAAATTTAGTTTAAGTCTTCACAATTAAAAATCACAATTTCGGATACTTGTTGCTAGGATAATTTGTATTTGTGCTTAGTTGTCCGTAACTAAGTGGGGGTTCCCTATTCCCTTGGGTACGATACTTGGAGCTTAATTTATTTGCCCTAAACTTGATGACCGTGTTGTATTACGCGTGAGGCGCTAGTATAGGCACCGAATCAAGCCCTCGTGCCTTGCCTATGTCATTCTCAACGTTCCCTTGCTTGTCATTTGCCTTTAAGCTCATTTCTTCTCCATTTGCTATTTGGTACCTAAAAATAGAAACTTTATTAAAATTGATTTATTTAAGGAAATAACTAAGTAAAATATGAGGAAATAATTATTAAAACATGGCATTAAAATGCTCCTATCAAAATTCAGTCACCGGCTGCCGAAATCCGGCTACCAGTCGTTGGACTCTGGTCACCGGCCGGAGGTTGCTGGAGACGTTTATTACCCCCCAATAAATTTTTATGGGGGGCAATAAAATGTTTATTGGATATTATTGGGGGGTAATAGAAAGATTATTTGGGGGGTAATAGAAAGAGGGGGGGGAGGCTATAAAACAGAAGCTCGGACTCCGGTCACCGGTTCAGAGGTTGCGGGAAGTTTGCAAAGTGGTCATCGGAGACTTATATTACCCCCAAATAAAATTTTATTGGGGGGCAATAAAACTTAACGCCAGACTTAGGTCACCAATTACCGAATTCCAGCTGTCGATGATCGGATTCTTGTGGCCAGTCACCAGATTTAGGTGACCGGTGACTGGAGTCCCACAGCTGGCGACCGGAGTCCCGTGAAGTCTCTCTCTCTAATTGACAAAGAGAGCGAGGGAAAAATTTTCCCAAAAATAATTTAAAAAAATAATTTAATTGGGTATTAGAGCAAAAAATATGTAATTTGTTGGGCAAGTGGGCAATCTCGTAAGATGTTTGGGTAAATGGGGTTAGTGTAGCTCAAATTTGGGTAAATAGACATTTGGCCTTGAAATATAAACAAAGCAGACGTCAAAACCCTTGTTGATGCCAATTTCGGCATCAACGAGTCAACGGAAGTTCCGTTGAAATCCAAGTATAAAGTGGTGGGGTTGTTTTCTTCAAGTGGGCCTATCTTTTCCTTCAATTAGTTTGACTACGTGAGTAGCCTTGGTCGTCTACTTGTGATTGAAGGTTTGCCCTGGTGGTCCTGTGCCTAGTCTTGGTCGTCCACCTCTTGTAACCAAACTACTGAAGTAAGACCTCGATGGTCCTCTTCCTTTGACCTCCTTGAGTAAGTTGGAAACTTGGCCTTGGACGCCGCTCTTTTCTTCTTGAGTGAGGCGGGAAGGCCTTTATCATTCCTTTTTTAGAATAGATAAAAGTATGACCGTTTGTTGTCTAATCCCTTCTAGGATGAAACTGATAAACTCGCCTTGGGCTTCCTCCACTTGACGTTGGGTGTCCAGCTCCCTTGTTGGGTGAAACTGATAGCCTCGCCTCGGGCTTCCTTCACCTGATGTTGGGCCTCCATGCTCCTTGGTTGGGTGAAACTGGTAGCCTCGCCTCGGGCTTCCTTCACCTTATGTTGGGCCTCCATGCTCCTTGGTTGGGTGAAACTAGTAGCCTCGCCTCGGGCTTCCTTCACCTGGTGTTGGGCCTCCATGCTCCTTTATTTGGTGAAACTGATAGTCTAGCTCAGGCTTATATCGTCTTCTTCATGACGTTGGATGTCCAACATTTGAAGTTGGAGGAGGTTCATCATAACAGCTCTCTTGTTGGGTGAAGTTGATAGTTTGGTCTCGGGCTCCCTTCACCTGACGTCACGGGATTCCTCCAATTGACATTGGACATCCAATATGTGACTTGGGCGTATATCAACCTCCTCTTAAGCATCCACTTTGGCTTGGGCGTACAATATCCTCCACCTGATGTTGGGCATCCACTACCTCGAGTTGGCAGACCTCTATAGAAATGACCTGCAAATGTGAAGAGATGGAAGGTTATCGGAGGACCAGCCTAAGGCCGGCTAAACACACTCTGATGCCTAAGTTAGATAAGTGTGTTTGAACATTTATGGAGATTGGAGAAGAAAGAATAATGCTTAAGCATTTTGACATAAGAATAAAGTTGACATGCCAATAGAGAAAGAGAGAGAAGAGACTATGCATTTTGACATAGCTTTGGGAGAGAGTTGAAGTCCCCTTTTTCTGCTTGTAAAAGATTGGTATTTATAGGAGAAGAATGGTTGATGTGGAAAGGAAAGGCATGGGCTCAATCCCATAAAATCGGGGTGTCAGTACTGTGAAGACCCCAAATTCTCAATTAAATGTTTTGTAATTCGATGTTTGTTTAATTATATGAATTATGAATTGTGGGCTTGAGTCATATGACGTTGTATGAGGAATTTAGTTTCGAATGTTTTTATTCTCGAAACGAACGTTATTTAAAGGGGGGCGTCACAAAAATCTATTTTTTTATACGTACGAAATTTGAGAAAACTTCATGTACAAAAGTTGTAGAACCCGTCGTCGATACGAGTTCGTGTATATGCGGAACGCAAGAATCGGAGTTCGTATGAAGAAGTTATAGCATTTGGAAAAGTTGCCAAATTGGGTATATATATAAATGGAAAGTTGCCAGAAGTAGGGTTTCCATTTCTGTCAGCCATTTTCTTCCTCCTCTTTCATTTTCTCTCTCTCGGCCGAAACGAGCTCAAAACAGAGCAACTCTTCACCAGCCGATCTCTCCCTCCTCAGGCCACCTCAAGACGTCGGACCACCTCCATTTACTTCGCCTCTATCTTGCACAGCTGCCAGTGGCAACCTTGAATCGTGGCACGGCTTGTTGTAGCGGCGGCAGGAAGCTTGGTTCCATTTCCGGCCGTTTTGAGTGCGAAGTGAATATCTCGAGCTACTGGCCACCAAAACTCGAGTTTCTTGGCTTGTTGAACCCACCTTGAGTTGCTTGATAAGCACCAAGAAGGACAGCACCTAAAGTGATCGATTTCACGCTCGTCGGAGGCTTCGCCGTTTTCTGCAAATTTTCCGGCCAAACCGGACTGTTTGAGGAATTTTCGATCACTTGCGTTCATTTTTCTGACTTCGAGCTAGTTATGAAAGTTGCTCAAAATGATTAAACGAAGAGGAAAAGCTCGGCCCCGACACCATAGGCGGTGGTCGGCGGCGGATATGTCCCTAACTCCGGCGGCCTTTTTTGGCCACCTCCGGGGGTCCCAAGGGCAGTTTCTGCCCATTTTTATGTTATACATGTCGATACGATCATTTCGATATATAGCATGTGAATTTGGGAGATAGTATGATTAAGTTAGGAATTTTACAATTTTGATCGATTCGATTTCGATCGTTCGATTTGTGATCTGTGAAGATCGGACCGTCCGTTAGACTTGTAGTTTGTTATGATGATCATAGGACTGTCCTGATGACTTTGCGTGGTCACGGGTGAAGATCTGACCGTTGGATCTTCATATAAGTGTGTTTTTGAATTATACGCTAAGTTAATTATCGTATTTGGTTAGGTAATTGACAGTTGAGTTGGCGGACGATTGTGAATCGTGTTTTAAGCTGTTGAGAAGACGCAGCGAGATTAGAGGTGAGTAAATCTCACATGGTTCATTTACGAACTGAATTTCCTTGTTGCACAATTAATTGCTATGCATGAAAAATGGTTTTAAGGATTGAGTTTTAAAGTATATAATAAATGAATTTATTGGTTTTTATTCCGTGTGAACTATAGTTGGTATTAGTGGTCATTCCTGAGTGGATGATTACATCTATATATATATATGTATATATCTACGTGATTTTATATGATATGGTGTGACATTGAGGTGTGAAAGTGTGATAACTTGGGTTATGATATGTCATTGGTTTGAGATTTGCCATGATATATTATGTTAAATGACATTGAATGAAAGAATAATGATGGAAATTGTTTTAGATTATTGTTTAAAACGCGTGATGGTTTTAGAATTACAATTTATATGGTACTTGGCTATTGGATTGTGAGAACGCGTATGTGAGAATAGTTGTAACATTTGAGTCTGAGGCACCTTTAAATGTTCGATCTATGGATCATATGCCACTGTAGGGAATGTGTGATTATATCGTAAAGGTGAACCTAGGCCAAGGTGACATGTTACGATTAAGCTAGAGCTCTAGTTTGTCTGCCATTGTGTGACGTGAAAGCAGTGAGTTGGGTTACTCGTGATCATGAACACGGGTTGGAGAGTTTGTCTGCCATTGTGTGACATGAAAGCAGCGAGTTGGGTTACTCGTGATCATGGACATGGGCTAGAGGTTATGAGGTTTCGAGCGGTGAGACTTTATTTGAAATGGTTTTGAGTTTGTTAATGAATGTTTGATTTGTATTGAAAATGTTGTGATTAAGTTGTATTATCGTGGTTTGTTAAAATTTACTCATGAGCTTTGCAAAAAGCTTACAGGGTTTTGTGTTTGCAATCATGGTACACTATTCAAAAGGTGTAGCGGATAACCCTGCACGTCATGAGAATCAGGGTGGAGATTGAGCGGAGTCGGGCATCGGTGTTAAGTGCTGCACTTAACTATTTTGGTGTGTTGTAGACTCTTTAGGACTTAACAATTTTATTTGTGTGGGTTTGTAATAATCGGCTCGAGAGATAGTTTGAATCGAGGTTTGTAATTTCTTTCGTGGGATATTAGTCAAAAAAAAAAAAAAAAAAAGGAATTCTGGACATATGCTGGGTTTAGATGTTATTCATGTTTCAGATTTTGAATTTATTATTCAAAATTCAGGGCGTGAAAAGTACTCTGTGCTTACTGATCTTTTGGTATACAACAGTGGTCCTACACAATTAAATTTGCAGCCTTTTTTAAAGGGTTACTTGTGCAGAAGAAATTTGCACCCTATTCTCACCCATTAAAACTGTGCAATATTTTCTTTACAATGAAGATGATGGTTGGTGAGCCGTGGGCTATTGGTTAGCTAGCCTAATTAACATCGTGGAGGTCATGACTTCAAATCTCACTGACATCAAGAGTGGGGTGGGGAGTTTCATTGTCATCCAAAAAAAAATGATTAAAATTTGTTGGATCAATGACATATAAGAGGAATATGTAACTTGCATTCACTTCATTTTCATCTTTTTCCTAGTTTTTCTCTCTACAACTGCTTCTCAATTCGAAGTAAGGTTAGTAAACACACTCTTAGAGCAACTCCAACAATAATACTAGGTAAATCATTTGTTTAGATACCAAATGCATTTCACTTTATGTGGCAGCTGATGTGACACAACAACGATTTAATTATATTTTGCGATAGGTAGGGTTTTTTTATTACATTAGCTGCCACATAAAGTGGGATACAGGTGGTACCCAAAAAACTGGTTGGCATAGAATTATTTTTTTCTCTAGAATAATGCTAGTTACCACCTGCATCCCATCTTTTACGGTAGTTAATGTGGCACTACCACATCATTTAATGAAACTAGTTGAGATTTTTGTTGTACGTATTAGCCACCAGATAAGGTGGGATGAATGTGATACCCAAAAAGACGGTTCACCTAGCATTACTCTTTTCTCTATGGTTAAGGTTCAATAATCAATAAAGTTTTGAAAATTTCTTTATATATCGATGCACAAAAGTAGTTCAATATTAGAGTAACACTTGTACTATTAATGGCATCAAAATTATTTTTACACTTGGGTATAATATATTAATTGGCTGACCAACTAGAAGAAAAACAATACTATTAGATTTCTTTTTTGGTCAGAATTGAACATTTTATTACTAGAGGTTAACCCTCATAAGAAATATACAATGGATATAAATATGGTAGATGACCATTCTGGTTCATCTACACATGAAGTTCAGGAATCATAATTGCATTCCTACAAACTATACTCTTAGATTAAACATAAAAAGATGCCCCTCTGTTTCAAATATTAGGCTATGACCCTCAAATTTAGTAGTGTAGTTAAGCTTCGATTGTTTTATGGGCATGAATTCTGAAATAACTCAAATAAGAATGGTTTGGCTTTAATAAGTTGACCGAGATCGGTGCAATCACTGATGACAAAGATCCATTCGACGACAGGCAAGGAATCGGAGGTGAAGTAAAACTAGCTTTCCCACTGGCCTTGTTGCACACAGAATGAAGTGGTAGTCCGGATGCGGAGGTTATGTTGACATGATCCATCAAGATATCGGTACAACCCAAGTCGGAGCAATCCAGTGTTATTGCTTGCTCACTTGCTGAAGTTCCGGTAATGCCACTGAATGTTACATTGCTAACTTTCACTGCTCCCGTCTGTTCATAACAAAAGAAAAAAAAAAAGCATTAGATGATCTGCAACTCAATCATTACTTGTGATGGTTTGTGATAGTTTACCATCAAAATGAAAGCTAGGATAACTTATAGATACTAAAACCCTCTTTCGTACAAAACGTTTCCTTACATGAGTTCTTGCTTTATGCGGTGAACATGCATATATCTAATACATGCATGTACCCCGTATAACATGTACGTTTCCAATTGGGATCTTCTAGTTTTAGTTTTTCAATCAGATATTCAGATCATTCCACTAGCTTTCTTTAGTGGTAAATGACCAATTAAGGAATGTATTGTTCTGCTACTTTAAGAAACTACACAAATTCCTTGCTTCATTTTGATTTTAGACGAACGGTAACTATATATGATCAGATTGAAAAAAAAAAAAAAAATCTTACTTACAATGGAAAAAGAGGAGAATTTTACCATTTGATCATATCAACAATTACATAAAATTATATTTTTTTAAAATTAATTATTTACATTATTTAATTCCAATTTAATCAAGCATTTCTCTATATGAAACTTTTACCTTAGCTGGGCAATTATGTCCGCCATTGCAGTAGTGTTGGTCAATTATAATAGGATTTTGTGACTGTTGAAGGATCATTTGTCTGAAGAAAATCGCCCGAGCGTATCCAGATCCACCCTTTAAGTAAAACAATGAAGAAATCATCAGAAAGAAACATATAGAATATGTCTAGCTACGAGATTTGTAATTAAGAATTTGATAGAATTACGTACCATCCATGTTTTGATTCTTGCACAGTTTGTAGATTTGTTGCAGCTACAATTCTGAAAGTGTACTTGTTCGACATTATCTGTAATAGCTGGATCTTGTCCTAAACTACCCACACTAGAGAAAACACACAGGGTTAAAATCAGAAACATGTAATAAATAATTCTCATTGTTTTTTCAAGGGACATTACATTTAGGATTAGGTTAGGTCAAGAGGTTCGATTCCTTCCAATATAACCAACAAAAAAGGCTGGAGTTTTAGCTACCTGAAGCCATGACCTGGTCCGCATGTTACATGAGTTATGTTTACAAAAGAGGAGCCTCCCTTAATTGCAATGCAATCATCACCTGTAGTAATTAATTGAAATAACAAAATAATATTCTAAGTTGAGCTAGCTTATTAATTCAATAAGAGGACAATCAGAGTAACTTCAACTTGAATTACCAGTTCCGATGAAAGAGTCTTGTATGGTCACTTGGCTTGATAAAGAGATGTCAATGCCATCAGTATTCGGGCTTTTTTCCGGTGCACTCAAGTGAATGTTTGAGATACGTACACCATTGCTGCTATGTATAAATATATGGGCTCTCGGACTATCACGGGAAGTAAATCCAGATAATTGAAGTTGGTCGCATTTGTGGAAGTTTAAAGCCTGCAAGAAAGAAACATATTATTACAATAATTCTTAACAACTCCAAAACTAAATTCACAATAATTTATGAAGAAAAAATATTACCGTAGGTGGTTTGCAAGTCACGTCAGTGTCCTGATATAAACAAATAAACCAAACATTCAATCATTTTTGCTTTCAACAGAAATAACAGCAAAATGGTGAATGCATATCATGCAATTGCATATAGAATCTATACATTTTTATCAAACAGTGGTACCATTATGGGCATATATTATTTTATAATATGGCACATCAATTTGTTAATTTAGCTCTAAGATTTAATATTTATGGATTGGGTTTCTACTAGGAAATTATAGACTTATTACATTTATGGATTGGGTTTCTTGTTTCCACCAAATTGGACCATTGCCATTTATAAGTCCTTCCCCCTTGATGACGAGGCCCTTCACGTTTAGAAAGCATAGCCAACATTGTCCGATTTTGCACGCGTCTGCCCATTCGCTAAGAGTGGATGGACCGACAATATTCCCATCAATCTGATACAAGGGATCATAAAAAAAATAATTCATGCAATTTAATTTTGAGAATAAATAATTACTTGAATAAAGATCCATGATGAGCACATCGTTGTTATCAAGTGACCAATAATTTTGTGGTCACTCACATTTGGATTTGATTTTAAGCGTTGAGATTAAAATATTTTAAATTTATTCTTTAAATGTCAATCATGATATTAAATCTAAGGGTGGGTCGTTGGTGACCGTGTGAACATTATTACAATAAAGATACCAATCACACACTTTAATTACCTGAATTCCAACGTTATTGGATTTGCATGGACCTACAAGTTGAAGAGGTTTGACTACAAAGGTCTTCCCTGCGGGGATGTTTAGGGTTTGGCCAGTCTCGCAAAGTGTCTTCCATGCATTTAAGAAAGCCTGTATATAAATTAGAAAAGCAATTAGCATAAATATCATGTGTTCACGAGTTGTACAAAAGGTAATGAAAATGTTACTCCACTTAAAACACAAGTCGTACTGTGTCAATCGATAATTATACGTAATGTGTCAATCGTTAATTATACTAATATATGTAATATGTGACTCTAAATTAATGTGTTTCATTTCAAAAAAAAAAAAAAAACAACAACAACAACATAATAACATGTAGGATGAGTTTAATGAAAGGACAGTTAGTTACTTCAGTATCATCTGCTATGCCATCACCAGAGGCACCAAAATCAAGTACGTTAAGAGTACGGTTTTGGCCATAACGCGGCCCAATGCCAAATCTAGGTGAAGCAACAATCCATGAAAACAACACAGAGGTAAGTAGCGAAAGCAGACCCTGTAAAAAAGAAAAATTAAGGGAAAATGTTATTAATATACTTGGACTAGTTTAGAAAGAAGGTAAAAGAAATAGTCCTTGGTATTGCTAATAATATACCATTGTAAATGTTCTCCAAAGGATCCAGTTTACTAGACAATAATACAATAGACACTTAGTTCCTCGTAGCCTTCTGATAATCTCACTCGAGTTGGCAATGCATGTATACAATCAACTTTGCTGGGATTAACAACGAATGACATGCAACTAAATATCTAAAAAGTATAATTCTATGTAAACGTGATACGTTATGTTTAAATCACCCTACAATAAAATTGATCGTACTTTGAGGGTTCTGTGTTTCAAAATAGATGAGTTGAACATGTTAAATAGTCGTTCATTTAAACTAACATTGTTGAATAGAGTTGGCATGTTTGTTAATAGCATACATTCTAGAATCTGGTTGTAACTTTCACAAACGAAGAAACTTTGTTTTGTTTGTTTTTGAAAGAATTATAGAATTATAAAAAAAGAGTTTGTTACCTTGAAAAGTAGGACATTCTCTTGTTTTGTTTTGTTTGTTTTTACATAGCATTCAAGCCAAAGTAAACTATGCATTTTCGTTACAATGGAGAGGATTAAAATTCTAAAATTTCTTGGAGATAAATTTTTTTCAGTCCAACAATTGTCAAGTGGCTCTCTATCATTTAATTTTCTAAAAGACACTACACATATATATTGAGGAATTTTAGTTACCCACTCTCTAGAATTTAATTCCTTATACTGTTTTTTGACCGAATGAAATTCATATATTCGCCGACTACACCGAGTCATTGAAAAAAAAAATTACACATATTAGAGCTTAGACTCCCAAAAGAGCTATCTGCCATGCATTTTCAACCTACAGGGAGAAAATCCTTACTAAATAAAATCATTTCAGACTTGATCGCATATTTATTCAATAAGTGTGAAAAAAAGAAAAAAAAAGGATTAATTTCAGTTTACCCCCTTGAGGTTAGGGGTCGTCATCATGTTAGTCCCTCGAGTTTCAATTTAATCAGTAATACCCTTGTACTCTCCAAATTCATCAACCGTGTCCAATTTCTACTATTCCATCCAATTTGGACCGTTAAGTCTGACTTTTGAGGACTAAAATTGTCATTTCAAGACAAAAAAAAAAACAAAAACAAAAAAAAGAAATTTTTTTTCTTTTTTTCGTTTTTTTTTTTTTGCATTTTTTTTATTTTCTTGTTCTTCGCTTATTATTATTATTATTATTTTATAATTTTGTCTTCAACCTATACACCACAAGTTATAATAGGTTTATAAAAACAAAATAAAAACTCTTGGTGGTCAAAAAGGTGCTCGTTGGTCTACGATATTTGTGATATATCTCCGATAAAGCAAAAAAATTTAGGATATGTTTGTAAAATATATCTATAAAATATAATAGGTTTAAAATATATCCTATAATAGGTTTAAATATAATAGGTTTAAAATATAAATTTTTTTGCTTTATCGGAGATATATCACAATAAAGTGAAGAATTTTAGGATATATCCCCAATAAAGTGAAGAAATATATGTATTTATTTTTTTATATCCTATTTTTTATATGTATTTAAAATATATCCTATAATATGTATTTAAAATATATCCTATTTTTTATATGTATTTAAAATATATCCTATAATATGTATTTATTATTATTATTATTATTATTATTATTTTATAATTTTGTCTTCAACCTATACACCACAAGTTATAATAGGTTTATAAAAACAAAATAAAAACTCTTGGTGGTCAAAAAGGTGCTCGTTGGTCTACGATATTTGTGATATATCTCCGATAAAGCAAAAAAATTTAGGATATGTTTGTAAAATATATCTATAAAATATAATAGGTTTAAAATATATCCTATAATAGGTTTAAATATAATAGGTTTAAAATATAAATTTTTTGCTTTATCGGAGATATATCACAATAAAGTGAAGAATTTTAGGATATATCCCCAATAAAGTGAAGAAATATATGTATTTATTTTTTTATATCCTATTTTTTATATGTATTTAAAATATATCCTATAATATGTATTTATTATTATTATTATTATTATTATTATTATTTTATAATTTTGTCTTCAACCTATACACCACAAGTTATAATAGGTTTATAAAAACAAAATAAAAACTCTTGGTGGTCAAAAAGGTGCTCGTTGGTCTACGATATTTGTGATATATCTCCGATAAAGCAAAAAAATTTAGGATATGTTTGTAAAATATATCTATAAAATATAATAGGTTTAAAATATATCCTATAATAGGTTTAAATATAATAGGTTTAAAATATAAATTTTTTTGCTTTATCGGAGATATATCACAATAAAGTGAAGAATTTTAGGATATATCCCCAATAAAGTGAAGAAATATATGTATTTATTTTTTTAATCATATTTTATAGATATTTCTTCACTTTATTGGGGATATATCCTAAAATTCTTCACTTTATAAACCTATTATATTTTGTAGATATATCCTAAAATTCTTTGCTTTATCGGAGATATATCACAAATATCGTAGACCAACGAGCACCTTTTTGACCACCAAGAGTTTTTTTTTTGTTTTTATAAACCTATTATAACTTGTGGTGTATAGGTTGAAGACAAAATTATAAAATAATAATAATAATAATAATAATAATAATAATAAGCTAAGAAAAAGAAAAAAAAACAAGAAAAAAAAAATGAAAAAAAAAACAGAAAAAAATGCAAAAAAAAAAAAACGAAAAAAAGAAAAAAAAATCTTTTTTTGTCTTTGTTTTTTTTTTTTGTCTTGAAATGACCATTTTAGCCCTCAAAAGTCAGACTTAACGGTCCAAATTGGACGGAATAGTAGAAATTGGACACGGTTGATGAATTTGGAGAGTACAAGGGTGTTACTGATTAAATTGAAACTCGAGGGACTAACATGATGACGACCCCTAACCTCAGGGAGGTAAACTGAAATTAATCCAAAAAAAAAATACACAACTAATTCACCAATACATGAGCTCACAGTGGACTGTAGTCAACTCACCAATTCATCGAGACAACACAAGAAATCGAAGAAGGCTTGCCATTGACATAAAAGAGGAACAATTTTATATGTTTGTGCAAAAGAAAAAATGTTAATTAACTAAAATAGTCCAAAAGAACAAAGAAGGAAAGAAACCAAGGTAAGAGCCCAGACTCTATGGTCGAAGCCCCTATCTACCCTATCTTTGCCCTTGCCTTAGCTCGGGCAAGAAAGTAAGGAAAATTAAGCTCAGGTCCGAGAACCCATTCTAGACCACCCCCAATTCTTATACTTCTAGATCTCCACCACCACCACCAAGCTAGTGCCTAAAGCTCTGGCGGAAATTCTTGCATGACATATACAACATGAAACCCTAATGACCAATTAAGGAATATGCTGTTTTATGCCACTATAAGAAAATACACAGATTAATCCTTGCTTTGTTTATTTTTTTTTTATTTCAGATGAAAACGAATTATTTTTTGATTGATGAAAAAAAATTAGTTACAATTTAAAAAAAGAAGAAGATCTATACATAATAGAAGAAAAAAATTGAACAAAATGCACCATCGCAGTAGTGTTGGTGAATCATAATAGATTTTTTTTTTTTGAAAGAAATGTGGATTTCATTAATGCATGCAAAGATGACCATTACATATCCTTCTACTGCATTCGACTATATAGATTAAAAAGTTGTAGTAAGAGAACTATTGTGACACATAAAAAGAAGCCACCTATAATTTTGTGACTGTTTAATGGTCAGTTATTTGAAGAAAATGGCCCCGGCACATACAGATTCTCCCTTTAAGAAAACAAATGAAAAAAAAATATTAAAGATTGAGATTTAAATGAATTTTAAATATTTTAATCTTAAACCTAGTGTTTTGGTGAACACAACTCTAAACTAACGGGTCATGATCACGCGATCACCAGGCTATTGAGAATTTTGTAATTATTTACTCTTAAATCCTAGATTAAACCACTGTAAGTGGTCTAGTGGTTGAGAATTTCATGATTTAGTTATTTACCCACGTTCGACTAAAGAAGTTGTCAAAGTAGCTAGGCCATTGTGCTGCAATACACAGTTATAACATTTTACATACCTCAATGGATTAGTCCTTTTTTTTTTTTAGAATACAATGGATTAGTCCTTGAGTCTAGAAATCTATCGGAATACTGTGACACTGTTAAATTTTTTATTTTTAATAACTAACGGCTCGAAATTAAATCACAGTTTTAAACGACCTGCCGTCCGAATACAAGTCGGTGTTATTGCCAGTTCCACTTCTAATTTGCGAGCTTCGTTCTCGATTTATGGTAGGAAAACCAGTTGGATTTGTTCCGGCGAAGCAAGAAGCACGCTTTGGATTTTTGATTTTGAGAAGAAAATGGCGGACAGAGACAACCGCGAGTGGGATTTCTATCTGAGAACCTTATCAAACAGCGCCAGAGACTCCAATGCCGCCAACAATCCCGCTTCTGATCCCGCTCTTCTCCAATCCGTGAGTCCTCCTTTATCATTCTCTCTCTCTCTCTCTGCGTTTCTCGGTAATGAGCTCAGTCGGGAGAGACTTGGATATGAACTGAATTGGTGAATTGGATTTTGATTTAGGTGAAGAAGCTATATGAATTGTGTAAAGCTGAGAATTCAGAGGATTTGGTGGCTAGGGTTTATCCGCAGATTAACAAGCTCTTTCAACGCTCCGTCGCTTCGCTCTCTGAATCTCGAACCACCTCTTATGGCCTCCTCTTGCTGGTTCGTCTTTTTTTCTTTTTTTTCCCCTAAATTTTATGTGTATTCTTGTTTCTACTGCTGTGGTAACTTTGTTCGTTTAAGACTTGGAACTCTACGACGGTAAATTGAAAATGTGGCTCTTCGGTTTCGATTGTGTCCTGTTGATCAATATGAAGTAGTATTTGTGGAATGGTTAGACGATACAGAAAATGTATGGAATGCTTAAGGTTTCATATTCATTTGAATTTCCGACGCGGAAGCATTCTGGATGATCTAGTACTAAGTTGTTTGTCTCTTGGGATTGCATGTTTGTAGGCAATAAAATAATAGACCTCTTCTTCCGGTGTCGATTAGGTGTAACGTAGCGTGCAGTGTAATATATACCATCTTGCATTTATTTTTTCCCTGTGCTGCTATTTCCTTTGCGAGTATATATGTAACATTTTCCTTGGGATGCTTTGCTTACATCTTTTCCCCTGATTTTTCTGCCAGGCCATTCTTCAATTTTGCCTTGATTTTGGAGACTTGGTTCTGCATGATGCTGATCCCAGTCTCAGGACATTTTTCCGTTCATGCTTGAGCCGGTAAATGATGTTCTCCATTTCAGATATGATATTGAATGCAAATTATGATTTTATTTTATCTAGTAATTAGTTGTTGTTCAGTCTTATCAGATAAATGAGCTTGTTATTATATTGACTGGAAATTTGGACTTATGTAACCAGTTGGTTGCTACTTGCTACCAGAAGAGGAGAATAAGTTCCTTGAAACATAACCCAGTGTTCTGCTAACTAGAAATTCTGCAAGATAAAATGAAAGAGAAATATTCTTATGCATTCATTTATGGTTCAAAACTTCCCCAACATTAAAATTAGTCCCTTTTATGCAACTCCAATACCGGAGTCAATTGATAATGGTGATGAATGAAGAATAATATACTTTATGCACCTAAATCAACATGTTCTCTGCATATCTCAATGCCGATGATTAATGCAGATTTCCGTTTAACTCTATACTCATCCAAGAACCCATGTCAGTTGGGATCCCAACTATGAATCCGTCGGTAGATGGTGTGGGTCTATAGTGTTAAAACAGGCAGCAGAAGAGGAAGTCCTCAAGGAAGCATAATGATCTGCAAAGTACTCTCTAGATTCTTTGGCTCATTGGAAGATAAAATTATATAACTTCAAAATAAATTGCTAACTAAAGTATCATCTGTAAGACTTGGTATTTTTGTGTTGAAGTGAGTTCCTGTCTTGCTTATGTAATTTACTATTTCTTTGGTATATTATCTAGCTACAGATAGGTTGATTATCAGACATTCAAATTTTCTAATTTGGTTGCAGTGAGTTTGCAGATCCAGTTGTTGCAGAAGCAACCCTTGACTTTCTGAATGTAAACAAGAAAAAGCTCTTAACTTCTTTCCCTACCTTACTGCCTCAGGTATGATTCAGATCTATAGTATTTTGTGTACAAGAAAGTAGTACATATTAGCTATGAGATAGATTTCGGTATAGTCAATCTCCTGACACTGCATAACTTGTGGACAGAAATACCATTTGCATAGTTGTTTTGCAGCTACTTGCAAGTCATACTTATATTAACGAATAATTGAAGTGTAAAGATGTCTAAGGCACAATACTTCCATCAATGCTCGAAAGTATAAAAGATAAACAGTTGCACCATGGTCATAACTTTTGATGTAAACTTTTAGGGTGTATCGTACATGTTTTGCTCAGGGATCTGTTAAGTTGATGATGCTTGCAGCTTCCCAATAGCCTCATCGTTGTAAATCTTCTCGAAATCCAAATGTATTGAAACAGCATCAAAGCCACTATAGTCAAATATTTCAATTGTATGATTGCATCTATGTTTTTTATATTATTTTTTATATTTACTTTTTGAGAATCATTTTTTTTGTATTCTGCTATGCCTCTTGATGTGATTCTTTAAATATCAGCAAGTATCAGATAGAAGATTGTTGTCAAATAGCTTTATCAAATGTGTATCTAACATTAATAATGTGTATGCAGTTCTTTCCCTTAATGCTAAAGTTGATTGCATGGAATGGGGAACGGTGAGTTCTTCTGTACATCTAATTTGATTTAGTGCTGAAAGATATATTATTTGTTACACACACACATGCATATAGGCCAGTTCTGCACAGGACACCCGCAAAAGAGATTTTCTGTGCAGTTCTCTCTAGAGTCTAGACCTGGCCTCTATATATATATATTATATATATTATTATTATTTTTAATATTGTTGTATCACATCTCCTATAATGATCCAAGATGTCAGTCTTTGATGGCACCTAGATGCAGACACTTGTGAATATCCATGTATACAAATTAGTGAATAAACTCGTTTAGAGTAATTGTGCTTATAGATGATTTTACCAAGTAATTATCTACATAAAGAAAAACCAATAATTGTCATGTATGGGGTTTGCCTTGCAGGTTAGAAAAATTATTTTTGAAGGTGTTTCCAGGATTGATGTCCCCAGGGTCTTTTCTTCCGTTATTTCCATCGTTAGTGGACTTGCCAAGTGAGTTTGATTTTTCTGCTTACGTATTCCTCTTATTTCTTTTATGGTGCATTATCTATTGATTCATTTTATCTAGCACAGCTTCCACTGTGGTTGGATCATGTATGCATGCATATTTTCTTTGTTGGCTTTCTCTATAATTTGTGGAGTTATTTGGTTCTTTTCCCAAATCCCTTGTTTTGAGGATCAAAATATTGGCCATGAGGAAATATTGGCAGTCAAATTTAACATACATCAATGGAGTTGTCAACACCGATATTTTAATCGTAACTTATCATTTTTCAAATGCTGTTACTATGTATGAAAAAAAGGTGATTTAGTTAGTTTGTTCTGTGACTTCTATCTATCATAAATACTTGTGAACTTCTCAAGCATGTGTTTCCCTAACAAAAATAATTAGAGTTCTCAAGCCACATGTGAAGTGCAAGTTCTGACTACTTAGCTTATGAAGTATGCGGTCCTTTTGCTTCTGATGATTTGGAATCATATAGTTAATCCTCCTCAGGAATACACCAAGGAAATTATAACTGTATACACAAATGCTCATTATGCTTGGGAGAATCATGAAATGATTGGGGTTTACAGATTTTTAATCTCATTTAGATTATTCATTTTTCTAGGTTTTTTATTTTTATTTTAATTTTTTTATTTATTTTTAATTCCCTTCTCCCTTTTATTAAAGGATAAAGCTCTTTGGAATCAGCATGATTTTGGTCTTGGGTGGGTGCAGTTTATGATAAATTAGTTTCCTGAGTTTTTCCTTGAAGGAACTTCAGATTGATGATTTTTGTTTCAACTATGGTAGTTTTGGTAGTGGCATTGGAGAAAGTAGAAAGGAGCTCAGGATCATTAGTTGGAAACAGCATAGCTTCAATGCAAAAGAGTTCAGCTCCTGAGGTTATTGAATGTCAAAGTTACATTAGTTTTTCCACATCCACATAAATGATGCAATTAACAATACCTGCTCTTATGTGAATGCAGATGCTACTGGCGCTTATGGACGAAGCTTATACTGGTTCAACAATAGGAGATGGAGGGGGAGACTCTGAGTCAGAGGACACCAATGCAATAGATGTTGCTGACCCTCTGTTCCTCGACCTTTTAAAAGATGAAAATGATGGCATTGCTGTAAGAGTTTTTTCTCTCTTTGATAGCAATACAGCATTCCCCTTATTGGTATCTGCTTGTCTTAAATGGAAGAATAGGCATGTTGACATGCTTTTGAAGCAGAACAGCGTTTTATGTGCCTCTTTTTATCACTTCAACAAAATCCGAATGAAAGATGACCTCATAAAGCCCTGCCTTGTAGTGAGAAGAAATTAAGTAAAGTTGTGGAAATGATCTTTTAGACTCATTTTATGACTTCAACAAAATCCTAATGAAAGATGACCGCATAAGATCACGGTCTTCTTGTAATGACAAGGAATTATGTCAAGTTGTGGACATGGTCTTTAAGACTCTTTTAGGGGGGGGCGGATGATTTTCAACAATTTTTACACTTTCATGATATATATTTGTTGAAAATGGGAGTCCCCATTAACGTGTCTTTTAAATCACTGAGAAACATCCAAATCAAGATTTACTGATGCTTTCTTGAGTGATGGGGTATTATTAATATATGGATTTTCTAAAATGATCAAATTACGTTTTTGTTACATTTCAGGAACGCCACTTGACCTCTCCTGGGATAGTCGCAGCCTTACAGGCTGCAATAAATACCCCTCGATCTGATAGACTGAAATATATACTTCAGATGGCACCGCGGCTTCTTAATTTGTACTTTTCTATAGCATTGCGTGATGTCAATAACTGTAAGTTAATCTAGCTCTTCAAACCAAAAGATTTTAAAAAAAAATATATAGCTCCAAGTCTACAATTGAGTTTACTATCAACACAATATTTAGGAAACCTAATATTTGTAGAATACTTATGTAGAGGAATACTTTCATATGGCTATCCTCATATTTAATTCTCTTTCTCATGCCAGCTTTGATCTGCGCATTGATTCCCCTACTCATGTCTAGGACTGGTACAATATTTCCTGACAAAGTTTATTCTTATGAGGTGTGTATTTAAATATTTGTTTTATATGTTCTTCTGAGGTTGTTCTTGTGGTAATAGTCTTTGGTTTTCTATGTAAGTTATTGGTGTACAAACCATATGCTTTTGATGCTTGAAACAGACTAATTGTCTCATGAACTTCATTTTAACTTGCTGTTCTGAACTTCTAAGGGTCCTCGGCTGGCATCACAACTGTGCCTTCCATGATAGGGTCATGAGACTGTTGACCTGTTTTAGGCATAATATGATGATTGGAGCCTGTTTTCAGCATGATTTTCTAATTGGAAGAACATGAACGACTTATTGGCATTATCCTTTTTGCTTACATTTCAATTTATTGGTTTAAGTGGTATTCATGATGGTACCTTGGTATAAAATCGTTATTAGTATTTTTCTTTAATACTTATTTTCATATTATATACATGTTATGACCAGAATCTGTTCATATCTTGAGTGCAAAAAATTTATGTATTTCAAATCAGGAAGATGATGGTTTAGAATGATGATCCAATTGTGAAAGTAATTGGGACCAGTTGGTATATTGAAATCATTTGTACTTTTATTTCATAAATGTTTTTGGTTGAATGCTTAAAATCTAATCACAAGATGCTTGTTCTCTTATTTGTCACTTTGAATCGTGATAATAAATTTATAAGATTTGAGAGCTTCCAAGATACGGAGATTCTTATGTGAGATTATGAATTTTGTTATAGGTCCGTAAGAGGCTTTTAGAATTCATGCTTGCCGCCTTTCAGCGCTCCCCAGATTTTATTGCGCTTTTGAAGGTAGTGTTGGAAACACAATATCTGCTTCATAACAGTTCCAGTTGTTTTAACCTGTATGTGTTACTTTCAACTATTAGCAACCATTGGCATGATTCTCAAGGCTTGTAAGGAATGATTTCTATTTTTTTGGTTCTTAGTTTAAACCGTGTAGGGCAAAATAGAAAACTGCTAAGTAATAGAAAAAATCTCTTCATTGACAGAGTTCCACTTTGATTTCAATCCTTGCAGAAGCCTATAATGGACAGGCTTGCAGAAGCTTATAGTGGACAAGCTTATGACAGCCCTGAAAAGGTCAGTTGATAATCTCCCTGTTCTCTAATGTGAACAGGTATCTTACTTTTTGTTAAAGCTATTGCTTTATCATAGGAAGAGTTGGCATTACAATTGTGTTGGGCTATTGGAGAGCATGGTGGGGGTGGACCATCTCACAAAGATGCAGCTCGTGAGCTCTTTGAGAGTTTAGAGCTACTCCTGTATGAAAGCATTTCATCTAGGTACGGATAAAACAGCCTTTGCTTATGTCTGGTATATGTTCTTGTCGTTGCTGAGTACTTTGTTTGCTGATTTTTTTTCTTTTTCGTTTTTCTTTTTTCTGTGTTCTGTTTTGAAGTCGTGTAGGCCTACGGCAAGAGTCTGCCTTGAGTTCAGATAACCAAACTTCAAGAAAGTCATCACAGTCGAGGCTTCTATGTTTTGTTATTACAGCCATTGCAAAGCTGGCAACCAACCATCGTGAATTGCTGCCCAGGGCACGCTTTTCCTTGAGCAAGGTTAATTGATAGTTTTGACCATACGCGATAACTTTTTCCCTACCTGAATAGTGCCTCTATATTTGCTGCTACAAAAATATATAATTTCCGTAGAGAGAATGTTGAACTTTCTTTCTAGTCTAATATGCTGGAGAAGTTACTGTCATCAGCTAATATTCAGTGCATGGTTTTGCATCATCAGGTAGTTAGGTCTCGGATATCGGATGTGAGGGTCTGGAGACGGGCTTGTGATTATTTGGGTTTAATAAATGAACCCGCAATTTCCTCGTCTGTTTTGGGGCCTTCACGACCTTCACATGGACAAATGCAGAAGCCAGGTACTGTAAAGTGGAGCGAGGGCGCAACAAAGATGATTGCACATGTTCCATTCTATATTCTTGGTGAACAAGAAGGTCAGGATCCTTCATCAAAACCTTTCAGTTTACTCAATCTTCTAAAATAGTTGAAAGCATTCTACATGCTATATATGTCACCTTTTCTTTGATCTTTTTCTGGATTAATAGGTCTGCACCTTTAACTATTTGCTCGAGGCTGATATAAATAAAAGAAATCCTAGCTAGCATGAGTTACTAATTTTATCCACCATTAGCTGACTGCTGCCAAGATATTCTAATCATCACCTGTTTATCATGGATTTCACTTTTTTACCTTCTTGCAGGTCCGCCCTTCCATGAATTTTTCTTTTCAGATATTCTTCCAAGATGAATGGTGCCCAATTTTGCAATTTATTGAATTTGTGATATGTATTGACAGTCTTAATATACAAATTTATAGATTTCGTTATTGTATATTATCTTGTGAAGTACCTTGCTTTATTAAAGATAACAGTGACTATATTGATTACTTGCGTGTACAGAAGTACTTTGATGTAACTGGCATTCATTTTAATTTGTTTTAAAGACTTTCTCAATTAGACTTGATTTCCAAATAGTAACTGTTGTGGGTGCTGGGTACAAATCTTTTTACACCTTATTTTACCTTTTTTTTAATTTTTTGAGCTGAAGACTATCCATTATTTACTGTACAAAAATAACTGGTTGTTAAAACAATAAGCCAATATGTAATTAATTGTAATTAGGCCACCCTCCCATGTTCTCCAAAAATGCCTTCAAGACAAGTAATATTATTGTTACGTCTCACGTAAGAAATATGTAAGAGGGAGAGGACCTCCCTTACCAATAAAAAGGAACCCTCCCATATTTAGAAAGGCAGGCTTGATATTTAATTTTCTCCACTTATATTACTATAATGGCTATTTAGCCACTCTTCTAGTGAAACATTCTATGTGGACAAGTCTCCCTTGAGATAGCCATTTTACTTCTTGTGTCACTATCTATTTCTATGATGTTTTTTCCTTAATTTCCGGATTATAATAAAAACATTTGGTGCCGTCTATGAGAATCACGTACATGAAGTCAAGTTGCTTGCCCCAACTCTCTTGGTCACCTTGCAAGACACCATGGCACCTCGGCATGATCTCAAGGCTCCCTTTACGAGATCTGGTACCTCCGTACGGAATTCAATGCCATATTTGCCTGATCTCAAAGCCTCCTTTGCAAGATCTCGGTGCCTCCTGTATGGGATTCATGGCTACCTTTGCATGATCTCTTATTTACAAGATCTCGGTGCCCTTCATACGGGATTCGGGGCCACCTTTGCCTGATCTCAGGGCCTCATTTGCGAGATCTGGCTGCCCCCCATACGGTATTTAAGTCCTCCTTTGCCTAATATCATAACCTTGTTTTCATGATCTCAGGGCCTTGTGTTCAAGATCTGATGGTCTCCCTTACGTGATGCATGGCGTTTTCGGCATGATCCTATGATTTCTCATACGGATGCATGGCCTTCTTTGCATGATCTCAACATGATGCATGACCTCATGTGCGTGATCTCAACTTTGTATGATCTCATGGCCCCTCATACGCAATTCAAAGCCTCCTTTGCCTAATTTCACGGCCTCCCATTCGAGATCTCTCATGGCCTCTCGTACATGATTCAAGGCCTTTTCTACCTAATCTTAAGGCCTACTTTGCCTGATCTCAATGCCTCCTTTGCGAGATCTCATGGCCTCTCATACATGATGCATGACCTCCTTTGCACGATCTCACGACCTCCTGTTCGAGATCTTATGGCCTCCCGTACGTGATGAATGGCCTCCTTCACATGATCTCACAACCTCCCGTACGTGATGTATGACCTCTTATCTCGCTGGGCATCATCTTATCTCTTGTTGTGCAAAACTCTTGTTCGAAATGCAGACCTGTCTTACTCCTTGATCTCACCCAAGGTTCTCCCAATAAGTCTCATGATGCACTCAGATCAAATAGCCGGAGGGACACCAAGCAGCGTCATCTAGTTGGAGGATGATTTCAGTTGAACCTCTCGAAATTGGCCGACTCCATCATAATCTGCTAAAGCAATCGTGGCTTGGTTAAAAACCCAGGGGCCTCCCTTCCAAATCCTAGCCTTATCAGTCGAATCTGAAAAAGAGAATAGGACCCTGTCATCTTCACCAATCTCCTTAACCCTCAGTGTTCCATTGATTCTCCAGTCAGATTGGAACATGCCCATAAAGGATCTACATGTATAGTCCCTCATTCTGAGAAGCTTCCCAATCATGAAAGGTTCTTGTTATCGTAAACCCTTTGACGGACGCAGGTCAACTGATTTCTTCCCTTCAGCGATTGCAAGAGAGCAAGCAAGACGAGCAGCCATTGCATCAATTGAAGCCATTGATGTTTGAGAGATATTTCTTTTTGTTCTAATGCAAGCATATGTATTTAGTGAATGATGTTTTCTGCATAAGTGATCAAAGCCAAGATAAGAATTTGCTCATCAAACATTTCTGTCCACTGCTTAGAAGTGGCCAGTGAACAATCAAAGGGTCAAATTGCTAAGTTGTCATTTGAAATATGGGCTCTTGACAATTTACCCAATTTGGGCCCAATAAATGTCCACTTACTCTACTAAAAGAATTGTGTGCCCACTAACCCAATTTTAATGTAACCCAATTTTAATGTCTTTCAAATAATTAAAAAGTCATTGGAGACTTCGTCGGACTTCAGTCACCAGCAGCCGAAATTTGATATGCTAAAAGTAGCACACAATTTAATCCTGCAAAATGTCATCGTTAGTATAGAATAAGTAGGCATCGTTTAAACCGGCAATTGAGGATACACTTGTAATTGCATAAACAAGTAAATAATTAATAAAAGTATAAAGTATTATTTACAAAAAAAAAAAGAAAAAGAAATATATACAAGTAAACACAAATAGGGGGTTTTAGATTTTTAAATTAAAAAAAAAAGAAACAAAATAAAATGTAAAATAAATATACAAGGGGTGAAACGCAAGGAATAAAGATAAAAACCACAATCATATACATGAAATCCAATTACAATTCCTATAGTTGATTATCTATGTTATGAGAAAAAAATTGACTATGTGAAATGTTAATAAGCAAATGAATTCCCATTTTTTACTTTCCTTGAATATTTATGTCAGGACCCACCCCGGAATTACCCCTTAACTCCAAGATGGACCTACGGGACCCACTTTTCGAGAAAATTTAAACAGAACTTCCCCTAAAAGTGGACAACCCAAAACCTGTTGAAAATGCACAAAAATAATACACTTCTAGGTTTAACTCAATTTCAATTCCTGAAGCCACCCTGCTTCCCAGAAACAATCCGCAAATTTCCAAGTATAAACACCGTAATACATAAATATAACCACTTATATAAATTACAACCCAACAAGTCAAATCTTTCTACTTCCTCCAAATTATACAACTCCGTCACACTCATAATTATACAAATGGTTAAATAAATCCTCCCAAGGTCATCAGAGCAATCTATGGGAAACAAATAAAACGTGATACATAAGGTAGGTTAATAGATAACCTAATGAGGATAGATGGCAATGTTGGTGCTAGGCCTTAACTCCTAAGCCGGACAACAACGCTGCGATTTGGGCAATTGAAACCAAAGGGCCCAGGGGAAAGTACATAAAAACGTTAGTGTGAGTAGACAAAATAAATAATCACAATGGAAAAAGAGTTTATACTTTCCCACGTTTATTTCATTAAAAACCGATGCATGCAATGAGAGTAAAGACAATTATCTTAAACCAAATAAGCATCCTGTAAAACCAAGCCAGCCCCGCTGGTAAAAGTGAAAACTGTACTAGCCCCGCTAGTCAAAGATAAATAAAAAGTATGGGGAAAGCGTTTTCACCATACGTATAAAAGGGAGCCTCCCAGGCTCGGGTCGGAGTGTCCCACACTCTTGAGCATCCCATGCTCTGCTCTACTCACCCACAAACACATAGTAAGTGAGGAGGAGTACTAATAGGCTAGCTAGCAATATAATATAGCGACCCAGGTATGGTGAGTTAAAACCACGAAAATCAAAAACAGAAGGGCTTCCCCAATATTTCACAAGAAGTAAATAATATTCCAATGACGTGGCCCCTCACGCCAAAACATTCTCGAATTCATAAACCAATATGCGAGGTTAAAAGTAAATTCCAGAAATTACCTCATCAAAGAAAATATCACAAAATTCGCCACTTCTAATCGAGCATAACAAATTCAATTTGAAATTCCAATCGATGGTGAAGAATACTCCAATCCAAATATTATATTCGATAACTTAAAAACAATAATTTAATTCGCTAATCCATTTCCCAAATCAAAATCAAGATGAATCAATGTCAATTTTTCCGAAAGTGAATTATAATAATAATATGATCATTAAATAAAATAAATACTTATTTCTGAAAAACAATTGCATGCATCATTATTTAGAAAACAAAAGTCCACTCACAGTGTACGGCTAAGCCTGCCGTCGATCCGAACCCTCCTCGGTAGCTCGTAATTCATAAAGAAGTGGAACCCTTTTGAAATTATTTTGACGTGTGGGACAAGTCATTGCTTTATTCGGAATCATACTCGTATTTTTCTTTTGTGAGAATTTGTGGGGAAGCTTTATGGATTTACTAGTTTTCGATTTTTATCTTCCACCATACTCGGATTACTATATTTTTCTTGTTCTCCTCCTCACTTCAGTTGCAGTCGAGGCTCCTCCTTACTTACTTTGTGTTTGTGGGTCGAAGTTAAGGATAGGGCCTGAGAGTCTCCTTTACAGTATGATGATGTTTGCCTTCCCCATATTAATTGTTTATTTTAACCAGTGGGGCTGAATTATTTTCTTTCATATGCGCCTTTCGAAGTTAAAAAAAAAACTTTTTCTAAATCTTGCATATGCATTGGAAATTTATTTTTTTTCCAAAGTTAAACTGTGGGAAAGTATAACACTCTTTCCTATTTCTTTATGTTATAATTATTAACTTTTGTCCACTCACACTAACGTTTTTAAATGCTTTCCCCCTAGGTCATTCGGTTTCAAATGCCCAGTTCACAGCGTTGCTGCTCGGCGCATTAGGAGTGAGCCATAGTGACCGCATCTGCTTCCGTCATCTCGTATAGTAGGTTACCTGTTTAACCTACTGAACTTTATATCAATTTATGTTTTTAGATTGCTCTGATTACCATGAATTGCGACCCAGACTTGTAGTAAATTATATTTGAGGTCCATGACC
Organism: Rosa lucieae; assembly: GCA_024704745.1. Lineage (NCBI taxonomy): Eukaryota > Viridiplantae > Streptophyta > Magnoliopsida > Rosales > Rosaceae > Rosa > Rosa lucieae. Next base: position 16,669,188 of record CM045495.1, on the reverse strand, counting down.
TAACTTTGGTGAATTGTTGTATTTAATTATGGAGTTTTGTTGGACTTTAAGTATTTGAAGTATTAGTATTATTTTTTTGATTGTGAGGTGCTTTGGAATATGGGAGCAGGGTGGCTCCAGGAGGTTATGGTTGAGTTATTAGAAGTGTTTTTTTTTTTTTTATTCTTACAGGTTTGGGTTTCCAACTTTTAGGGTAGGTTCTGCCAAATTTTTGGTAAAATCTTCTTTAAAAGTGGGTCCCGCAGAGCCACTTCAGATTTCAGGGGGAAATTTGGGGCCTACGCTGTCAACTTTTTAATTGTTAATTTGTTTGGCCCCTCTAATGACAACTTTGTAGTTCCGCTACTGTGGAAAAACTATTGATATAGTTTTGGTTGAATGTTCAACTCAAAATTTTATACTTGATCAACGTGGTGTTTGGTAGATGAGAACTCAAATAATACAAAACCTATTTCTAGCCTTCTAGGCATCTATTTGAAGGGAACAATAAATCTTTATGGATTTTTGAATAACTAATACAAGTAATCAATATAGTCATTTAAAAAAAGGAAAATTTTTAAGAATAGTACATGAAGTATAGGCCATTCAGAAGTTCGGTGTATTTGGTTTCAAAGAATTAACTTTGATACATGACGTTACAATCTCGACCCAAAATCAGTGTATACGGCCCCTGTTAGTCAATCTGATTTTAGTCAAATTTGTAAGGGAAAATTCGTCTCTTCATGAATTAACAAAAAAAAATTGCAGAAGAAGGAGAAGGAAGACAAAGAAGAAGGAGGAGGAGAAGGAAGAAGAAGAAGAAAAAGAAGAGGGAAGAATGAGGAGAAGGAAGAAGAAGAAGAAGAAGAAGAATAAGAAAAAGGAGAAGGAAGAAGAAAAATTGCAGAAGAAGAAGAAGAAGAAGAAGAAGAAGAGGGAAGAAGGAGGAGAAGAAGAAAATCATACTTGGGTACCCAGATTTTGGGTGCCCAAATAAAATTGGGGAAGAAGAAGAAGAAGAAGAAGAAGGAAGAAGGAAGAAGAAGGAGAAGGAGAAGAAAATTAGATTTGGTGTCCAAATAAAACTTGATATCGGAGAGAGAGGGAGGGAGGAAGGAAGGAAGGAGGAGGAGGAGGTGGAGGAAGAAGGAAGAAGAATAAGGAGGAAAAAATCAAATAATCTGGATATCCAAATCAAATCGGGGGGGGGAAGAAAGAATAAGAAGAAGAAGAAGAAGAAGAAAAAGGAGGAGGAAGAAGAAGGAAGGAGAAAGATACCCAGAAATGGGTGTCCGAGAGAAGGAGGGAGAGAGGAAGAAGGAGGAGAAAAAGGAGGAAGAAGAAGAAAGATGCCCAAAAATGGGTGTCCCAGAGAGAGAGAGGTGAAAACCCAAAATTACCTTTTGAAAATTGAATAATTTCATAGGTTTAACGGTGTTATGGACGTCATGTACTAAAAGTCGGTCGGGATTGGAACTTCATGTACCAAAGTTAATTCTTTGAAACCAAATACACCGAACTTCAGAATGGCCTATACTTCATGTACTGTTCTTAAAATTTTCCCTTTAAAAAAGGACAATATACTAATATATACTAATCTATTGTAAATATAACAAAGGGTCCTTGACCCAAAGTCCCAAAATGAGTGAAAATTATCCCACTTACCCCAGCAACAAATTTTTATTCCCACTAACACAATTTAACAATTAAATGACAATTTAGCCCTCAACCTAATTAAAAAACTGCTATCATGCCATGCCACTCTCCCCTCTCTCTCTTCACTCACGATGCAACACACACTCACTCTCTCTCTCTCTCTCTCTCTCTCTCTCTCTCTCTCTCTCTCTCTCTCTCTCTCTCTCCATATCTAGTACAGATCACCACCTTCGCCGGAGAAAGTTTCATGGCAATATGGCTAGCTAATTCTCCAGCTTCGTCGAATAAGGCCTCAGGCTCTCCAAGCGGATACTCTATGGCACGAAGGCTGTTCCGTCTCCGTCAGCGATGGTGATCTCTCTCTCTCTCTCTCTCTCTCTCTAATCCTTCCCGGAACCGCCCTACACCGCAGTCATCATCTTTGTCCTCGGCGAATATGGCACCAATTTTGGTCGAACCAATTCCGTTTTGGGTGAGCTTCCTCTTTCTTTGTGAGTTCCCTTTGGTTGCTCACTCCGTCGCACCTTCGACGAGGTTAACAATGTGATATTGTAGTTTTATTTTTATTTTTTCCGAATGGCAAGATCACCACCAATAAACTGATCAACAAATCCAAATGTAAATGTAGTTTTTAGTGACAAACTTGTTATGGTTTTTGAGATTGAAAGAAACTGATTGTGAAGTGTCACTGAGATACGTCTGCTTTCTTCTCTATCTAGATGGTGAGTGGTGACGAAGTGAAGGATACAAATAACACAATATGATTAAAAAAAAACACGGCTCAACTTGTCTATGCATCTAATGCAGCTATCTAGCTTTGTTGGTCTTCTTTGGATATTTTATTGTTTGGGTTTTCCTTGCAGGTGTGTTATGATTGCAGATCACTGCAGCTCATTATATCTCCAAGGATTTATGATCATGATGTACAAATCAAACAAGATAACGCTGATTTCACAGTAGAGATTGGCTTCTGCATGTGATCTAGGATGGGTGGCCAAAATGATCAATTCGAAGCCCAGCTCAACTAGTTCTGGCCTAAAAAAGAAACAATATATATTGTTATTATATTGCCATGATAATTGATTATTATTTTTTGAATGGTCCATGATAATTGTTATTATGTTGCCATGATAATTTAGAAAATTACTCATAAGTGTCATTTTGAAACTTTAATTAACAATAAGGCCACCTAACATTTTTTGTTCTCATAAGGCCACTTTAGAGCTTAAAAACATCAGTTTTTTTTTAGGCTATACCTATTTACCCTCAGTTCTCTCTCTCTCTCTCTCTCTCTCTCTCATCCGTCTCACCAGACAACGACGACCTTTGTCACGGTGCTCGTCGACTCGCTAGACCCGCTAGCCGGTGTTCATCACGATGCCGATTAACTCGGTGGAACTAAATCACGTTGGCCGACTGGAACTAGATCTCCTCTCCTATCCTCTTCCTCTTCCTTGCATCTGCGTTGTGAAAAGCTAGGGTTTTGGAAGATTACGACGACGGAGAGCTTGATCGATTTGGTTAATCGTATACAGAGGTCTGTACTGTCGTTGGCAACTACGGCAGTGGGAGATTGGAGCTAGGAATGAGATCGATCTCAAAGAGCATGAGGTGAGGAAGAAGAGGCAAGGCTCCAAGATCCAAGAGGTCCGAGAGTTTGAGGATCATGTTTATGCAAGAGAGAGCTTAGATTGAAGCCATGGAGATTCAAAAGAAGAAACAATCGAAGCAGAAGAAGAAGAAGAAGAGGAACACATAATTAAGGCGCTGGAAGATTACCACAACAGGTTTTTTTCATTTATCTTTATATTTTGATTTAGTGCTTGCTTTGTTTAGTTTATTGCATGTTGTGCTGTTATTTCCAGCTTTTAAATTTTTCACTATAGATATACATATGATTGTGTACATGTCCATGGTAGGCTAAACGTTAATTTGGAAGCACAAATATATTTGTTCTTTGATGCTTAATTACTGCTTCGTTAGAACTCTATCATGTTTGAGATAAGCATTAATTGCTTGGTAGGACTAAGAGAGAATCCTATTCATAGGGAATATCAATTGCTTCTTATTTTGGAATACTTTGAGAGGAGCAAATTGTCAGGAGGATAGTTTTTTTTTTATGTTTCCTTGTGATACTTGTTGCAGATCGAAAATGCAAATGACGATGGTGATGCTGACTGGGACTATGTAGAAGAGGGACCTGCTGAAATCACCTGGTAGGAAAATGAAGTAATTGTCAAGAAGAAAAGAGTCTAGGTTCCAAAGATCAATTGGAACTTGGATTAAATACACAGTATTTAACGGCTACATTAGTAGATTTTAAAGCTGATGTCAGTAACTCTCTATAACTGTTATAGTAGCTTTTCAATACAGTGATAGTAGCTTTTTACGGCTACATTAATATATTTTCAAGTTGATGTCAGTAGCTTTTCTGTTTTTGTTTTGATTGATTTCAAGTCAGTACCTCTCTATTACATAATGGTTTTGAACACAGTGATGGTAGCTTTCTATGCTTATGTTAGTATTTTTTCAAGCTGATATCGGTAGCTTTTCTATTTTTGTTTTGATTGATTTCAATTCAATAGCTCACTATAACTGTTATAGTGGCTTTTCAATACGGTGATAGTTGTTGTCTATGTCTATGTTAGTATCGTTTAAAGCTGATGTCAGTAGTTTTTGTTTTTATTTTAATTGATTTCAAGTGGTCTTTTGTCAATAGCTTATCAAATTGGAAAAACATGATTTTGAATGAAGTTCAATTTTCTTCTTGTTGTGATTTCGTATCTCTAGCATTTCTTAGTGGAAATTGTGTTAAACTATCAACATGTATAATCAATTTGTTTTGTGCAATCAGTATCTTTGTCAGTAGCTTTTTATTACTTGTCCAGTAGCTTTGTACATGTGTTATAGTAGTTTTCTGTATCTATGTCAGTAGCTTTTTGTTGCTAATCCAGTAAAGGTACATGTGTTATTGTAACTTTATATACCTATATCAATAGCTTTTTATTACTGGTCCAATAGCTTTGCACATGTTTTATTACTGGTTGAATTATTACTTTTCCATCCATAGCTTTGTTAGTCTCTGAGAATAGTTTTCTCAGTCTCTGGGAGTAGCTTTTATTCTGCGTGGTAGTAGCTTTTGTTATGTTTGGTTATAGCTTTTAGTGTTGATGAAAGTAACTTTTGGTGATGGTGAGAGTAGCTTTCTGGTATTGGTGACAGTAGCGTCTGTTGCTGGTTATAGTAGCTTTTGGTGTTGGAGACAGTAGCTTTTGTTGGTGAGGATAGTAGCTTTTGGTTTTGGGGAGCATAGGTTTTGTTGGTAACAGTAGATTTTGGTGTTGGTGACTGTAGTTTTTGTTATCTTACCAGAAATCTCACCAGAGTAGCTTTTGTTGCTGGTGATAGTAGCTTTTGTGACCTCGCTGGAAGTTGCCGGAAATCTCACCATAGTAGCTTTTGTTGCTGGTGACAGTAGCTTTTGTGACATAGCCGGAGGTTGCTAGAAATCTCACCAGAGTAGCTTTTGTTGCTGGGGACAGTAGTTTTTGTGGTCGCTGGAGTTTGCCGGAGACCTGCCGGAGGTCAGCCGGATACCCGCCAGAGTTGACCGGAGACCTCGCCGGAGAGGAGAGAGAGAATGAATGTTGATTTTGTATTCCTGTGGCATTTATGTAAATATATTAGTTTTTAATATCCAAAATATAACATCTTTTTTAATCTAGTGGCCTTATGAAGGAAAAAACAAGTTGGTAGCCTTATGGCTAAAAAAACATTCTAAGATGCACTTATATGTAATTAACCCATAATTGTATAGGATGGTGTGTAACTGATTTGAAACAATAGATTAGAAACTTGGGCCCCAAATTTCGGCCAATAAAAGTGAATGTTAACCTAACTTTAGAAGGGTGATAATACATGTGTTGTGGTTGTTAGCATGATGATGTAAAAGTCGGTGCTTGTAAATTTTTCAATGGAAAAGTGCTTTTATTTGGGGGGGGGGGGGGGGAATAGACGTCTATTGGAGGGCAATAGACGTTTTGAATTGATATAATCTTTTTTTTTCCTTAATTAAAGTTTTATTTGTCTAATTTTATGGAGATTAGTTCCAATTCCGGCGACCGAAAGTTCTATTGAGGGGCAATAGATGTCTATTGGGGGCAATACATGTTTATTCAGAGGGCACAAAACCTCTCTGGCCCCATATGAGATCACCAACAATCTCTTTAGTGACTTCTGGCGAGGTTTCATAAACCTCTATTGCCCCTCTATTGGGGGGCAATAGATGTCTATTGGGGGGCGGTAATACCTTTCCGGCGACCTAGAAGTCTATTGGGGGGCAATAGAGTCTATTAGGAGGCAATAAACCTTTTCGGCGACCTCTTTAGGGACATTCGGGAAGATTTTTAGAGAAGTCCGATGGGCGACCACCGGTGACCGGATTCCGGCTAAAGTTGGCAAGAATCCGGCAACCGGCGGCAGGTGACCGGGCTTCGGCGAAGTCTCCTATGGTCTCTCTCTCTCTCTCTTCCATTCTCTCTATCAAAGGGATGAGGGTAAAATAGTCTAAAAAATAAACAAAAAACAAAACAAAAAAGCCTTTATGGCGTATTAGGGAAGACTTCCTTAGAGTGTTTTGGGTAAGAAGGAATTAAAAAACACTTAATGGGGTAAGTGGGAAAAAAATCCCTACAAATGGGGTAAATGGACAAAAACTCTATAATAAATAGTAGTAATATAGCCAAATAATAAGATATTTCATGGTTTTTGATAGGACTGTCAATTTCAATACGACCCGATAACACGACTCAAAACCCGCACGAAATAAAGCGGGTTGAACCCGCACGATTAAAAAGCGGGTCGGCCGTGGGTCAACCTGCCATGACCCATTTAATAAATGGGTCGGTCACGGGTCAACCCGTCAACACGAAGTAAACCCGTTTAACCCGATTATGCTCTTCTTCTTCTTGAAAGTTTGGACGTTGGAAGTATTTGATCATAAGATTAGATGATTTGAAATATTTTGTTTTATAATTATTGGATTTAATTATTTATGAATTATATATAATTATTTATATTATTCGTTTTGTGAAATTTTTAGTGAATTTAATCAGGTTATGCATTTTTTTAGTTAAATGGGTCGCATTGTTAACCCTTAAATGAGTTATTTTATCTAACATGACATGACCTATTTATTAAATGGGTTAAGCGGATTGGAAACGGGTAACACGTTTAATAAATAGGTTGGGTTTAAGTTTAAATTTTTGACACGATTATTAAATGGGTTGGGCTTGGGTTTGTCTCTTGCGTCACGACAAATACCTTAACCAAACACGATCCATTGACAACCCTAGTTTTTGAGATTAAGGTATTTTAGGTACTTTGGTTGTGTATTTAGTAAAATATTGGAATGAGAAATTAAAATGAGTGTGTATTAAGTAGTTAGGGGTGTGTATTTAAAATAACTTCTCTATTTAAAATTTTGATTCTTAATATATTATCGTCCTCTCATAAAAAAAAAATACCGAAAGGAAATGCTCCATAATAATTGAGCAGCACTATATTTCTTTTTTATATTAGGGGCAAAGTCTACATATTAATGTAGGAATATTCTAGAATATGTTAACGTAGCTCTATTCAACAATAAACCTACTTCCTACAGTCATAGACTAAGTCGAGATGAGACCAAACTAGTGTACTACCACATGGAGCTAATTTATCATTATATTAATTTAACTAGTATATTTAATAAACTGATACATACACAAGTAGCAATAAGTTAAGGGCACGACTATTGCCACCCTACCATTTAGTAGCAATAAGTTAAGGGCGCGGCTATTGCCACCCTACTATTTTCTTAGTTCACCCTACAAACATTTGAATTATTAAAAGACTATATTACCCAAGTGCAAAATGACTAATAAGTACACTAATTTTCTAAAATCCAAATATGTAAGGAAAAATAAATACATAAGTAATTGAATACAAAGATTACTTAATTTTTCATTAAATAACATTAATATTTATCTTCTCCACCAAAATTTGAATTTATTACCTTTTTGTTCAAGTAAACCCTAATTTGTGTTTGGCCCAAACTCTAGGTTACTTGCTCTAGTGGTAATAGGGTTAAATTAGAAGGATTTAGATTCCTATTCAATGTACGATTACTTTCCTTGTATGATTGAGATTCTATGCATTGTAATCCTCTATATAAAGTGGCCCCTATTATCAATGAGAATACACAGCGAATTCCTCTCAATTCTCGTTTCCCTACAACACGTTATCAGCACGAAGCCCTAACCCTGAAACAAATAGCCAAACCTCAATTCAAGAAGCTAAAAACCTTGAACCCTTTTCTGCCTCCACCTCACACATTGAAGAACTCGATCCCAGGAGTCCAGAACCGGCTACCCCACCCCAAGAACCGGCCGGAAACCTACCGAACCGGCCACCGGAAGCTTCATACAACTCGCAGCAAATATTCCACCAGTTCACCATCTTCCGGACCTCCAATTTCCACCAAATTTTGGTAGCAGAAGTCTATTGATCTGAAGTTTCAGGAATAGGAAGAAAAAGTCCAAAAACCGGCCTAAAAAGGCGTGAACCGGCCACCTGAGCAGCTGCATCTTGAACCGGCAGAAAAGAAGAAGAGAAGAAAAGAAAAAAAAAGAAAAAAGGAGAGAGCAAAAGAAGCCCAGAAGGCCAGAAGCCCAAAAGCCCAAGCCCACAAGACGCAGACCCCACCGCCACGTCAGCACCCTGACCCACTGACACGTCAGCATACAGGGACCCCACTGCCATGTCAACATAGGTCAACAGTCAACGGTCAACAACTTTTCCGGCCGATTTCCGGCCACTTTTCGGGGAACTTTCATACCAATTTTTCCGGTCAAATTTTCCGGCGACCTATTTCGAGATATTTTTTACTAAACGTTCCCGTTTTTAGAGTTTTTAAATTCAATTTCTCTTCTTTTTCGGGGACTTGCAACCTCCCTTCTTCTACCCCCCTTTCTTTATCATAAGGGAGACCAAATTAAGCCGAACTGTGGGGGTTCGTGCTCACTCCAAGCTTGGAGCTTTTAGAGTTCTCCAAACTTAGAGTTTGTTGAGATAAAACGATCAACTGCAAACATCATTGTTTCGATCTAATCCAACCCCTCTTGGAATCGAATTTCTTGGAAGCGACTAAGCTAGGAAATTCCTAATTTCTTGGAAGCGACTGCGCTCAGAAATTTTATTTGTTTTCGTGGTATCCTTTTTCGCTCCGAAACTAACCCTAATTTCTTGTTCTCTTTCAGGATGAGTAACCTGAACAAATTGGACTTTGCTCCATTGGGAACAACTTGCTCTGAATATCAAAGGTGGGTTCGTGATATCCGCCAGCATCTCAAGGCCGATGGAATCTTGGATACGATTCTCGAGCCTAGCCAAGACGTGCTAACTGTTGAGCAAGCTCAGGCTTTAGAAGCAAATAGAGCAGCCTTAGAGGCAAATAAGGCGAAAGCCATCATCCTAATGACTCGTCATATGGATGATTCGCTCCAGTATGAGTGCATGAATGAAGAAGACCCCAGAAGGTTGTGGGTCTCACTCGAAGATAGATTTGGCAACGTCCATGACTCCCTACTTCCTGACCTAGAAGTGAGATGGCATAGCCTCCACTTCTGTGATTTCAAGTCAGTTCTTGACTACAACTCGGAAGCACTTTGCATTAAATCCTTAATGGAATTCTGTGGTAAAGAGATCACAAATGTGATGTTGATTGAGAAGACTCTCTCTACTTTCCTCGTCTCTACATTGATGGTTGCTAAGAACTATCAAATCGATGTTACTTCAAGACGAATCACAAGGTTTCATGAGCTCATTGGAGCTATGAATGCCGCTGAAAAGCATGACAACATCCTTGTGAAGAACTATAATTCGAGATCCTTGGAAACATAGCATATTCCGGAATCCAATTATAGTCGCGCCCCAAAGAGAGGGCGCCAAGAGCGAAACCCTAATCTTAGGAATACATTTGGACGTTCTGGTTCATATAATCGCTCTACTTGGGAAGGTAATCGCCAAAATAGGTGAACACGAAACCGAAGAGGTAAACGTGGAAAGAGAGAGGGAGGCAACGCCTCTGGCCATGTTGGTGGCGCCACCAACACTAAGAGCTATCTAAATGACACTTTCAAAGCGCCTCAATCAATGGAGTTTGAGCAAAGAGATATATGTTCTCAATGTGGAGTGTCTGATCATTGGACACACATTTGTAGAGCTCGTGAAGAACTTGTCACTGCCTACAAAGCATGTTGTGAGGTAAGAGAAGCTCACTATGTGGAACAAGAAGATCAAGAAGATGATCTAGATTTAAGGGTTTGAAGACTACAAATCTGGCTGGAATCAATAGATCGCCAATTCTATTTAAGTTTTTATTTTTCCAAGAGATGTAATAGGCAATTGCCATATATTTTTGTAGTAAATGCCAATGGTTTAGCTTTTCTTCAAAGTAGGCTCACTCAAAGTAAGTGTGATGTCTAGGATGGTTCTGAGATTAGTGGTACTTAAGCGAGCCTTGCTCCACCGACATCTCCCTACTCACCTTGTCACATTTATTTTGGAATTACCGAAAGAAGTTAGACGACTACCATTGTTTTGCATTAGCTATCACTTTGGATTAGATTTTGTTTAGTCAACGAGACAATGATGTAACTCCGTTGGCTTATGAATAAAATTTTGAGTTCTTTATGACCCCATTTTGATTCTAAGCATATGACTTTTGTGACTACGATGGCTAGGTCATCAGTAGTAATTCAAGGACATGGAATAGCCCCAGCTCTACTGGCCAAATGACACCTTAATTACTGTCATAGAAACTCTCTACGCTTCTAGGGCGAATCACACCTATGAATAGCCAACGGATTCCATGCGAAAATGCATGTATAGAACGGAAATGAGTTCCTTTGCAATACCTCTAATGATTGCGAATAAAGGCGCATCTTAGAGAAGTTTATGTGTCTCTCTAGCGGATTTTATGTCACTACTCGAGCTATTAAATCTAATAAATTTACAAGAGAAGATCTCTTGGATTTAGACACATATTGGCTTTGTCACAACAGGATAGATCATCCTAGTCATGAAATGATGATCCGTCTACTAAAGACTTCACATAGACATCATTTCTTTCGAGCGACACGAAACATAAATCAAAAGTTGATTTCTGGACTAAGTGTGACCGACGTAGCTGCCTAGGGCACCGCCTGCGTCCACCACCAGCCTAGGGCTGGTGCAGTCCCTATCCATGACCCCATGGATGGCGTCCATCATGGTGATGGTGCCCCAGGTGATGCTGCAATCACCAACTTGCTTTGAATAGCGTTTCAGACGCTCAGGCCCAACCAAAATTCTCATTGGTTGCTTTTAAAGCCTCTCGCTCGTTTTACAAAGCCCGTTCCTTAGGGAAATTAGGACTAGAACCGTCCTATGCAAAGGAAATGAACATACTCATTCTGTTCTTACATAGAATCCATGGGGATTCTGTGGATTGATTCAACCAACTTGCGGACTCTTAAATATTTCATGATGTTGGTTGACACGCAAATACGCTGGTCACGTGTTGTGCCATTGTCCACCTATAAATGCTATTTATGCTACACTCCTAGCACATATCATATAACAACGGGCTCACTCCCCAGATCATCCTATTCAGTCAATTGGATTTGACTATGCTAGAGAGTTTACATCGAAAGACTTTCGATGGATATTGCAATGGGACTGATGTTAGACATCATATTCCCATGTATACACCCAAATGGTCTTGTGGAAACGACTATGATGATAGTTCGGACATTGGTAATGCACACCAATCTCCTTATATTCGCCTGGGGAGATGCAATATCGCATGCAGCTATGCTAATTCGTCTACGACCCACCGCCACTCAATGTACTTCAGCGTTACAGCTAGTGACTGGGTACAAGTATCGTACTTATGCATATTTGAGTGAGCCATTTATGTGCCAATTGCGCCGCCACAGCGCTCTGTGATGGGTCCTTACCAACGAATGGGCAACTACGTTGGATTTGAGACTCCAACAATCGTCTGCCACTTAATGCCCTTGCAAGGCGATCTCATTACCGCTAGATTTGCGGCTTGTCACTTTGATGAGATAGTCTTCCCGTCGTTAGGGGAAGATAAGAATACAGATGTTCAGCAGGAACGACAGGAATTGTCGTGGCCTGTCCCCACTATGTCTCATCTCGATCCCTTTTAAAGTGACGAGATCACACAAATATGCTACAAACAAGCCTGCAAGGAAGGACGTCCCTAAGAGAGGACGTAGCACCACCCTACACGGAGGTAGGCATGGTGCCAACGCCAAAGAGAGTGGCACTCTGGCGTTACAGGCCATGGCCCCAGCTAGGATGCGTGGGAGGCCCGTAGGTTCGAATGACACTTTGGCACATTCCAATCCTTTGATCATCGACACTCAAAATCCGTCTCATGAGAATCTTCCAGGTTATGGTTATCGTTGGGGGTCGCCTCAACGAAAATTACACTAGTATACATGAGACGTGGGATAGAAACCCCATCATAATTGATGATGTAGTTGCGCATGAGTTTGTTGAGCCAGATGATATCGAACCACGCTCCGTTGATGAATGAATGCCAACGTAGAGAAATTTGGCCTAAATGGAAAGATGCGATCTAGGTTAAGATGGATTCTCTAACGAAGAGGAAGGTTTTTGAGCCAGTGATGCCAACACCTCTTAACAAGCTTCAGAAAGATTTGACATGATTGAAAACAAGCAGCGTTTACTAGTTTAGGCATGTCCTACCATTCTGAAAATGAGATCAATGAAATATTGAAACAAATCTACAACAGTTCTTACAGCAGTGAAGTTCTGGAAAATGATGATTATCATTACACTATCGCTCCCCGTTTTCGATTGCTTAGACAATAAGGCTATAACGTTCTCTGTGGTAAATTTGTCATTCTTTCTTTCATTAATTTCTAATAGCACTATACAAAATAACTTTATTCTGTTTTCTATATAGATTGTTATGTACGAAATTTCTAATAGCACTATACAAAATAACTTTGCGAGTCGACTTTGAACTTCAATATTCGTTCACAATTCAATTTGAAGTTAAAGCTTACTTCCATGAAGCCATAAATGGTTGAAGGCAATGCATCCTTCTTTACGATGGCAACCACAGCAAGCTTTCCTTACAAAAGACTCCATGGATTGGGTGTTTAATGACCCCAATATTTTAAAGGCTACATCCAGGGGCGGATCTAGGTACAGACTGGGGCGGGCTCAAGCCCATCTGAGATTTTTGAGCTTCAAAAAAAAAATAGATGTATACTTACAAAGAATTGTATATTGGCATTGTCAAGCCCACCCGATGGTACCAAGCTTGAAACTCCCGAACTCTCAGTCAAACTTTTTAGCTCTCAGCCTCTCACGTTCTCTCAGAGACTCAGACCTTAATCGGTCCATCTCTTCGTCTTCTACTCTTCTTCTTCTTCTTAAAAGGCCTTAATTCCAGACTCAAATACAATCTGTTTTAATTCCTAAAATTGTAAGTATGTGTTCAATTCAATCAATTGAATTTGGGGTAAATTTTAGGGTTAAGAATTGATGTCGAATTCAATTTGGGGCAAATCTCAGACACATGAGCCAAGCCTTGGGCATAGACAATCATAATTGTTTCTTCAATCGCATATCATTTACCTTCATAGAGTCGTGGTTCATGCTAAAGGGGTAAACTCTTTTTCTTTGGGATTTTCTTTTGTTACTTGGGTTATGCAGTTTTGCTACTCTTGTTCTTGTGTTACTTGGGTTCTGCAATTTTGCTACTCTTGTTCTTGTGTTACTTGGTTTGATACTTAGATACTTTGATTAATTGATGACTGTGGCGCTGTGTTGTTCTTTTGATTAGAAGATGACTGAGGCTCCGAGCTTAGTTAGTTGGTTTGATACTTTGATTAATTGATTATAGTTTGATTTATTAGATTAAAAGATGTCTAACCTTAGTTTGATTTAATGAAGTTAGTCATTGAGTTCTGAGAAGAAAGAGAGAAACGGGTATGAATTGGTGTTGGAAGCAGTGATGGGATAAAGAGCTTTGACTTTAAAATTCCGGAGTAGAGGATCCATGGAGGACCTCTCATGTCACTAATTGGTGGTAATCAGTAAAATGCTATTAATGGCATCTGATAAATACTTGTTGGTGTTTTAGTATGTAGATTTTATAGTATAGGGACACTTCGGTGATGCAATTGTGTATAATGTTTGCTCAATTATAGTTTGATTAATTTGTTTAACAACATTGCTGGTCCAGCTGTATGAGCTGTTAGTATTCTTTCGTTTAATTATAGTTTGGTTGTTGAATCCTTCATTGAATTAGTGTATTCCAGCAGTGCCAACACCATAAAATAAAATAAAAAATTGTTAAGAAACCCAAGCCCGCCCAAGGTTTGAATCCTGGATCCGCCACTGGCTACATCTGTAATTTTCAGAATCCTGAATGACATGGTTGGCCACAAGGTACTTTTAATTTATGTGTGCATAGCATGCACTTACTAAAAACTAGAATAAGTTCTATATGCATACGAATCCCTCTTATAACTGCATCTAGCCATCTACATAGTTTGAGCATAAGAGAGAACACCATGCCTCATCAGTGGAATGCTACAGGAATCAATACAGCGTCACAGGAAATCAATGATTCTTGCATGGAAAGATATGAACCAAGAGTGGCTCGATCTCCACTCTAATACAACTATTCCCATGCCTCTACTACTGGTAATTCTGAATCATGCACGTTTGAGGAAACTTCTATACAAGAATGAAGATGTGTTCACTCATCCTAAAACATTGCTCAAGGAGCATCTTCAACTGGACCAAATACCAACTCCATCTGCATCGACCTTCGACCTCGACCATCTCAGAACCAAAAACCTACAATAGCAAAACCCAAATCACCCGTCAGGCAGCAAGAACCCTACAACACCAGCACGACCAAAGGACAGCTGTGATGGTGAGGGGCCGCCGGACGAGAGGAGTGGTCGATGAGGGAAAGCCCTAACTATTGACGAAAGAGAGAGGCGCCTTGTTCTAGGGTTTAAAATACTACTTTGTTTGAGTCTTTCCTTAAGAAAAACTCCTACATCTGCCACTGCTTGAGGAGACTTTTATTCTATACCAAACAGAAAGATTGAACAAGTTCAACCTTTTAGGTTTAATTATATAGGCATAAGTTCGATAAAGAGAGAAACTACAAAATCCTTGAGCAATGTTTTAGGATGAGTGAACACTCTTCATTCTTGTATGGAAGTTCACTAAAAAACGTGCATGATTCAGAATTACCAGCAGTAGAGGCATGGGAATAGTAGTATAGGAGTGGAGATCGAGCCACTCTTAGTTCAAGTCTTTCCATGAATCATTGACTTGCTTAATTGGTTAGCTAGATTTTCGAGGTCGGAGGTCGATGCATATGGAGTTGGTATCGGGTCCAATTGAAGATGCTCCTGTTCACTCAAAAATCATCTTGGTTATGTGTCACTGGGCCGAGGGTTTCCTTGGCTTACACGTGTCCTTCTGGATCGGTAACATGTTCGCAGACGTGCCAATTCGCTGCTAAAAGATCAATCGAGGTTTTGTTCTCTTCATAGATCTTGCGCCGATCTGACTTCTGATCAATTGATTGTGGGCCGAGGAAGGATCTATCTCTGCTGCGGGGTTCTCTCTGCCTTTGAAACAAGGACTTTAACACAGATCGACCTTACTAGTCGGAGTCTTCACATTGTGCAACTAGGGTACCTATCTTAAATGGGAGTCGAAGAAGTTTGTTTGGGCCTTCGTTTGGGTCTCTTGGTGGCACGTCAAGGTGGTGTTCCTGGATTGATCGTGATGTGTTGGTTCGTCACAGATGGCATATGCACAAATCGGAGGCACTAAGAAGTATGGAGGCTGGACCGGCGTTGGGCTTTGAGCCTTGGCATGGATTCTCTGTAGGCCATAAGCTGCTGTTTAATTTAATTTTAATTTATTTTCATTACAACGCTACATTTTTTGGGGGACCTAATAGGTTTTTGTTTTTCCTGGTCTGTGCACTTTGTGTGTTTTTGCCTATGTATTATGCAATGTTTTAGTCATAGTACTATAAGTTTGCTTTAGAATAAATGAGCAATACACATCGAATGAATGGACTTATCCTAAATACCACTATGGTATTACCATGACTTCTTGTAGGCCATAATCTGCTGTTTAATTTAAGTTTAATTTATTTTCATTACAAACCTACATTTTTTAGGGGACCTAATAGATTTTTGTTTTTCCTAGTCTATGCATTTTGTGCACTTTTGCCTATGTATTATGAAATTTTTTAGTCATAGTACTATAAGCTTGCTTTAGAATAAGTGAGCAAGATACGTCGAATGAATGGACCATCGTATGTACCACAGTGGTATTACCACAACTTCTTGTCTGTCTGTGGATGGCAGCATAAGGGTATGTAGGGTACCTATCCTAAATGGGAGTCGAAGAAGTTTGTTTGGGCCATTGTTCTGGTCTCATGGTGGTGACGTCAAGGTGGTGTTCTTGGATTGATCGCGATGTGTTGGTGGTTGCAGCGGCAGGCGCAGCAGTCATCACAGATCGCAGTGTGCACGAATTGGTGGCACTGAGAAGTGTGGAGGCTGGACCTGCGTTGGGCTTTGAGCCTTCGCTTGGATTCTCTGTAGGCCATAAGCTGCTATTTAAATTTAATTTAATTTAATTTGGGGTTATTATCACAAATGGTACCTGAACTTATCCGCTATCTTATCGATTGTACCTAAACTTCAATTTTGATCACAACTAGTACCTGAACATTTTTATTTCATTTCAAATGGTACCTATCACTAACTTTGGTTAATGTTCCATTAAAAACTGACACGTGCAAAGCACATGATCTATATTCAAGAGTAGTTTGACGAAAATACTCATTTAAATAATTTGGTTTACTAAAAAATCCTAAATAATATTTTGGTCAACTAATATTTTAACAAAATAGAAGTTCAATTAAAAATAGAAATTAAAATTTATCTCTACCCTCTTATGAAAATAAAAATTTGAAACACGTTCTCATCAAAAATTAATTTGTTTTATATATACAAACAAAACATTTCAAGTAAAATTATAAAATATTTTTTTTGGACAAACTATAGACATTAAAACCAAAAATTTATCAAAACTTGCGTGATTTTTTTCTTCTTATCATTCATATTTTTAATAGAAGTCTAAGGTTTTTTTTTAATTATCTCATTTTTTATGGTCACAATATAAGTGAAAATAAGTCATATTACAAAAAAAAGGGAAAATTTTTTTTACAAGCTTATCCTTGAAAAAAGAGTAACATATTAGTTTTCAACGGAACATTAATTTTAATTTATTTTCATTACAACCCTAAATTTTTTGGGGGACCTAATTGGTTTTTGTTTTTCATAGTCTATGCGCTTTGTGTGCTATTGCTTATGTATTATGCAATGTTTTAGTCATAGTACTATAAGCTTGCTTTAGAATAAGTGAGCAAGACACATCAAATGAATGGACCTATCCTATGTACCACTGTGGTATTACCACAAGTTCTTGTAGGCCATAGGCTGCTGTTTATTAAATTTTAATTTATTTTCATTACAACCCTACTTTTTTTGGGGGACCTAATAGGTTTTTATTTTTCCTAGTCTATGCACTTTGTGCCCTTTTGCCTATGTATTATGCAATGTTTTAGTCATAGTACTATAAGCTTGCTTTAGAATAAGTGAGCAAGAAACGTTGAATGAATTGACCTATCCTATGTACCACCATGGTATTACCATAACTTCTTGTAGGCCATAAGCTGCTGTTTAATTTATTTTCATTACAACCCTACATTTTTTGGGGGACCTAATAGGTTTTTGTTTTTTCTAGTCTATGCACTTTAATTGTGTGCTTTTGCCTATGTATTATGCAATGTTTTATTCATAGTACTATAAGCTTGCTTTAGAATAAGTGAGCAAGACACGTAGAATGAATGGACCTATTCTAGGTACTTCCGTGGTATTACCGCAACTTCTTGTAGGCCATAAGCTGCTATTTAATTTAAGTTTAATTTATTTTCATTACAACCCTACATTTTTTTGAGGACCTAATAGGTTTTTGTTTTTCCTAGTCTATGTTGTAATACCCAGAAAATTCGTTATTAAATTCTTGAAATTTCCTGAAATTAATAAAGTGTTCTTTAGTACGCTTTTGTGGTTCGAAAGTAAAGCAGAAGTATTTTGAACAATTATTTATCTTCAAATGCTCTGATTCAAGGGTTGACTTTTTATGCATTTGGATTATGTGAAAATTTTCTTCTCGAAAGTCGTAGAGCGCGTCGATACGAGTTCGTGGATATGGGGAACGTGAAAATCGGTGATCGTATGCGGAAGTTATGGTATTCGGAAGAAGATTCCTTTTTGGGATAAATAGAAAAATTTGGGTAATTTTTCAGAAAACCCTAACTTTCCTAAAAAAGAAATCGAGCTCCATTTTCTCTCTCCCCTACCAGAAATAGCTGAAGATTTTTGTCCGGTGATATCTCCGCCGTTCAGCCACCATTGGCCACGCCATTGCTCTTGTTCGCTTCGTCTCTCCTCCCTCTTCAAGTCTGTGGCAGTTTGGTGGCGCGATTTGGGTGCTACAAGGTGCAGCAAGGAGGAGAAGAAGGTGGCAGCGCGACTTTCGACCAATCGTGAGTTCTCATGATTCCAGCCACCTCAGGCGATGATTCTTGAGGGCTTTTGGAACCCAGATGACATAAATTTTGGATTGAAGTGTGGAGATCGAAATTTGGATTTGAAATTCTAGGGTTTCAATCGGCCCCTTTCCTTTCGAGGTGATTTCCGGCCAATTGGCTTACAATCTGACTTCAATATAGTTGTGAAAGTTGTTATACATGTTGTGGGGAAGATTTTGGCATCGGTATTGTGACCCAATTTTGGGGGTCTCCGATGGCGCGTGGACCCAAGACTCAGCCACTGCTGGTGGCGCGTGGCTGTGTATCCGACCAGGTTTATCGGTTATTCTGTTTTCATGGTTGTCACCTACTCATCGATACGAGCTTGTTGATATATCATGGGTCATATTGTGATTTTTCGAAGCATGCTAGATTTACGTAATTTTGATTTTCTCGATTTGCGATCCCTGGGGATCCGACCGTTGGATCGTCTTATAATTTTGAGTAATTGATCCTATAAATGTTTCGAGGACCTTCAAATGTCTTGGTGAAAGTTTTGTCTCGATTAACAAAATCTTCGGTTTTGGGTTCAAATGCTCGGTTCAAACTGTAACCACTTTCGTTTTAATCGTGTACTGAGTTAAGACCTTATTTTACTTAAGTGATTGACAGAGAGTGTTTTATACTTTATCTCGGCTGTAAGAGAAGACGCAATGAGATTTGAAGGTGAGTAAATCTCATGGGGTTTATTTATAAACGGAGTTACTTTATTATTCGAAATTATTTATTAAGTTGTGAAATTGTTTTCGGAGATAAATATTTGTTCTAAATTATATGAACTTGATTGCCAACTGTTCATAGGTAAGTAAAATGAAGTTTTATTATAAAAATAATTTTTTCACCGATTTTGTATTTGTGAACTATCGTTGGTATTTGCAGAATTCCTGAGTGGGTGACTACGTGTGTGTGTGTGTGTATTTATTTATGTGGAATATATATATTGGTGCAGTTGTGTAATGAGGTGGATTTAACATGTTTTGTAAGTTCGATGTTGCTATCATTGTGATTTAATTTTCTAAGGAAATGAATGAATTTTGGTTCTTTTGAATTTAAACAATTATATGGTTGACATTTTGTATTTGAGAGTTTTTACTTATCAATTTATGCTGGTGATTTAAAATGTGAAAAAAATATTTTTAATGTTGGTGTAGTGACCCGAGAGGGGGGGGTCCCACAGCGCCGCGACCCCTAGCTGATGAGAAACCGACATGTCATAAATAACATCCCGATAATTCATCAACCTAAAATCGTAAGGCCTTTTGGGTTTAGATTGTTGGTTTACAAAACACTTTCTTAGACAAATCATTCTAGCAACCGAACAACATATTTTCAAAAGTGAAATTTGAAATGGGCTATGGGTTTTGGGCTTACAATCGGAGCCCAATTTGGAAAACAAATCACTAAGTAACTAAAAGTACGAGAGACGCGCCCCAGGGTTACGGACCTCTTGAAGTTTTGGTAAACGCGTTGGAAATAAATAAAAAGTAAATAAATAAGCTACTTCAAAATCTGATAATGGGTCAAAACCTTCTTTTAATAAAGTCAAGAAGAATACGCCAAGCCGAGCCATATGGCTCCCCTGTACGCTCCCCGACCACATGCTCAAATCTGCGCACTATTATAGGGGTGAGCTTTCGTCCTCGCATGCCCAGTAGGGGCCGACCCAACCATGCTAGGTTTGAAAAATAATATACTTGAAAATATTTACTACATAATATTGTGCACGTTTATCGAAAAATACTTTAAAAAGAGGCAACCACAAACATTTATTTTCTTTTATAAAACATATGCAATATGCTTCACACAACTTGGAGCTCCGAGATACTTACCTGCCGGCTAAACTAAAACAAATCGGTGACCGACCCGGTTCGTCATCCTTTGAGAACCGGCCAACTACTCTGTAGTCCTTGTGACTACAAGTAGCGAAAGTATCCATTTCCTGGCCCTGAGTCTCCTATGACTGGTTCACTATCTATACTCACCCTTCCTCGACAAACATAGGAGCACGGCCCCCTCCGAAAATTCACGGTTATCGACACCGTGGGATCCCTAGGAATCTACGCATCTAGGTCCCATTCACTTTCAGGTCATAAGTACAAACATATAAGGGGTACAGTATCTCAACATGCAAGTCTAGACTCAGTTTTCACAATCAACAAGTATCAGTGATGAAAACACAGGTATCACGAGGCATCGACTAATGAACAACCAAAAATGTACTTGCAGGCAACATATTATTATACTAGAGCATTCCACATATAGAAAAGCCTCTAACAAGGAAGGGACAGCTCACCCTACCTGGAATTGGAATGTTCGCCCAAACTTAGCTTCGTTTCCGACTTTCGATACTTCCTCCAATTTCATGGGCACACGCTCGAGTCCCTTAACAAAAATTATATCCGATAAGTAATTAATTCATAACTCACTTTAAAATTCACCAAGTAACCCATGATCGATAATTATTAGAAACCATTCCAGAACAACTCACTTATAATAGTAAGCTCATTTGGGATATGGTGATCATACTTCTTTCAATAATATAGTTTGGGTTAAATATTCGATGCCATAGTCTACCATCCCTTTCTTAAGTAATAAATACACTTACCATTCCAAAATAATCCAAGTGAATTGGCATTTGAATCATTTGAAATATGGTATCACATTTAACACTTTGACCTTTCTTTAGTAAGGGGTCAAAACCTTCTTTTAATAAAGTCAAGAAGAATACGCCAAGCCGAGCCATGTGCCTCCCCTGTACGCTCCCCGACCACGTGCTCAAATCTGCACACTATTGTAGGGGTGAGCTTTCGTCCTCGCATGCCCAGTAGGGGCCGACCCAACCATGCTAGGTTTGAAAAATAATATACTTGAAAATATTTACTACATAATATTGTGCACGTTTGTCGAAAAATGCTTTAAAAAGAGGCAACCACAAACATTTATTTTCTTTTATAAAACATATGCAATATGCTTCACACAACTTAGAGCTCCGAGATACTTACCTACAAAGCATATTGTGAAGCAAGAGAAGCTCACTATGTGGAACAAGAAGATCAAGAAGATGATCTAGAGTTAAGGGTTTGAAGACTACAAATCTGGCTGGGATCAATAGATCGCCAATTCTATTTAAGTCTTTATTTGTCCAACAGATGTAATAGGCAATTGCAATATATTTTTGTAGTAAATGCCAATGGTTTCGCTTTTCTTCAAAGTAGGCTCACTCAAAGTAAGTGTGATGTCTAGGAAGGTTCTGAGATTAGTGGTATTTAAGCAAGCCTTGCTCCACCGCCATCTCCCTACTCACCTGGTCACATTTATTTTGGAATTACCGAAAGAAGTTAGACGACTACCATTGTTTTGCATTAGCTATCATTTTGGATTAGATTTTGTTTAGTCAAAGAGACAATGATGTAACTCCGTTGGCTTATGAATAAAATTTTGAGTTCTTTATGACTCCATTTTGATTTTGAGCATATGACTTTTGTGACTACGATGGCTAGGCCATCAGTAGTAATTCAAGGACATGGAATAGCCCAAGCTCCACTTGCCAAATGACACCTTAATTACTGTCACAGGAAACTCTCTACGCTTCTAGGGCGAATCACACCTATGAATAGCCAACGGATTCCATGCGAAAATGCATGTAGAGAACGGAAATGAGTTCCTTTGCAATACCTCTAATGATTGCGAATAAACCCGCATCTTAGAGAAGTTTATGTGTCTCTCTAGTGGATTTTATGTCACTATTCGAGCTATTAAATCCAATAAATTTACAAGAGAAGATCTCTTGGATTTAGACACATATTGGCTTTGTCACAACAGGATAGATCATCCTAGTCATGAAATGATGATCCGTCTACTAAAGACTTCACATGGACATCATTTCTTTCGAGCGAAATGAAGCATGAATCAAAAGTTGATTTCTGGACTAAGTGTGACCGAAGTAGCTGCCTAGGGCACCGCCTGCGTCTACCACCAGCCTAGGGCTGGCGCAGTCCCTATCCATGATGCCATGGATGGCGTCCATCATGGTGATGGCGCCCCAGGTGATGCTGCAATCACCAAGTTGCTTCGAATAGCGTTTCAGACGCTCAGGCCCAACCAAAATTCTCATTGGTTGCTTCTAAAGCCTCTCGCTCGTTTTACAAAGCCTGTTCCTTAGGGAAATTAGGACTAGAACCGTCCTATGCAAAGGAAATGAACATACTCATTATGTTCTTACATAGAATCCATGGGGATTCTGTGGATTGATTCAACCAACTTGCGGACACTTAAATATTTCATGATGTTGGTTGACACGCAAACACGCTGGTCACGTGTTGTGCCATTGTCCACCTATAAATGATGTTTATGCTACACTCCTAGCACATATCATATAACAACGGGCTCACTCCCCAGATCATCCTATTCAGTCAATTGGATTTGACTATGCTAGAGAGTTTACATTGAAAGACTTTCGATGGATATTGCAATGGGACTGATGTTGGACATCATATTCCCATGTATACACCCAAATGGTCTTGCGGAAACGACTATGATGATAATCCGGACATTGGTAATGCACACCAATCTCCTTATATTCGCCTGGGGAGATGCAATATCGCATGCAGCTTTGCTAATTCGTCTACGACCCACCGCCACTCAATGTACTTCTGCGTTACAGCTAGTGACTGGGTACAAGTATCGTACTTACGCATATTTGAGTGAGCCATTTATGTGCCAATTGCACCGCCACAGCGCTCTGTGATAGGTCCTTACCGACGAATGGGCAACTACGTTGGATTTGAGACTCCAACAATCGTCTACCACTTAATGCCCTTGCAAGGCGATCTCATTACCGCTAGATTTGCGGCTTGTCACTTTGATGAGATAGTCTTCCCGTCGTTAGGGGAAGATAAGAATACAGATGTTCAGCAGGAACGACAGGAATTGTCGTTGCCTGTCCCCACTATGTCTCATCTCGATCCCTTTTAAAGTGACGAGATCACACAAATATGCTGCAAACAAGCCTGCAAGGAAGGACGTCCCTAAGAGAGGACGTAGCACCACCCTACACGGAGGTAGGCATGGTGCTAACGCCAAAGAGAGTGGCACTCTAGCGTTACAGGCCATGGCCCCAGCTAGGATGCGTGGGAGGCCCGTAGGTTTGAATGACACTTTGGCACATTCCAATCCTTTGATCATCGACACTCAAAATCTGTCTCATGAGAATCTTCCAGGTTATGGTTATCGTTGGGGGACGCCTCAACGAAAATTACACTTGTATACATGAGACTTGGGATAGAAACCCCATCATAATTGATGATGTAGTTGCGCATGAGTTTGTTGAGTCAGATGATATCGAACCACGCTCCATTGATGAATGAATGCCAATGTAGAGAAATTTGGCCTAAATGGAAAGATGCAATCCAGGTTAAGATGGATTCTCTAACGAAGAGGAAGGTTTTTGAGCCAGTGATGCCAACACCTCTTAACATAAAACCTATTGACTAATGGGTCTTCGTTAGAAAGCATAGTGCTAAAAAGAGATGGTAATCTCGCCTTATGGCACAAGGCTTCTCATAAAACGCCTTGAAATTGACTACGATGAGACATTTTCTCTCGTAATAGATGTCATTGCACTCCACTACCCTGTCAGTTTGGTAGTTTCCTAATAACTGAACATGCAGCTTACAAATATGGTCACTACGTATCTCTATAGGGATCTAGATATGGAATATACATGAAGGCTCGTGGTGAACTTCATTTACCCAAGTCAAGTGGCTCTAGACCACAGAGCGCGTTTACAAAGTGGTTGAAACGCTCACTAAAGTGACTACTTGATTGGGAAGGGATATGCCCATGCGTTTCCATAACAAGTTTCGGATTCCATCGCGGTTCATGTTGGACATGATCTTCATTAGAAGCCCTTAAAGAGTTAAGGGAAACTGCTGAACACTTGAAATCCAATTTTGAGATGAAGGATTATGGGAGAACACGATTATGTCTCAGTTTGGAACTTGAGCATCGTGTCGATAGATGCTTAGGCATTTTGACATGGTCAAACCTTTCAAGCACCCCCATGATCGACCGTAGTCTTGATCCTGAAAAGGATCCTCTTCGTCTGAAGGATGATGACGAAGATGTGCTAGGGGCAGAAGTGCCTTACTTGAGTACAATAGACGCATTATTGTACTTAGCTCAATGCACAGGACCAGACATCTCATTTGCAGTCAACTTGTTAGCTAAGGTGTAGCTCTGCGCCAACGCAACACCATTTTGATTGGTGTAAAAGATATCTTTCAGTACTTGAGATGTACGATTGATATGAGCTTGTTCTATCCCTACAGAGAGAAGATGGATTCGGACCCATCACACACCACAAATGCCGCCAACGCTGGCCTGCGTTCTCTATCCCCATCCCAAAACGATATAAGTGTTTTGGAAGGTTTTGCTGATGCTGGGTACCACTCTGACCTACACAAAGGTCGCTCCCAAACTAGTTAAGTGTTCACCATGGGAAAAGACCGTGATAACTTAGAGGTCTACAGAACAGACCGTAGTCTCTATATCTTCGAGCCATGCAGAGATTATTGCTCTTCATGAAGTGGTTCGTGAATGTTTATGGATTGGATCCATAATCACGCATGTTTGAACAATTGTGGTTTGAAGTCTACCACAAGATGAGCCTACGAGCATTTAGGATAATGCTGTTCGTTTTGAACAAATGAAGCAAGGCTACATCAAATGTGACAACACCAAGCATAATCAGCAACAACAGACTCTCCTCAAATACCAAAGTGAACTAGGTTCGATATGAGGATAATGTGGCAGACTTGTTTACTAAGTCATTGCCCAATTCTACGTTCGAGAAACATGTGGCAAGAATTGGCTTGATAAAATTATATGAACTCCCATGATCGTAGTCATCAGGGGGAGGCGCAGACATCAGGGGGAGATGTCTACATGTTCATCTCGAAACGTGAAGGGTGTGTTATGCTCTTTTTCCCCTTCGACCGAGGTTATTTTTGTCCCACTGGGTTTTTGTTACTCGGCAAGGTTTTTAACAAGGTAACGAGAGAAGCACCACGTTTGGGCAACACAAGGGGGAGTGTTCAAGTAAACCCTAATTTGTGTTTGGCCCAAACTCTAGGTTACTTGCTCTAGTGGTAATAGGGTTAAATTAGAAGGATTTAGATTCCTATTCAATGTACGATTACTTTCCTTGTATGATTGAGATTCTGCATTGTAATCCTCTATATAAAGAGACCCCTATTATCAATGAGAATACGCAGCAAACTCCTCACAATTCTCGTTTCCCTACAACACTTTTTTTTGTGGTCTTTTTGTTGCCTCCTCATCGTTAATTCGTTATTCAATTCACAAAACAATTAGTTTTAGGACTTTATCAAAATCTTTGCAATACCCTTTGTGAACACTTAAAGTAAAAAATTTAAAACACGAAAAAATAAAATCAATCTCATCATCATTGCTCATAGTTCTAAATTACTAATCTTTTTTTTTTTTTTTGAAGAACTTACTAATCGTTTTACATGGATTGAAATAGAGAACACTAACATTGAAAAAGAGAAAAATTAAAAAAAATGAAAGTAAATCAGATTTTGATTTTATTAGGAAATTTTTAAATATTTTAGTTTTTTTATTGGTATAAATTAAATGAGAGATTTTCGTGAAAAATATTTCTTTTTTAATTGGATATGTTATATAAGGATATTCTTAGAAAGAGAAATGAGTTAGATTAGTAAATTTAATAAGGGTGCGACTATTTCCACCCTACTAATTACTTTGTTCACCCTACCATCAAAATTTTTCTTTAAAATCCCAAAATTGTCCTTAACTACAATTATTAAAAGAAAAAATAATTGTAGTAAATAAAACTTCACCCAACAGACATCCCTATTATCATCTCTGCTTTTGGTACCAAAAAAAAAAATTATCATCTCAGCTTCTTCTTCACTAGTCTACCAAACAATTTGTTAGATGGAATTTTCAAGCTATAGCAATAAGTGAAAAGAATTGTTGGTTAGTATTATTTTGTTCTACTTCATCTAACTCGTGTTTGATTATACGTGATAGTAGCTGATGAAGGAAGAAGATAAAGAAGAGGAAAAAAAAAATTAAAAAAAAAAAAACTAAAAATCGTGGGGTTGCAGCACGATGGTATGCTTATTTTTTTTTCTTTTATCGTATCCAGTTTAAATTTCAATGGTGATATATATTTTTTTTCTTTTCTAAATTATTTAAGGGTAAAATTGGAAGTTTTAGGATAAAAATTTAATTTTAGGGTAAATAAAGCATTTGGTAGGGTGGAAATAGCCTCACCCTTTAATAATTAAAATTAAAATGTAGGATATAATGAGCAAGTACGGTAAACAAAAAAAAAATGGTAGGGTACTACTGGCAATAGCCGCACCCTAAGTTAATATTAGGGGAATGCCCTTCTTAGCTTAATGATGTAGTACTAGATGATTTCTCTAGTTGATATTAGGGGTAGGGTTTTTAATGAAGCCACTTTATTCCTTGGATGTATTGTCCACGTACAGGCTGTTAATAAAATTCATTTTTTGGATAAAAAAAAAAGTTATTTTTTTATTAATAATATATTTCTGCATTACATACACGAGTATATGTAATATATTATTCTTGGCTACAATCCACCATAACAGTCCAATATTACACCGGTGCGCCGGCTATTTCATTGAATGGATTATATGTAGAGCAAACAGAAAAAAGGGTAAAAATCCAATTACCCAACAAATACAAGGGAAATTGTCTACAAAATGCAGAGACCAAGGAAAGAAAAAGATTATAAAAGAGGGAAGACGGAAGACGGAAGAGGATCCTCTCCTGATCTTCTATTTTGCCTACCCTACCTAAGCTTTAAAAGAGATTACGACACGTGTCGATTGAATCCAATGGCTGACAACTAACTCATGCTTTGTTTTTTCCTTTCACTACCCATCTTTCATTCTTTCTTTTGTCTCTCTCTCCTTTGTACTGATCACTATTCCAATTCCTCTTCACTGAAGCTATCAGTGATTGACCTAGAAAAAGCAATATCAATCCAAAAAGCAGATCTCAAAATTCAAGGGATAAAGAACAAGCCCAGATAAAGAGGATATAATCAACCAAAATTAATCAAACAAATTGAAGAATCTCGAATCTTGGATTGGAACTCGACCAAAATTAATTGAAGAAGTGCCGGTGCTCAGAAGATCATGCATCAGCGTGAGCCATGGAGACTCTGATAACATTCAATCAAACCCATAAGAAACAAAATTCACTCAGCACCCTTAACAATACTCAAGTGGCTTTCCATGGATTTGACGGAAGCTCTTGATTTTTCTGAAATTTTGAGAGTTTTAGTGAAGAATTAGTGGTGATTGTGTGTCTTGCTATGGTAATTAAGAAAAGAAGAACAAAAAGAAGAAAAGGCTAGGTTTGTGTCAAAATTGCTTGCCGATTAAAAGAAAAGCCTTCAATTCTAGGTTTGGTAATTAAGAAAAGAAGAACAAAAAGAAGAAGAGAGAGAACGAAAGTAAGAATGAAGTACAGAGAAAAGAGAGGTTGGGAATGTTGAGAATGTGAAAAAATATAACTCCCACATTGGAAAAATATAACATTCCTTATGAGCTTATAAGGGTTTGGGCCACTCCATTCATTAATTGGTTTTGGATGTGAACCCCAGATTACTTTATCATGGTATCATAGCGGGTTACCCACGTATTTGGTTTCAACGATGGCCACACGTGCTCACCGTCACCCAATATAACTTGTCCACGTGTATGGCTTGAGAAATTGTCACACGTGCGGGGGCGTGTTGAGAATGCGAAAAAATTTAACTCCCACATTGGAAAAATATAACCTTCCTTATGAGCCTATAAGGGTTTGGGCCACTCCATTCATTGTCAATTGGTTTTGGATGTGAACCCCATATTACTTTATCCGGAAAAAGACAAAATAAAATTTTTAAAAAATGAGAGAAAAATTATGTGGGTTAGCTGTGGACCATTGGATCTCATATTAGCCATGTGGCATTACCTCTTCAAAAGCTTAGGTAACTTAGGTTGATAGTTAGGTTAGGAGAGGATCCGGGTCCTATAAAAGAGGGAAAGGGAGCCCGTCATTCCTTAATTAGAACAGAAAAAGAAGAAGAAGAGAGGTTTGGGGTTGATTCACCCATTCATCCGAGGTCAATCTCTGTTTTGCAAGCTTGGCCGCAGCATAAGCTGAACTCCTCCTAGCTCATCTTGATCACGCCAGATTAAGGCCTGTGTCCAGATTTGGTATTATTGGAAAACAATATGCCTCTTCAAAGTTTTAGCAGCTTAAGCTCAAAGCCCAAACGTATGCCGCTTTTGATGTTAAGCGACGTTTAAGCTAATTATGCTCCAACCATTTGGGGTGACCATTTTTTCTCATATGCCGCTTCTATGGTAATTACAATTAAGATATATGATACAACAAACCCAATATTATATACATGTATATGTTTCTTATTCTAGCTATTAGTTAATTTCCAGTAATATAAACCAATAGTGACTAAATGCCATGGTACTTACCGTTTGTCCCTTTTCTTCAATTTGCTGTAGGAAGTTGACATCAAACTTGAGCAACATATCCAAGAACTGAAAGAAGAAGTGAAAAGGATGCTAATGGCTCCAGTTAACAAGCTTCAGAAAGATTTGACATGATTGAAAACAAGCAAGCGTTTACTCGTTTAGGCATGTCCTACCATTCTGAAAATGAGATCAATGAAATATTGAAACAAATCTACAACAGTTCTTACAGCAGTGAAGTTCTGGAAAATGATGATTATCATTACACTATCGCTCCCCGTTTTCGATTGCTTAGACAATAAGGCTATAACGTTCTCTGTGGTAAATTTGTCATTCTTTCTTTCATTAATTTCTAATAGCACTATACAAAATAACTTTATTCTGTTTTCTATACAGATTGTTATGTACGTATGTTCAAGGAAAGTCATGGGACATTTAAGGAATTTCTTATGAGCGATGTAGTAGGACTATCAACTTTGTACGAAGCCACTCATCTTAGGGTTCATGGAGAAGACGTACTTGATATATGAGGCAATATACTTCACCAGGACTCTTCTCGAGTCTGCAGCACACCGTTTGAGCTCCCCGTTATTGAAACCAGTAACTAATGACTTATATCAGCCACTTTGGAAGAGCTTTCCAAGGAAAGAAGCAAGGCATATATTACTTCGTGCAGAGTTGATAGTCATCGCTCGATCATAAGAATTTCCTTAAATGTCCATTTAGTTTCCTTGAACTTGTTGAATATATCTACATGTATATTACCAACCAAAAATGCTTTAGACAGCAATATGATATAACCAGTTAACATGCGAACGTACGTACATAGCAATATGTCTAGTAAATAGATCAAAGTTATTTTATATAGTGCTATTAGAAATTAATGAAAGAAATAATACAAATTTACCGCACGTACAGGAAAAGTAGTTGTAGCCTCGTTGTCTTTTTTGAACAATTGCAGCCTCGTTGTCTAAGCAATCGAAAACGGAGATCAGTATAGTAAAGGTCATCATCACACAGTGATGATTTACACTGAAATTCTGCCGACTCAACTTCCACCGTGTGCAAAGAATCCTTCAGAATGAACTTGTAAGTGATATTTATTACAAGGTTAACTTACTATTTTGATCAGTTGCGTACCTATTAGTTCTTACAATATGTTACTACTTCTTTATATAAATATTTGTAATTATTTTCAGGTGGTGGAAGGACTTGGACATTGTAAACAAGCTACTTTTCGTTTATTCAAAAAAAAAAAAAAACTACTTTTCGTAAGAGACATGATAATTATTTTGCCCTTTGGGAGTCTACTTTGAACTTGAATATTCGTTCGCAATTCAATTTGAAGTTAATGCTTACTTCCATGAAGCCATAAATGGTTGAAGGCAATGCCTTCTTTACGATGGCAACCACAGCCTTTGTTGGAATGGGAGCTCTCCTTACAAAAGACTATGGATTGGTGTTTAATGACCCCAAGATTTTAAAGGCTACATCTGTAATTTTCAGAATCCTGAATGACATGGTTGGCCACAGGTACTTTTAATTTAGGGCTAAATACTAGTTAGTACCCTGTGGTTTTGGTCCAAAATCAATTCAGTCTCTGAACTTCTAATTTCATCAAAAACACCCATGCACTTTCAATCTTAATCTAATAGGTCCAATTTGTTAGTACATAGTTTGAATAAGTTCTATATGCATACGAATCCATCTTATAACTGCATCTAGCCATCTACATAGTTTGAGCAAAAGGGAGAACACCATGCCTCATCAGTGAAATGCTACAGGAATCAATACAGCGTAACAGTTAAGAATGAGCAAACAGGGATTCCCCTGCCCCTGCGCCCCCATTCCCCATCTGGGGATATTTTCAAATGGGGGATTTCCTGTCCCACCCCCGCGGGGAACAGTTCACCACCCCCGCCCCCGTATATCTCTATATGAACTTTTTTGGTTTTCTATTTTGAAATTTTTTATTTTCTATCTTTTTAGATTTTTTTGCCTTTCCTTTTTTGACAAAAAATAATTCACAAATCACAATTATACGACGATCCAATGGTAGGATCCTCACAGATCACCAAGAGGATCATCTTTACCGATTATACGATGATCCAACAGTCGGATCCTCACGGATCGCCCTTAGGTTCATCCTCTCAAAATTATACTAAGATCCAAAGTCAGATCCTCACGGATCACCTAGAGGATCATCTTTACCGAATTATACGATGATCCAACGGTCAAATCCTCACGGATCGTCCTAAGGTTCATCCTCTCAAAATTATGTGAAGATCCAACGGTTGGATCATCCCAGATCGCCCTTAGAATCATCCTCACAATATTATATAACTATCCAACGATCGGATCCTCACGAATCGCCTTTTAATCATCTTTTCACAATCAAACGAAGATCTAACGATTAGATCCTCACGGATCACCCTTAGGATCATCCTCTCAAAATTATGTGAAGATCCAACGGTTGGATCGTCTTAGATCGCCTTTAGAATTATCCTCACAAAATTATATGTCGAATCCTCACGGATCTCCTTTTGAATTGTCTTTTCATAATTATAAGAAGATCCAACTGTCGGATCCTCATGGGGAATAAGAAAAATTATAAAAATGCCCTGGTTGAAAAAAAAAAAAAAAGGGGAACCCCGCCCCCACCCCCGCTTGACAAATGCGGGGAAAACCCACAGGTACCCCAACCCCGCCCCTCGTTTGCCCATTCCTAGTCACAGTAGAAGAATCAAAAATCGAGTTAACCAATTAAGCAAGTCAATGATTCATGCATGGGAAGACATGAACCAATAGTGACACGATCTCCACTCTAATACAACTATTCCCATGCCTCTACTGCAGGTAATTCTGAATCATGCACGTTTGAGTAAACTTCTATACAAGAATGAAGATATGTTCACTCATCCTAAAACATTTCTCAAGGAGCATCTTCAACTGGACCAGATACCAACTCCATCTGCATCGACCTCCGAATTCGACCATCTCAGAACCAAAAACCTGCAATAGCAAAACCCAAATCACCCTTCTGGCAGCAAGACCCCTACAACACTAGCATGACCAAAGGCCAGCTGTGATGGTGAGGCTCCCCCGGACGAGAGGAGTTGTTGATGAGGGAAAGCCTTAACTACTGACGAAGGAGATAGGCGCCTTGTTCTAGGGTTTAAAATACTACTTTGTTTGAGTCTTTCCTTAAGAAAAACTCTTGCATCTGCCACTGCTTGAGGAGACTTTTATTCTATAGCAAACAGAAAGATTGAACAAGTCCAACCTTTTAGGTTTAATTATACAGGCATAAGTTCGATAAAGAGAGAAACTACAAAATCCTTGAGCAATGTTTTAGGATGAGTGAACACTCTTCATTTTTGTATAGAAGTTCACTCAAAAACGTGCATGATTCAGAATTACCAGCAGTAGAGGCATGGGAATAGTAGTATAGGAGTTGAGATCGAGCCACTCTTGGTTCAAGTCTTTCCATGAATCATTGACTTGCTTAATTGGTTAGCTCGATTTTCGAGGTTGGAGGTCGATGCATATGGAGTTGGTATCGGGTCCAGTTGAAGATGCTCATATTCGCTCAAATATCGTCTTGGCTATGTGTCACTGGGCCGAGGGTTTCCTTGGCCTACACGTGTCCTTCTGGATCGGTAACATGTTCACAGACGTGCCAACTCGGTGATGAGAGGTCAATCGAGGTTTTGTTTTGTTCATAGATCTTGCGCTGATCTGACTTCTGATCAATTGATTGTGGGCCGAGGGAGGATCTATCTCTACTGCGGGGTTCTCTTCGCCTTTGAAACAAGGACTTTAACACATATCGACCTTACTAGCCGGAGTCTTCATGCTGTGCAACTAGGATACCTATCCTAAATGGGAGTCGAAGAAGTTTGTTTGGGCCTTCGTTTGGGTCTCTTGGTGGCAGGTCAAGGTGGTGTTCCTGGATTGATCGTGATGTGTTGGTGGTTGCAGTGGTCGTTGCAGATCACAATATGCACTAATCAGAGGCACTAAGAAGTATGGAGGCTGGAACTACATTAGGCTTTGAGCCTTGGCATGGATTCTCTGTAGGCCATAAGCTGTTGTTTAATTTAATTTTAATTTATTTTCATTACAGCCCTACATTTTTTAGGGGACCTAATAGGTTTTTGTTTTACCTGGTCTATGCACTTTGTGTGCTTTTGCCTATGTATTATGCAATGTTTTAGTCATAGTTTCGTAAGCTTGCTTTAGAATAAGCGAGGAAGACACGTCGAATGAATGGACTTATCCTATGTACCACCATGGTATTACCATAACTTCTTGTAGGCCATAAGCTGCCGTTTAATTTATTTTCATTACAACCCTACATTTTTTGGGGGACCTAATAGGTTTTTGTTTTTCATAGTCTATGAGCTTTGTGTGCTTTTGCTTATGTATTATGAAATGTTTTAGTCATAGTACTAGAAGCTTGCTTTAGAATAAGTGAGCAAGACACGTCGAATGAATGGACCTATCGTATGTACCACAATGGTATTACCACAACTTCTTGTCTATTTGTGGATGGCAGCAGAAGGGTATGTAGGGTACCTATCCTAAATGGGAGTTGAAGAAGTTTGTTTGGGCCTTCGTTCGGGTCTCATGGTGGTGACGTCAAGGTGGTGCTCCTGGATTGATCGAGATGTGTTGGTGGTTGCAGCGGCAGGCGCAGCAGTCATCATAGATCGCAGTGTGCACGAAATTGGAGGCACTGAGAAGTGTGGAGGCTCGACCTGCGTTGGGCTTTGAGCCTTCGCTTGGATTCTCTGTAGGCCATAAGCTGCTGTTTAAATTAAATTTAATTTAGGGTTATTATCACAAATGGTACCTGAACTTATCCTTTATCTTATCGATGGTACCTGAACTTCAATTTTGATCACAACTAGTGCCTGAACATTTTGATTTCATTTCAAATGGTACCTATCACGGCAAGTGGTTCAGTGGATGCAGTGGGCCCCCACCACGGGTAACTTAGGATATGGAACCAACCACGTCCTGGGTTCGAACGCTGGGGGGGAACATTGTAATTGCTGAATTATCAAACGTGGCCAGGCACCATGCTGCGATGCATGGTTGGAGCCTTTCACAGGCGCCGAGGGGGATTAGTCTTTGGGCCTAGGAAGCCTTTGGGACACCCTCTTTGGGGGTCGCTCCGATCGTAAGGACGACTGACTCAAAAAAAAAAAAAAAAAAAAAAAAAAAAAAAAAAAAAAAAACTAACACGTGCAAAGCACATGATCTATATTCAAGAGTCATTTGACGAAAATACCCATTTAAATAATTTGGTTTACTAAAAAATCCTAAATAATATTTTGGTCAATTAATATGTAAATAAAATAGAAGTTCAATTAAAAATAGAAATTAAAATGTATCTCTACCCTCTTATGAAAATAAAAATTTAAAACAAGTTCTCATCAAAAATTAATTTTTTTATATATACAAACAAAACATTTCAAGTAAAATTATAAAATATTTTTTTTGGACAAACTATAAGACATTAAGACCAAAACTTTATCAAAACTTGAGTAATTTTTTTCTTAACATTCATATTTTTAATAGAAGTTTAAATTTTTTTTTTATTATCTCATTTTTTATGGTAACAATATAAGTGAAAATAAGTGATATTACAAAAAAAAAAAAGTGAAAAAAGAAGAAGTAATTTTACAAGCATAATTTTACAAGCTTATGCTTGAAAAATGAGTCACATATTAGTTTTCAACGGAACATTAATTTTAATTTATTTTCATTAATACAACCCTACATTTTTTGGGGGACCTAATAGGTTTTTGTTCTTCATAGTCTATGAGCTTTGTGTGCTTTTGCTTATGTATTATGCAATGCTTTAGTCATAGTACTAGAAGCTTGCTTTAGAATAAGTGCGCAAGACACATCAAATGAATGGACCTATCCTATGTACCACTGTGGTATTACCACAACTTCTTGTAGGCCATAGGCTGCTGTTTAATTCAAGTTTAATTTTTTTCCATTACAACCCTACATTTTTTTGGGGACCTAATAGGTTTTTGTTTTTCCTAGTCTATACACTTTGTGTGCTTTTGCCTATGTATTATGCAATGTTTTAGTCATAGTACTATAAGCTTGCTTTTAGAATAAGTGAGCAAGAAACGTCGAATGAATTGACCTATGCTATGTACCACCATGGTATTACCATAACTTCTTGGAGGCCATAAGCTGCTGTTTAATTTATTTTTATTACAATCCTACATTTTCTGGGGGACCTAATAGGTTTTTGTTTTTTCTAGTCTATGCACTTCGTGTGCTTTTGCCTATGTATTATTCAATGTTTTAGTCATAGTACTATAAGCTTGCTTTAGAATAAGTGAGCAAGACACATCAAATGAATGGACCTATCCTATGTACCACTGTGGTATTACCACAACTTCTTGTAGGCCATAGGCTGCTGTTTAATTCAAGTTTAATTTATTTTCATTACAACCCTACATTTTTTGGGGGACCTAATAGGTTTTTATTTTTCCTAGTCTATACACTTTGTGTGCTTTTGCCTATGTATTATGCAATGTTTTAGTTATAGTACTATAAGCTTGCTTTAGAATAAGTGAGCAAGACACGTAGAATGAATGGACCTATTCTAGGTACTTCCGTGGTATTACCACAACTTCTTGTAGGCCATAAGCTGCTATTTAATTTAAGTTTAATTTATTTTCATTACAACCCTACATTTTTTTGAGGACCTAATAGGTTTTTGTTTTTCCTAGTCTATGCTGTAATACCCCAAAAATTCATTATTAAATTCTTGAAATTTCCTGAAATTAATAAATTGTTTTTTAGTACGCTTTCATGGTTCGAAGGTAAAACATAAGTATTTCCGACAATTATTTATCTCGGAATACTCTGATTCAAGGGTTGACTTTTTATACATTTGGATTATGTGAAAATTTTCTTCATGAAAGTCGTAGAACGCATGGATACGAGTTCGTGGATATGTGGAACGTGAAAATCGGTGATCGCATGAGGAAGTTATGGTATTCGGAATAAGTTTCCTTTTCGGGATAAATTGAAACATTTGGGTAATTTTTCAGAAAACCCTAACTTTCCTAAAATAGAAATCGAGCTCCATTTTTTCTCTCCCCTACCAGAAATTGCCAGAGATTTTCGTCCGGCGATATCTCCGCCGTTCGGCCACCATTGGTCCTGTTCGCTTCGTCTCTCCTCCCTCTTCAAGTCTGTGGTGGTTTGGTGGTGCGATTTGGGTGCTACAAGGTGTAGCAAGGAGGAGAAGAAGGTGGCAGCGCGATTTTCGAACCAATCGTGAGTCTCACGATTCCGGCCACCTCAGGCGACGATTCTTGAGTGCTTTTGGAACTCAGAGGACATAAATGCTTCCCTCCAAGCGGCTTGCAACGAATCGAAGTGTGGAGATCGAATTTTGGATTTGAAATTCTTGGGTTTCAATAGGCCCCTTTCCTTTCGAAGTAAATTCCGGCCAATTGGCTTACAATCTGACTTCAATATAGTTGTGAAAGTTGTTATACATGTTGTGGGGAAGATTTTGGCTTCGGTATTGTGACGCCGGTGGCGCGTGGACCCCACACTCAGCCACTGCTGGCAGCGCGTGGCGGTGTGTCCGACCAGGTTTATGGATTGTTCTGTTTTCATGGTTGTCACCTACTCATCGATACGAGCTTGTTGATATATCATGGGTCATATTGTGATTTTTTGAAGTATGCTAGATTTACGTAATTTCAATTTTCTCGATTTGCGATCCCTGAGGATCCGACTGTTGGATCGTCTTATAATTTTGAGAAATTGATCCTATAAGTGTTCCGAGGACCTTCGAAGGTCTCGGTGAAAGTTTTGTCTCGATTGATGAAATCTTCGGTTTTGGGTTCAAATGCTCGATTCAAACCGTAACCACTTTCGTTTTAATCGTGTACTGAGTTAAGACCTTATTTTACTTAAGTGATTGACGGAGAGTGTTTTATACTTTACCTCAGCTGTAAGACAAGATGCAATGAGATTTGAAGGTGAGTAAATCTCACGGGGTTTATTTATGAATGGAGTTACTTTATTATTCGAAATTATTTATTAAGTTGTGAAATCGTTTTCGGAAATAAATATTTTTTCTAAATTATATGATCTTGATCGTCAACAGTTCATAGGTAAGTAAAATGAAGTTTTATTATAAAAATAATTTTTTCACCGGTTTTTTATTTGTGAACTATCGTTGGTATTAGTAGCATTCCTGAGTGGGAGACTGTGTGTGTGTGTGTGTGTATTTATTTAGGTGAATATTTATTGGTGCAATTGTGTAATGAGGTGGATTTAACATGTTTTGTGAGTTCGATGTTGCTAGATGAATGAATTTTGGTTCTTTTGAATTTAAACAATTATATGGTTGACATTTTGTATTTGAGAGTTTTTACATATCAATTTATGCCGGTGATTTAAAATGTGAAAACAATATTTTGAATGTTGGTTTCTATATTATTTTTGGAGATTGGAGTTGAGATTCAAAAACAATATTTTGTAGCAGTCAAGTATATTGTTTTGAAGGGCATGTGAGGTTATGTAACATTTTGAGACTTGAGTGACTTTTTAAATGTTTTGGTCTACAAATTGAGGGTCTACGGATTGAGGGTCACAGTAGTGATCGAGGGTTCGTTATCGGAACCATGCCCTTGGCCGGGTTATGGTTACGTACGATTCAGTTAGAGCTCTAGTCTGTCTGTCATGGTACGTCATGGGGGGTAACAAGTAGGCTAATTGCGACTCATGAGTACGTGTTTTTAAAAGAGAATTTAGGGTGTATTCTTTCTTTTAATTGTCCGGGGAGGGACTTGATTTTCATATTATAGTGTGAGTTGAAATAATAGTGATGTATGTTACCTTTAAGAGGTAAGGATGTTGAGTTTTGAAAATGAGTCATATTGTGAGATCGTTCATTTGGATTTGGAAGAGTGGTTTCTTGAATTCAGCGTGAGTCTTTTGATTGCCTTATTTATTTTACTTTCTCATTTCTATTGTTTGATTTTAATGTAATCTCCTGAACTAAACTATATGCAGGAGTTGCTAGGATTTGACTTGTGTGATTTTAGGTGACCTTTTGAACTAATTTTGTATGCAGGGATTACTAATTTTTACCATTTGTGTTGTAAGTTTAGTTGTGTTTTGTGGAGTTAAATTTTGTAGCTTTAATTTACCTAGTTGAGAAATTATATGCATGCGTTGTTTTGAGTAATTTTATTTGAGTGTACTCATACGAGCTTGCAAAAGCTTACCGAGTTTGTTTTTGCAACCCGGTGCACTGTTCCATGGTGTATAATTTTTCCTGTAGGTCAGGGTAACCAGGGTTGAGGCTGAGCTTATCGTCGCAGTAGTATCAGGTTTAGAACCCATTTTGTTTGTTTTATTTACTGCTGTTGTAGTATGCTTCTGGTGAGCGTTTACATTTGCTTTGATGCTTTCAAGTTTATGTAAACACGTGGTGATGTAATATGTGACTCTAGAGAACGAGTCGGTATTGACATTTGTGGGCTAGGTTGTTTGATTGCTTAGATTAAATTGAAAAAGTTTTCTATGTTTTTTGGACATTTGGTTGAGTTATCACATTTCGGATTTTGAATTTCTTTATCCAAAATTCAGGGCTTTACAGTTTGGTATCAGAGCGTAACGTACATATTTGGTGATAATTAGTACTACACAAGTGATGGTATGTCTGCAGCGGATCCCTATCTGATGCTCTTCAATATTGATAGTCATTCGGTATGTATGAGTGTTTGATGTGCGTTAGAGTGTTGAATCATCATAGCACTGGTCTGCTCTGTAGGTGACGTGTAGGAGCTTCGTGTATGTTCTTTTGATTTTTATTCTTTTGAGGAATGAGAACCTCTTGATTGAACTCTTGTTAGACTTAGAAGATTTTGTTGGCGGATATGTGTGTGATGCCCCGGAAATTCGTATTTATTTTTCGAGGATTTTCTGGAATTTAATTTGGGGTTATTGGACGATTTCGTGACTCGTGGATGGAGCGGAAGTGTTCTGGACGAATATTTATTCGAAAAGTGTGAATTAGGAGGGGGCACGAAGGTTGACTTTTTGTACGTTGAGATTCTCCAAAAACTTCTTCACGAAAGTTGTAGAGCGCGTCGATACGAGTTCGTGGACATTCGGAACGCGAGAATCGAAGTTGGTATGAAGAAGTTATGGGCTTCGGAAAAAATTTTCATTTTGGTATATATGGGATTTTTCCGGAAAAATATCAGAAAAATCTGAGTTTCCATTTTGGGAAACCCAACTCTGTTTCTCTCTCCCCGAGCCCGGTTTCGCCTTTCCACTTCACCGGCCTCTTTCTCCCTCATCCGGTAGCCTCTGGACGCGATTCAAAGTGGTATCTCTTCGCCTCATCCTCCTCTACACCTCTGTGGAAGCCATAGAGCATGGGTCGAGCTGCGGTGGGCGCTGCAAGGCCGAGAAGAAGCTGCGGTGGAGCTGAAATCTCCTTGATCGGAGTCGGCAATTCCGGCCACCTTTACCCGTGGTTCTTGAGGGTTTTTGGAGCCCTGAGGACTTAGATGCTTCTCCCAAAGTGGCTTGGAACGATTTCACTTGCGGAGGACGAATCGCAGCTTTGAAGTTCTAGGGTTTCAATCGGTCCGATTTGTTCTAAGGTAAAATTCGATCGATTGGTTTATAATTGGACTTTGTTGTAGTAATGAAAGTTGAAATTGGGGTTGAGATGAAGAACTTTGGTGTTAGAAGTTTTGCCTAGTTCTATTTGTTAGGTTAACGATAGATATGATTTATGTGTGTTGACGTATTGTCCAGGTTGGACCGATGTGTTGTTTTGTCTAGGTTGGACCGATTGTTGTTTTGTCCAGGTTGGACCAATTTTTTGTTTTTGTCCAGGTTGGACAGATTGTTGTTTTATCCAGGTTGGACCAATTTTTTGTTTTTGTCCAGGTTGGACCGATGTGTTGTTTTGTCCAGGTTGGACCGATTGTTGTTTTGTCCAGGTTGGACCGATTTGTTGTTTTGTCCAGGTTGGACCGATTGTTGTTTTATCCAGGTTGGATTGATTTATCATATTTGAATTGTTAGGTTAACGATTTATATGATTTTGTCACGGTGTGACTTGCGTTGTTTTCTTTTGGGAAAAGAGTATTGTTTTGGGAAGCATGGTATGTTTTCCTTATTCTCGAGTTAAAAGGTTTTCCTCATTTTTGGTGTGAGTTGTGTGCGGTTTGAGTTACTCATACGGGCTTGCAAAAGTTTACCGGGTTTGTTGTGTGGCAACTCGGTGCACCATTCAAACGGTGTAGGGGTTAATCCTGCAAGTCGGGGAAATCGTAGCTGAAGCTGAGGTAGCTGGTTGGCAACAGAACCGGTAGGAAGCAAATTTTGTTGGCTTTGTCATTGTATGACTTCCGCTATGTAGTAAACTCTGAGGAGTACTCATGTTTTATTTTGTTGTTGACAATTTAATTTGTAAGCTTATGTAATATATAACTCTGTGGAGCGGGTCAATATTGACATAGTAGGTTCAGGGCATCAATATGTGTATACTTTAAGGGGAAAAAGTTTCCAGGTATTTGATATTGATGATTGAACGTTTACGCATGTATAATTATGGGATTATATATCAATTTTTTATTGTGTTAAAAATCAGGGGCGTGACATTGTGTCCTCCTTGTATTAGTGCCTTAGTTAATATGACCTTTGTATTTGACTTATGCTTGTGTTTAAGTTTTATACATGTATTAACCAAGTGTCCTATGCTCCTTAGGTGATGGATCCTCTAAGAGGCAGGGCTAGGGGCCGAGGTAGACCCCGAGGAGGGGGCAGAGCTAGGGGTAGAGGCAGGGTCCCTCCTGTGGATGAGTTCTATGAGGAGGAGGTGGAGATACCGTATGTTGTGCATGTTCCACCTGTGGTGGATGTGATAGATGCCACTCGTTTGACGAGATTGGCGAGGAAGATTACTAGGCTGGGAGCATTACCATTTCAGAGGGGTACATACCACATGTTGGCTGATCAGTGGATCAGGAACATGGAGAACTACTTTAGGATGGTTGTTTATACCGACAATGATAAGAAGGGAGATAGTTACTTTTCTGTTCCAGGATGAGGCACAGGTATGGTGGGAGTACATGGAGAGGGCATAGATGTATCTACCATGATTTGGGTGGGATTTGTGAGACTCTTCAAGGAGATGTACTTTCGAGCGTCAGTGATAGAGCAGTTAGAGGTGGAGTTCCTCTCCCTAGTTCAGGGAATTATGAGTGTTAGGGACAATGAGGCGAAGTTCTCACAGTTGTACCAATTTGTGAGATCGTGGGATGCTCTGAGTTTGGCCAAGAAGTTTCAACGGGGGCTGAATGCTTCTCTCAGGCATGATGTAGCACTTCTGGAGCTACCTACTGTGGCATTCATCTTAGCTAAGGCCATGGCTCTTGAGCAAGATACCCAGACTCACTAGGATGAGTTGACGGCTTCGAGAGATGCTCAGGGAAAGGGGAAGGCGGTGGCTGAGAGTAGTAGTTTGATGGGTCATCGAGGTGGGTCTTGGAAGAGACAGCGGACTCATCAGCAGTTTCCAGCTGGAGTAGTCGTTGAACCTATTAGGGCTACACCTATATGGCAGGTGGCACCCCTAAGATTTTACAACTTCGAGGAGGTAGGTCATGCTGCTAGAGTGTGCCTGAAGCTGAGGAGCTTGGCATGCTATAGATGTGGCCAGACAGGGCATTACGCTAGAGAGTGTACCCAGTCTCGAGGTAGTAGGCAAGGGACACAGCAGAGACAGTTGCCTCTTGGGGCAGGCTAGTGTGTTTGTTATTAGTTAGTAAAGCTCAGGTATAGAAGGTACCTTACCAACCTTAAATATCGTGTTAGTGTAATGTATAACGCTAGTGTACCTCTTTCTGTCATGTTTGTATTGTGTTCAGTTTGCCTAATCTCTATAGTTAGATTATTGCGTCTGACTTCCTGTTGTAGAGTATTGTTGTTGGTGACAGATTGCGTGATTCATCCTTCTTTGTTGTGGTGGTAGAGATTCTCTACCAGTTTAATTGTGTGCATGTAATGTTATGTGATGATTTATGTGTGGGTTGTTTGAGGCTAGGCCTTAGTCGAATTTTGTGTTCTGAGATAGTAGAACACTTATTAAGTCGTGATGAATGCTCTATTGGTTTGTATGATTGAGTTATCGGGTTTTGGATTTTGAATTTCTTTATCCAAAATTTGGGGCATGACATATGCACTTTGTGTGCTTTTGCCTATGTATTATGCAATGTTTTAGTCATAGTACTATAAGCTTGCTTTAGAATAAATAAGCAAGACACGTCGAATGAATGGATCTATCCTATGTACCACCATGGTATTACCACAACTTCTTGTAGGCCATAAGCTGCTGTTTATTTAATTTTAATTTATTTTCATTACAACCCTACATTTTTTTGGGGACCTAATAGGTTTTTGTTTTTCCTGGTCTATGCACTTTGTGTACTTTTGCCTATGTATTATGCAATGTTTTAGTCATAGTACTATAAGCTTGCTTTAGAATAAGTGAGCAAGACACGTCAAATGAATGGACTTATCCTATGTATCACCATGGTATTACCATAACTTCTTGTAGGCCATAAGCTGCTGTTTAATTTAAGTTTAATTTATTTTCATTACAACCCTAATTTTTCTGGGGGACCTAATAGGTTTTTGTTTTTCCTAGTCTATGCACTTTGTGCCCTTTTGCCTATGTATTATGCAATGTTTTAGTCATAGTACTATAAACTTGCTTTAGAATAAGTGAGCAATACATGTTGAATGAATGGACCTATCGTATGTACCACAGTGGTATTACCGCAACTTCTTGTCTGTCTGTAGATGGCAGCGAAATGGTATGTAGGGTACCTATACTAAATGGGAGTCGAATAAACTTGTTTGAGCCTTTATTCAGGTCTCTTGGTGGTGACGTCAAGGTGGTGTTCCTGGATTGATCGCGATGTGTTAGTAGGATCGTCACAGGTCGCAGTGTGCACGAATCAGAGGCATTGAGAAGTGTTGAGGCTAGACCTGCGTTGGGCTTTGTGCCTTCGCTTGGATTCTCTGTAGGCCATAAGCCACTGTTTAAGTTTAATTAATTAATTTATGTTTATATATATATATATATTAATTAATTAATTAATTATTTAAAAAAAAAAAAAAAAAAAACTTTAGCCCACCCCACCCTTACTTATGTCAGTGAGAATCGAATCCATGACTTTTACAGTGTTGGATTTTATAACTTACCAATGGGTCACAGCTCACTGACAAAGTTTTCAAAGTTTAATATATTTTCATTACAACCCTACATTTTTTTAGGGACCTAATAGGTTTTCGTTTTTCCTAGTCTATGCACTTTGTGTGCTTTTGCGTATGTATTATGCAATGTTTTAGTCATAGTACTATAAGCTTGATTTAGAATAAGTGAGCAAGACACAACGTATGAATAGACCTATCATATGTACCACTGTGGTATTACCACAACTTCTTGTTTATCTATAGATGGCAGCGGAAGGGTATGTAATGGTCATTCTAACCCAACCTTTTTATATCAATGAAAATCCATGAGATGATTTATTCAAAAACAAAGTAGTATTTTAAGAAATCGAAAAATAATGTTCATAAACAATAATTGAAGTCATTTATTTATTTTTTAGTTAAAATAGATTTCATTGGAAGAAAAGCCTTAACGCCATTTACATAATATTCCTAATCTATAGGAATATATCACCATTCACTATCACAATGACGCTCATTCATTTCAAAAGAGCCTGCAAAACTATACTGTACCTACATGTGCCAGAACGAGCATAATTAGCTATAATGAGCCACGCTCATGGTACCGCCAGAGGTACCGACTCCCACCAAGGAGGTAACCCGTGGAGGCACGGCCAGACCGCCCCCGGATCACCACTGATGCGCCGCCACGCGCCGCTTCAAGATGGCATCAGAAGCTCCAGACGCTGGGAATCGAAGCACATCAGTCCCACATCGGAAACAAGAAGAAGATCAACCCCTTCCTCACCTATAAAAGGTTCTCTCCTCTCTCCTCATTAATTACGCAATTACTACTCATTTATTATTATGTTGCCCATATACAGTGACTGACTTAGGCATCGGAGAAGTCAAGACTGCCCAGCACGGTCTCCCTCTGACGCCTTGTCTCTCGTGTTGCAGCAAGCGGAAGTCATCTAATCCTCGTAGTAGCGGTCCGCCCACCGGACCCTCGTTAAACAAGAAGCCGGCTACCGCCGGACTTGAGCATTAACATTGGTGCCGTCTGTGGGAATCCTTGAACAAAAGGACATCCCGCCACAATCACCATGACTAATGGTAGCGGGGAAGACGCTGACGAGCAGGCAGACCAGTCCGCCATTCCCCAACCCAGCGGTAGGTATTAACCGTGCATTATTCACCACCCCGGTCAACCCCGGCGATGAAACAAACCCAGGTAGCAGTCGCCCGCCAGGCCAAGACCTCGCCTCTCTGTATGAGCTGGCACTGGCGGATCTTCACAAGGCAAACAGAGAGCGTGAACAAGAACGCAAGGAGAAGGCAGAGGCCCAACAGCAAGTGGCCACGCTTATGTCCCGCTTTGAGGAGCTAAAGAAAACGCTGGAGGCAACCGCCAACCAGGCACGAAGTGAGCAGTCGCGAAGCACCAGGCACATGAGCATTGATACCAGCACCATTCGTGCATATGCAGGTCCCACTGCACCCACCAGAATTAGCAGGAATGGGACCACCCCCTGTACCCCAGCTAATGCTGGAACAGGAGGCAGAGTCATCACTACACACCCACCGCTCGAGACCTCGGGCAAGAACAGAGGGAAACCCACCCGCTCACAGGGGAGGATCAGTTCAGCGGAGTACCAGGCTAGACCCCGCCGGCGATGTAACCGCTCAAATACTGGAAAGGATGCAACAGTTGGAACAAAGGTTGATCCGGGCGGAA
This sequence comes from Rosa lucieae, assembly GCA_024704745.1. Taxonomy (NCBI): domain Eukaryota; kingdom Viridiplantae; phylum Streptophyta; class Magnoliopsida; order Rosales; family Rosaceae; genus Rosa; species Rosa lucieae. Next base: position 16,624,202 of record CM045495.1, on the reverse strand, counting down.
TCAGGAACCCCAGCACCAACGTCAAATCCACTTTTCGCGTCCAGGCAAGGACCATTCACCGCTGCAATTTTGCTGGCCGTCAGACCGGCGTATGCGAAGACTCCAAAAATGTCACATTATAGCGGTAAGACTGATCCCTTCGTCCATATGGACACCTTCAAGAAAGTCACCAACAACAAGGGATTCGATGACGCCACCCTGTGCCACTTGTTCAGTGAAACGCTGGACAATGAGGCAATGAATTGGTTCTTCGAGTGCCCGCCGGGATCCATTGACTCATTCCAGGCATTATCACACGCTTTCCTTTCCCGGTTCATCCTACTGTCCGCCGGGCACCACAACACAAGCCAATTATTCAACGTCAAGTAGGGCACGGAGGAAACACTGAAGGCGTTCGTCACAAGGTGGCGAGCGGCGGCATCTCAATGCCGCGATCTTGATAAAACAATGGCTTCGGCGGCTTTTAAGCAGGGACTCCTCAAAGGACCATTTCTCTATCACCTCAACTACAATCATCCAAATGCAGTATACGACCACCTCATGAGTGAGGCGATCATTCATGCCCAAGCAGAATTCATCACATATGGAGAAACCCCACCGCCACCAGCAGCATTGGCAAAGTCAGTACAAACCTCCTCCAGTCAGCAGAGGACCGCTAACAAAACCTCCAACACTCCACCGACTGACAAAAAAAGGGAATGGCAGCAGGGCCAGTACCAAAACAAGCGACAGAAGGACCAACACTACAAGGGGAACCGCCCATCCCATGGGGACAACCGCAACAAACATACGGAGTCTTCCCAGCGGTATGCAGTGTTCAAGGTCCTTACGGCCTCGTATGAAGAAATATACAATCAGTGCAAGGACCAGATCCCACCGCCGCCCCCGGGGAGGTACCCAAAAAACGGGAAAGCCAAGAAACACCGGCAGGTGGTGCAAGTACCACGAAGACAGCGGTCACAATACCAACAGCTGCAACGCCCTCAAAACGGCCATTGAGACCTTGTATCGTGACGGCAAGCTTGAGCAGTTCAAGGTGCGCCAACCGCCACCTGTGATCGCCGACATTGAGCCCATGGGCCGCATCAACACCATCAACGGAGGTGCTCCAATCACCAACATGTCTCACAGAGCTAGAAAGTGTTATGCGCGAGCTAATCACCCAAAGGAAGTCTACAACATCAGCTATGAAAGATCCGCCAAACTCCCAAGGGCTGGTTGGGAGCCTATTACCTTCTCAGAGGAGGAGGAACGAGGAGTGCATCTGCCCAATGATGATCCTTTCTTGATCGACCCCATTCTCGGCAAAATGTCTGTGGGCAGAATCCTGGTTGATAGCGGGTCCGCTGTCAACGTTATATTCAGTGGTTGTTACAACGATCTTAAGCAGAACAGAAAATTGCTCCAAGATCATGAACCATTGCTCAGCTTCTCCGGTGACGTCACGCAACCTCTGGGTTCTGACTATATGAGGCTAGTTATCGGTACTAGTCCATGTATGGCCGAAATACATATGGAGTTCATAATTGTCGATTGTTTCAGCTCATATAACGCCATCATTGGTCGGCCAGCACTCAACAAACTCAAATGCATCATCGCCGGGTACATGCTGCTCATGAAATTTCCCACACCCAACGGCACATGCTGTGTCAAGGGAAGTCAACAGTTGGCACGCGAGTGTTATTCTACTACTATAGCACAATCAACCCGCCGCCATGAGATCCTGGCGGTAGGCAGTCAGGCACCGCTACCAAACATTTTTTAGGACCCCAGGGAAGAAGTACGTAAGGAAAGAGCCGGTCAACCCAGAAACATCACTAAGGGTTGTCAGCATCTCTGATGAGCACCCTGAGCGGACAATCCGCATTGGCGCTCAATTAGACCTAGAGCTGGCAGCGGAGCTCACTCAGTTCCTACGTGACAACGCTACGGTCTTTGCCTGGTCATATGCAGACCTGCCAGGTATCTCCCCTGAAATCATCTCACACAAGCTGAGCATCAAACCATCCTTCTACCCTATCAAATAGAAACGCAGAGCCTTCGACGAAGAGAAGTACCGTGCTATAAGAGAAGAGGTCGCTAAGCTCCAGGGCATTGGCTTCATCCTCCAGGTCATCTATCCCCAGTGGATTTCCAACCTGGTTATGGTCAAAAAGGCTAGCGGTAGGTGGAGGATGTGCGTCGACTTCAAAAATCTTAACAAGGCATGCCCGAAAGACAGCTTCCCACTACCCCGCATCGATCAACTCGTCGATGCAACCGCCGGACACGAGCTGCTCAGCATGATGGATGCGTTCTCTGGCTATAACCAGATCAGGATGCATCCCGACGACTAGGAGTGTACCACCTTCACCACCGACAAAGGCCTGTACTGTTACAATGTAATGCCTTTCGGTTTGAAGAACGCAGGGGCAACTTATCAGCGACTGATGAACGCCATGTTCACGGAACATCTGGGCAAGATAATCGAGGTCTACGTAGACGACATATTGGTCAAGAGTATTAAGGCCAGCGGACATGTGGCAAACCTAAAAATCATAGTAGCCATCCTCCTGACTTATGGTATGCGCCTCAACCTAGAAAAATGTTTCTTTGGAGTCACCGCCAGCAAATTTCTGGGGTATATTGTCAGTGAGCGGGGCATCGAGGCAAACCCTGACAAGGTACAAGCCATCCTCAATTTAAAAGACCCGGAGTGGAAGGTGCACGTCCAATGCCTCCAGGGCAAGCTAACCACCCTGTCTCGATTCATCTCCAGATTGACCGATAGGTGTGCCCCATTTTTCAAAGTCCTTAAAACATCCCACAAGAAGGTCATTGATTGGAACCCAGAGTGCCAGGCGGCTTTCCAAGGCCTGAAGGAATACTTGGCGGCAGTTCCACTCCTCTCCATTCCTGTGCAAGGAGAAACATTATACATTTACCTAGCGGTATCTCAGTCAGCAGTAAGCTGCGCCATAGTCTGGCGGGAGGGCCAGGACGAGCTCCCGGTGTTCTATGCCGGTAGGGGCATGAACGGAGCAGAAACACGGTATCCTCCCTTGGAGTAGCTTGCTCTCGCACTCATCGTTGCCGCCAGACGCCTCCTCCAGTACTTCCAAGCCCATACAATCCATGTGTTAACCAATCAACCGCTGAGACAAGTAATGCAGAACCCTGAACATTTGGGGCGCCTCAGAAAGTGGGCCATCGAGTTTAGCGAGTTTGACATAGATTACAAACCACGAACCGCCATGAAGGACCAGGCTGTGGCAGACTTCATTGCTGAGCTCACCGAGCGTCAGCCCGAAGCCAAGATAGATGTACCGACCGGAACTGAAATGGCAACAGCAGAGGGGCCGGCTCCCCAACAATCAGACTAGAACCTACACGTAGATGGTTCAGCTTGCTCCAAGGCCAGCGGGGCCGGAATCATCTTAACAGGACCAGAGGGGGCTTAGCGTCGAATACGCGTTGAAACTCAACTTCAAAGCTTCCAACAACATGGCAGAATATGAGGCACTCATTGCCGGCCTACTTCTCGCCATCGATTCAGGGGCCGACAGTGTCAACATCTTCAGCGACTCTCAGTTGGTCGTTAACCAGGTCAACGATAGCTTTCAAGCCAAGGGCCAGCAGTTAGCGGCATACTTAGGGTACGCCAAGGCGCTGCTAAAAAAATTCAAGTTCCACACCATCACACAAATCCCCAGGGAAAAGAACGTCAAAGCTGATTCATTGGCAAGACTCGCAACCGCCCAGCCACACCAGAGTCCAGCGGACACAAGGGTAGAGTCTCTGAACAGGCCAAGTATCACAAAAACCCTGGCGGAGATCTTTAACATCGAGGCCAATCCTAGCTGGATGGACGAAATTATTCAGTACAAGCGCAACGGGACATTGCCAGAGAACAAGATCAAGGCGCGACAGCTCCAGCGGAGAGCAACCCGTTACAACATGCAGAGCGGCAAACTTTACCTCCAAGGATTCACTCACCCCAACCTCCGCTGTCTAACCCCAGAGGAGGGAAAGGTCGTGTTGGCGACAATACATGGCGGAGAATGCAGAAATCACTCAGGCGCCAGATCCTTGGCTAATCGCACAATGCGACATGGCTACTTTTGGCCTACGCTTGGTGATGACGCCCGGCGGATATCAAAATCTTGTCACAAATGCCAACAATATGCTGATCTTCCACATGCCCCGGCGGAACCTCTGTCAGTTATCGTCGGTCCTTGGATTCATTCAACATGGGGCCTGGACTTGATGGGAAAATTCCAAACCGCCAAAGGTCAGTTCAAATACATCATTGTCGCCATCGACTACAACAGCAAGTGGATAGAGGCGGAGCCCCTGACGGCAATAACTACCGCCAAGGTAATTCACTTCCTCTGGAAGAACATCTACTGCCGTTACGGTGTCCCACATGCAATCATCACAGACAACGGCAAGCAGTTCAACAATAAGGAACTCATCTCTTTCACCGCCAACCTGGGCACCAAGATGCGTTTTGCATCAGTCACTCACCCCCAAACCAACGGCCAGGTCGAAGCAGCAAACAAGATAATCAAGAAGCTATTACAGAAGAAGCTCGATATGGCCAAGGGTTTGTGGGCGGATAAGCTCCCGGAGGTTCTATGGGCCATCAGGACAACCCCAACTTTCGCCATAGGTGAAACCCCCTTTTGTATGATGTTCGGAACTGAGGATGTCCTGCCTATCGAGGTAACCCAACTAACCGCTAGGGTCGAAGGTTACTGCCCCGAGACCAACGGCGATGGCGTTAACCTCGACAGGGATCTCCTAGAGGAAAAGCGAGACGCGGCCCATTTGCGCAATCTCCAAAACAAGCGACGGGTATCGCGTTTCTACAATGCCAGGGTCAAAGCCCGCCAACTGGGGGACTGGGTAATGAAGGAAGTCATACCGCCTCCAACAAAACTCCGCCCAACTTGGGAAGGTTCATACAAAATTGTAGAGGTCGTGAGCCCAGGCACCTTCTACTTAATGGACAGGGATGGCGTCACAACGACCCACCCCTGGAATACCGAGCACCTTCGGTATTACTACAAATAGTCATACCACTACCCAAGAGCATCTTGACTTAGCTAAATTTTTGTTCAATATTTAGCTAAGGGAAGCTACCCAACGGGTACGACCCCTCTTTTGTAAACGCTGTTCAGACAGCTATCAATGAAACGAGGAATTATTCAAACCATTGTTACCAAGTCTAGCACTGGGGGCAACTGGCAACGCCAGTCAGCGGACTACGTCGGCTACATTGTGCACTTGGACCAATTTTAATTCCTTTAATGTTTCATTCATGGCCAAAAACAAAATTGTCAACACCCCTAGCGGTACACACATCATCACAAACAAACAAAAATACAGAGTATAGGAGCTTAGGTTCCAAAATTTCATTTATATTCCAAAGAGAATTACATGAAATATTTATGCCTCAGCGGCTACAAAAAACTTTACTACTCCTACTTTCAAGGGTTGGCAGGGTTGGCAAGGCCGGCTCCGCTACCTTCAGCATTTCCACTAGCGGCCTGCGGTGGATGTGAACGGCTCGTCTGGTCAGACCCTCGGGCTGTGGGACTGGGGGTCTCTACTGTACCATCCGCCCGGGTGTGGGCCGCCAAGAACCCAGCGCGAGACACCTCAGACTGGGTAGGCGTCCGCTGAGAGTCGCCCTCTGGGAATCCGCCACTCTCCCCGCAACATGACCAGGGGAGGCAGTGGGGGCAGCAGTGGAAGCGGTACTTGTTGTTGGCCGAGCTTCCTTTGATGGCTGCACGACCGGCATCGACGCTTTCGCCCAGTCGATGGGGCCCTTCTGCTGCAACATCTCCACATTAGGTAGGGCACCCCCCTTCGCTGCTTCGGTCAGTGCCTTCTTGTACTCCGCCGACTGCTTGTATGATTCAACAGCGGCGGCCGCAGCACGGCCCCCCTCAGCCTCCAAGCGAGCGACTTCACCCTCTAGCAGCTTGATCTCAACCTGTTTGGCGGCGGACTCCCGCTGAAGGATCTCAACTTTCTTCTCCTTAGCGGCCACCCGATCCCTCAGCAGGGACATGTCTTGCTCCAGCTTGGCGAATCGCTGGTTCTGCTCCAGGTGCCGCTCAATGGCAACTTTCAGCTTGCCACGGGCGTCTGCCGCATCGCAGTCGGCTTTTGTCAAGCGTCGCTCGACATCAGCCAGCTTTTCCTGGGCCTTTCCTAAGTCCCTCTGTAGGCCCGCTACTTCCTCCCGGAGCTCCCGCTCAACCAGGGGCTGTTTGGACGCCGCCTGGAACATCTCATGAAGCCCAACGGCGACGTGCCCAAAGGCTGTGCTGAAGGGTGATTCGCTGACGGAGGTCGAAAGAAAAATCCCCTCCAAGCCGCCGAACCCCAGCCGCTCGCAGAGGTGATACAGGAACTCCCGTTCACCGTCGTTGAGGAACTCGGCGTAAGCGGCAAATGAGTCCAAGCCGCTCGTACCCACATCAGCGGGAGCCTCGGGCGGAGCCTGCCTTGACATCTTCTGCTGCCCGCGGGCCCCGGTGACCTCCACCTCTTCCTCTCCCCCCCCCCCCCGATTCGGGTTGACTGCGTTTTCGCTGCATGGTCAGCGTACCTCCAGCAGCGGCAGCCCTCGCACCCCCCATCGACGGCTCCAACCCCGTTATGGTTACACCCTCCGTTGGGCGCACCGCTTTCTTCGGTACCCCCCGCCATATCGCCGGCGCTCTCTCCTTCGCGGCACCGCCTAGCTCGTCGCGCCGGTCCCCGCCTGAACAGACGACAGCCAGTCACCACCAAGATGAGAGTGGTGTGGCATTGGTAGCACCACGGGAGCCTCTGACGGGCTCAGCGCCAGCGTATCGGGGTCCACCGCCGTTTTCTGCGCCGCTTGCCCGGAAGCATACATGGCCTCCAGGAAGTTGTCTAATTCAGCACAGTCCATTGCTTTGTTGAAAGCGTCACGGCTGGCCTTGTTTCCCGGTGGAGTCTCTACAAAAATATATAATGGCAAGCCGGTCAGCATGAGGCAACATCGCAAATGGGGAAGACACTAATAGAGAGGTTGGGAGATAACAAATGGGGAAGGTTGAAAGAAAAGCTATATGGAGAACGTTACTGACATTCCTCTAATTTATTTATGCATTACATACACAAGTCCCCTAATATGTTAATATATTATTAGCAACAGTCCAATATTTTTTTTGTTTTTTTTAGGAGGAAAAGGAGATTACAAACAGAAACCTCTAGAACAACCTGAACTAAAATTGTCAAAATTGAAAGCAAAAGGGCAAAAAAAGGGAGCTTGTTGGACCAGGTGACCGGCGTACTTGAGGAGTGGCCAAGACCAGCAATTTTATCGGCTACGAAATTAGCTTCACGAGGGACAAACTTGAAGGAGATTTCTTCAAAATGGCTTGCAAGGGAAACAATGTCCCTGATAAGGGTTCGGAGACGCCAAGGAACCGAGCACTTTCTGTTGATGGCATCAATAACCAATCTGGAGTCACCCTCAACTTCAAGCTTTTTGAAATTTAGAGTAAGCGCATGGTACAAACCTTCCCGAACTGCACTACCTTCAGCCACTGGAACTGAAGAACAGCCGATGGATCTTGAGGCCGCAAAGATAGGAGAAGCATCGTGGTCTCTTAGAACAAAACCTATTGCCGCCTGTTTGTTATTGAGCACAGAACCATCAAAATTGAGCTTGAGAAAACCCGGCTTGGGAGCAATCCAACGAATGGTGCCATAGTTAACAGGACAGGCCTGAGCATGGATGGGATTGTTGGTCCTGTAATTGTCCTCAACGGTTGCAGCATAATGGACAACCACAGAAGGGATGGGTGTCTTCTGCCTGAAAATGAGATCATTCCTGGCTTCCCAAATCTTCCAGCAGATCATAATAGCATTCTCTGTAAAAGGTTTATCATAACCTTTTCTAAACCAAGAATCAAACCAACCAGCAAAGCAGTGGAAATTCACATAGTTAATACCAGCAGTCTGCCAAACTCTGTAAGCAAAGGGGCAGGAGAAGAAGAGGTGATTAATATCCTCATCCCCTTGCCTACAAAAAGGGCAGGAAGTATCCAAACCAAATGAAAATGTAGCTAATCTTACTCTTGTTTTGAGACGACCTCTGGCCAAAAGCCAAGCAAAAATCTTAGCCTTAGGAGGCATATTGAGTTTCCAAATATTATTCAAAATTTTCAGTCTCGAGTGAGGAGTAGCTGAACTATTTTGAATCCAAGTAGCTGACTTAATAGAAAAAATACCACTTGGGGAAGGACCCCAAACAAATTCATCTAGATAATTACCGGCAGGAAGAGGAATACTAACAATCGAATTAACAATATCATCATTAAGAACACTTCTAAGCTTAAACATATCCCAACAACCATTACGGATGAAATCACAGACATTCTCATCAAGGTCAACATTATTTCTACTACCAGGAGGAATAAGGTCTATAATCGGAAAGTGGAACGCCCAGTTGAACGTCCAAAACTTAACATCCAAGCCATTACCAATAATCCATCTCATGCCTTTCAGAAGGACATCCCTACTATCTAGGATACCCTTCCAGGCCATAGAGTGGTTATTTCGTTTTTTAGTTTCAAAAAAAGAATGCTTTCTTAGATACTTCCTTCGCATTATATCAACCCACCAATTATTCTGGTCAGAAATAATTTTCCAACCAAGTTTGGCTAGGGCAGCATTATTGAACTGAGCTGTAGGCCTAATGCCAAGGCCACCCATGGATTTGGGTAGACAGACTTGAGTCCAGGCAACCGGGGGACAAAGGCAGTCCTTTCCCCAGAAAAACTTCCTTGCTTCCTTATCTAAAGCCCTGGAAATTTTAGGAGGGCATTTAAAACAAGACAAGACATAGTTAGGGATGCCAGACAAATTAGACTTAATGAGGGTTAACTTCCCAGCTCGAGAAAGAGTATTTCTTTTCCAACCATTTAGCTTATTAGAAATCCTCAAAAGCAGTTCTTTAGCGTTTAGAGGATCTTTCCAGAAAACAATGTTGTGAATACCTAAATACTTACCAATGGTACTCTTATGCTGAATACCTAGTCTGTTTGAAATACCAACCTTGCAGGAATTAGGAACTCCATTTGAGAAAAAGATCGAAGACTTCTCCAGGTTAATCTTCAGACCAGATGCTAGAGTAAAAAAGGATAGAAATTGAGACAGATGACCAGCAGCTCTGCTTGAAGCCCTTGCGAAAATCAAGCAGTCATCAGCGAACACTAAATTAGAAACTCTGTGACCTTTCGGCGAAGTTAAAATACCAATATGATTTTTTGGTCTAACAGAAAGAACATTAAGATTTCTAATAAAAGGTTCCATACACAAGATGAAAATATAAGGCGAGAGGGGATCTCCCTGCCTAATTCCTCTAGTGGGAGAGAAAAAACCTTCCCGCTTACCATTGACAATAATAGAGAAAGTAACTGAAGTTATACAATTCATAATCAAGTTTATCCAATCCGAGGAGAAACCAAATCTACTCAAACACATTCTAATGAAATTCCAGTCTAGCATATCATAGGCTTTCTCCAAATCAAGTTTGACCGCCATAGAACTCGTATTAGCCTTCTTTCGATTGAAAGTCGAGAAGATCTCATGAGCAATTAAAATATTATCCGTAATTGATTTCCCATGAGCAAAAGCTCCCTGGTTTCTAGAAATACACTTGTTGAGCAAAGGTTTTAATCTAGCCACTAGAATTTTAGAAATAATTTTATAAGAAACGTTACACAAAACTAATAGGTCTAAAATGACCAACAGTCTCCGGGTTGTCAATCTTGGGAATGAGAGCAATATTCGTGTGATTTAGCATCTTCAAGGAGGCATTATTAGAGAAAAAATTAAAAACCACATTACTTATCTTATCTTGAACAGCAGTCCAATAATTCTGATAGAAGATAGCATGAATACCATCAGGCCCAGGGGCCTTTAGACCACCAATTGAGTTGATAGCCATTTGAATCTCTTCTGGGGTCACCCTTCTTAAAAGGGAAATGTTATCTGCATCAGAAATAACAGGATCAATTATTTTAATGAAATTCTCAGCAACACTCCTATTAAAAGAATTATCTGAACGAAATCTTGTTTGAAACTCTTGAATGAAAACATGACTGATGTCTTCATGGTTGTCAAACCAGATCCCCATATTACTTTTAATTTTATTTATATAGTTTCTCTTCTTCCTCAAAGTAGCTTGGGTTTGAAAAAATTTGGTATTCTTGTCTCCAAGAGAAGCAACAGTCCAATATTACACCGCTATGCTGGCTATTTCATAGAATAAATTATAAAGCAAATTGGTTAACCAAAAAAAAAATTATAGAGCAAATTGAGCATCGTATCTCCTCATCTTTTTTTTTTTTTTTTTTTGTGGTCGGTAAAGCACATTCATTAAAGCCAACAGGCAAAGTGGGGAAACCCAACAACAGATACAAGGGAGTTGCCTATAAAATGCAGAGACAAAGGACAGGAAAAGATAAGGAAAGCCAGGGAGCCTGTCATTCCTTAGAACAGTACTAAAAAGAGAGGTTGGGAGTTGATTCACCCATTCTTCCGAGCTCAACCTCTGTTTTGCAAGCTTGGCTGCAGCATCAACTGAACTTCTCCTCATCTTGAACAAGCCAGATTAAGTATTGTGTGTCCAGATTTGGTATTGGAAAACGCCTCTTCAAGTTTTAGCAGCTCAAGCTCAAAGCCAAATGCCGCTTCTGATGTACGTTAAGTGACGTTCAGCTACTTGATTATGCTCCAACCATAGTTCTATGGTAATTACAATTTACAATTAAGATCAATGATACAACAACCCAATATATATGCAAGTATATGTTTCTTATTCCAGCTATTAGTTAATTTCCAGTAATATAAACCAATAGTGACTGAATGCCATGGTACTTACCGTTTGTCCCCTTTCTTCAATTTGCTGTAGGAAGTTAATTGACATCAAACTTGAGCAACATATCCAAGAACTGATAGAAGAAGTGAAAAGGATGCTAATGGCTCCAGTTAACAAGCTTCAGAAAGATTTGACGTGATTGAAAACAATCAGCGTTTACTCATTTAGGCATGTCCTACCATTTGAAAATGAGATCAACGAAATATTGAAACAAGTCGATCTACAACAGTTCTTACGGTAGTGAAGTTCTGGAAAATGATAATTATCTTGACACTACAGCTCCCCGTTTTCGATTGCTCAGACAAAAAGGCTACGACGTTTCATGCGGTAAATTTGTCATTCTTTCTTTTATTAATTTCTAATAGCACTATATAAAATAGCTTTTATCTGTTTACTATGTACGTATATGCGCATGTTAACTGAATATATCACATTGCTGTCTAATGCATTATTGGTTAGTAGTATATACGTAGACATGCATGTTCAACAAGTTCAAGGAAAGTAATGGGACGTTTACGGAATTTCTTATGAGCAATGTAGTAGGACTATCAAGTTTGTCTCTGAAGCCACTCATCTTAGGGTTCATGGAGAAGACGTAGTTGATATATGAGGCACTAACCTTCACTAGGACTCTTCTTGAGTCTGCAGCACACCGTTTGAGCTCCCCGTTATTGAAACAAGTAACTCATGACTTATATCAGCCACTTTGGAAGAGCTTTTCAAGGATAGAAGCGACGCATTTCCTACTAGATCGCTCGATCATTAGAAATTCCATTAATGTATGTCCCATTACTTTCCTTGAGCTTGTTGAATATATCTACATGTATATTACCAACCAATAATGCTTTAGACAGCAATATGATATAACCAGTTAACATGCGAACGTACGTACATAGCAATCTGTCTAGTAAACAGTTAAAAATTATTTTATATAGTGCTATTAGAAATTAATAAAAGAAATTAAGAATGACAAATTTACAGCACAGGAAAAGTTGTGGCTAGCCTTGTTGTCTTTTTTGAACAATTGTAGCCTTGTTGTCTAAGCAATCGAAAACGGAGATCAGTAAAAGGTCATCATCACACAATGATGATTCACAAAATGAAATTCTGCTGACTCGTGCAAAGTTGGATCTCCACCATGTGCAAAAAATCCATCAGAATGAACTTGCAAGTGATATTACAAGGTTAACTTACTATTTTGATATACCTATTAGTTCTTACAATATGTTACTCCTTCTTTATATAAATATTTGTAATTATTTTCAGGTGTTGGAAAGACTAGGACGTTGTAAACAAGCTACTTTTCGTAAGAGACATCGTAAGAGACAGGAGAATTATTTTGCCCTTCTTTTGGAGTCTATTAATTTTGAACTTGAATATTCGTTTGCTAGGATGATAGTATGCAAATATGCATGTTTGCCTAGCGACAACCAGTTTGGTACTCTCATTCGCAATTCAAATTTGAAGTTAAGGCTTACTTCCATGAAGCCAAATCGTTGAAGGCAAAACACATGCACTCCAACAATAGAAGAATATATCTCAGTAGAAGGCAATGCATCCTTCTTTACTTCCATGAAACCAAATGGTCGAAGCCAAAACACATGCCCAAATTTTGTATAAGCTGTCTGGATTATAGCTTAGACAAAATTTGGGCCCAAAAAGTCCCAAGTATAGATATATTTGCCATAAGCCTATAGTAGCCCAAAGGAAAAAAAAAATTTATCTAGTTGCCAGCCACTTGGTTGTAATTTGAAGAATCTATTCGAGCCCTCGAGTCCAGTTCTTCTTCCTACAGTTTCTTTCATTGTAGTCGTCTTCTTCGGCTTTCTCCATCCAATCTTACAGGCAGGGGGAGGAACCAAGATTTAAACTTAAAGGGGGTCGAGATAGAAGTATAAATTGTCGCAACTAAATTACTATAAAAATAATTTATTAATAAATAAAATCAACTGTAAAAATAATATACAAACTATATAAAGTATAATTCATAAGCCAATAGTTGACTAAAAGTAAAACCAATAATTAAATAAATAAATAAATAAATAAATATATATATATATACTGTTAAAATAAAATTGCAATGAAATTAAATATTAGTGAATTTAATGAATTATAAAATTGGCAACGTAGTTCTGAGTTCTCACATTCAAAACTTGTCAAACACTTTAATGGCCAATATATGAATTAGTAATCACTAATCATTCCTGTATATTGCTTTATGGTTATAGTATTATTATATTTTTTATGGCTAACAATTAAATGCAACTACTATTTTTTGTCAGTAGTCAATATGGGTTACTGTGAAATTAGGGTTCAGTAGCAGATTTTACAAAAAGTTTGTTGCTTTCATTATAAACTTAAATGTAATTAAACAATGGATTAAATACTGTTTACTCCCTATGCTTATAGGGTTTCATCGTTTCAGTCCCTGACCTTCAAATTTCACCTAAAAAGTCCCTAAACTCTCAATTTCCTCCCAATTGGTCCCTGCCGTCAAAATTTTCTGTTAAAGTTGTTAGAAATGTCTATTATGCCCTCACTTATTTTTTTTTTAAATTTATTTTTTCACTCTCTTTTATTATTTTTTTTTCCATTGTGAAGGTCTGTGGATTGGATCCATCTTGATGAGGAGATGAATAGAAGGATGCGAGAGAGCCGGAAGAAGAAGAGGTAAAAAGAAAAAAAAAATTAAAAAAAGAGGAAGAGATTTTTCTTTTTTTAAGTAACTGAGGGTATAATAGACTTTTCAGGGAAAGATAATGGAGTTTTTGACGGATGTTTGACGACAGGGACCAATTGGGAGAAAATTGGGAGTTCAGGGACTTTTTAGGTGAAATTCGCAGGTCAGGGACTGAAACGATGAAACCCTATAAGTACAGGGAATAAGCAGTATTTAACCCTTAAACAATTAAGTATAAAAGTTGGGGGGGGGGGGGGGGGGGTCCGGACCCCGTCAGGCCTGATGCTAGGTCCGCCCCTGCTTACAAGCTTTGTTTTATGATTTGCTCCAGATGGCGAGGTATTTCTTTTCTTTTTTGATCAATTCTCTCTTGATTGGTTTAATGAGTTTGTTGATTATGCATTTTTATTTTTTACCTTTGGATAGTGGTGATTGAACCCAATATTTTCTGTTTTCCTTTAGATAATGTTCAAAGAGCTTGGATAATGATTGAACCTAATATTTTATGTTTTCCTGTAGGTCTACAAAAAAGTCTAATCAACCTTAAGAACCTAGATTTATATATATTTGTTGGTGGGAATCAATCATGAAGCAAACTAACATTAGCTATTAGGTTCAGAAAATTTTGAAATAGGGTTTTCTAATTGAATAGTTTATCAGAGTAGCTGACAGTTTTCTATACCGTCTTTGAGGTTGATAACTTGATATTAGTTGTTCTTGACTTCTGGTTAGTATAATTTGGGCTCCTGTTTGATTAAGAAAATTAAACCGAATTAAGAAAAAGATTAAGGATTTGATATGCTTGTTGTTTGATTCTTGCCTGTTCTATGTAAAATTGAGTTTTTGGGAATACTCTTGTATTTTGCTATGCATATCGACCTGTTCTATTGCTTTTGTTTGCAATCTTGATTTGAGGTTTTGTCCTCAAGATTTTATATCATATGATATGTTTGCTCTAGATATGGAGTGTGGGTATTTTCTAATAATGGATATTCAGAGGGATCCAAGATTTTTTCAAGACAAGTTCTGTGACTGATTTGTGCTGGCAATTAGTTGAATCAAGAAAGTCAGCATTATTCTTTCCTATGATATATATACTGATTTGTCTTGTGCTGACTCTACCAGTATCTGCAGTAACAACAGAGAGAGCATTTTCATCTATTAATATCATAAAAAACAAACTTCGAAATAAGATGGAAGATGAGTTTCTTGATGATTTGATGGTTCTCTACATTGAAATTTTTTTTGCCAATAATATTGATAATGATTATGTGATTGTTGAGTTTGAAGTAAGTGGGTCTCGGAGGATACGATTTAGATAGTTTATTGTTGTTTTACAACAAATTTATTCTTGTATTTTTTTAATTTACGGGGTTTGGTTTTATATCTCCACCATTGTATGTTTTGATTAAAAATAATAAAGGCATGAGAATGAGCCTCTTACTGAGTTCCAAACCTCAACAAAAAAAAAAATCTAAAATTTTTGTACACTTATAATTAGCCTGACCCATTTTTGAATTTTGGATCCGCCACTGACCACAGCCTTTATCGGAATGGGAGCTCAGTTACAAAAGACTCCATGGATTGGGTGTTCAATGACCCAAGATTTCAATGGCTACATCTATAATTGAATGACATAATTGGCCACAAGGTACTATTAATTTATGTGTGCACAGCATGCACTTACTAAAACTAGAATAAGTTCTATATATATGCATATGAAACTATCTTATAACCTTATAACTGCATCTACGTAGTTTGAGCAAAAGAGAGAACACCATGCCTCATTAGTGGAATGCTACATGAATCAATACAACGACACAGAAGAAGTGAAAATCGAGCTAACCAATTAAGCAAGTCAATAATTCCTGGAAAGACTTGAACCAAAAGTGGCTCGATCGCCACTCCAATACTACTATTCACATGCCTCTATTGCTAGTAATTCTGAATCATGCACGTTTGAATAAACTTCTATACAAGAATGAAGATGTGTTCACTCATCCTAAAACATTGCTCAAGGGTTTTGTAGTTTCTCTCTTTATGGAACCCATGCCTGTATAATTAAACCTAAAGGCCACGTTTGTTTGTCTAGATTAATAATCATATAGGACTAAAAAAAAATCTAAGCTAGTGTTTGGTGGTTCTGATTACTCTAGGATTGGAAATTTAAATCTTGTTTAGGTAGGATATCAACTCCCGTTGGAGAGGTGGGATATGCATAATCGTACAAGATTATAACGATGACCATTCTTGGATCTTGACCAAATTACCATCATCCTTCTTCAATCAAAATACAAACACCAACCTTGAATCCTCCTCAGTGCGATCTGATCGAACCCAAACATCCCTCTGCTCAATCTCTCAGTCTCAGGCGGCGATGGCGTGAGCTGGATATCCCTCCTTAGTCTTTCTCTTCCATTGCGTCGGCCCACCAGCTGCGCTGAATTCGACTTCGATTTCCCTACACTCAACTGAGCTATCCAAAACGAACGAAGATCAGAGAGCCGGGACGTCGCGGCTCTGACCTCAAAGAGAAAACTCCGCCGGGTTGTTGGGCTTGAAGAGTGAAGCTTTGGCGGTGGTTTGGTGCAGAGTGAGATAGAGAAGGGTTTGGCTGTGGAGGCCATGGACTCGGGTATGGGTTAGGGTGGGTCAGGTTGGGTTAGTGAAGAGGAGGTGAGTTTGCATTTGAGTATTGGAGGTGGTAGAGAAGAGGAGTTGACAACAGATTTGATTCTTGTACTTATCCATTCCAGGTCTAATCCTTTGATACCAAACACATGAAAACATGAAAACAAATCTAATTTTATCCTAATCCAATCCAATTATTATCCTAATCCAATCCAATTATTATCCTAATCCATTCCTATCCTGGATGCCAAACGTGGCCAAAAGGTTGGGACTTGTTCAATCTTTCTCTTTGCTATAGATTAAAAGTCTCCTCAAGTAGTGGCGGATCCGCGATGTACGGGTTTTTCTTATGCAATGAAAGACTCAAACAAAGTAGTATTTTAAGAAATCATAAAATAATGTTTACAAACAATAATTGAAGTCCTTTATTATTTTTTTAAAATAAATTCCATTAGAAGAAAAGCCAGAATGCCTTTTACATAATATCCCTAATCTATTGGAATATAGTACCATTCACTATTACAATGACGCCCGTTTATTTCAAAAGACCATGCAAAACTATACTAATTATTCTTACACAATATAAGCTAATTTGAATCTCCCTTTTCAATATATGCAATTGTAGTTTTGTCAATGCACGCGATTGTGATGCGTTAAGAAATCCATTACTTGGTGAAAAAACATAAATTCATAGCATGGAGGTAAATCTACAAAATTTAAGCAAATAGTGAGGCAAGTAGACATATATAAGAAGATACTATATTGCTGGAGGTTTGTATCATAATTTTCTAAATTCTCCATTATCATAAGGAAAATGGAGGCCTCAAATAAGGCCCAAGGAGATTTGCCTTGCCGGGCTTGGGCCGGCCCAGGTAACATGGTCGCTTCAAAACCAATGGAGTACAAAGGACGCTCCAATATATAAAACTCCCACCGTTCAAACTGAAACCAGAGAGAGAGAAGCGCTCGAATCAGAAGAAGAAGGAGGATGAATAAGGAGGAGACCAAGTTCAGTGTGCTGTGCAGCCTCTTCAATTGGATGCAACGAAGCAAAACGTCAGCCCTAAAGCGCTCCAAGTTCCGGAAATTCCTTGACAACTTCTGCAAAGCAGGGGATTACTTCAGCGCAATCCGGCTGATTCTTCCGAGCCTCGATCGGGAGCGCGGCAGCTATGGCCTTAAGGAGTCGGTGCTCGCCACCTGCCTCATCGACGCTCTCGGCATGTCCCGAGACTCCGACGACGCTCTTCGCCTCATCAATTGGCGCAAGGGCGGCGCCAAGACCGGTGCCAATGCCGGCAATTTCGCCCTCGTCGCCGCCGAGGTTCGTTTCGGTTTTCTGTATTATTTATTTTGCTGGTTGGATCTTGGTTCATTTCCATGAAATCGAAGAAAGCACTGTTTCTGCATAAACATTGAGATTAGGTTCACAATTGCGAAAAGAATGGCACATTGTTTTCAGCATTAGTGACTCTTGAGTGTGACTGGAGTTTGGTGCATAGTTTTGTTATTTGGTTTTAATGGTTTTATGTTCTGCATTTGTTATTTGTGATCAAGGTGCTGCAACGGAGACAGGGACTTAGTTCAGGTGGACTAACGATTAAGGAGTTGAATGACTTGCTTGATCGTTTGGCATCCGGTGAAAATAGGTATGTTGCTTTTGTCCTAGTTCTTAATGAGCTTGTAAATGCTTAATGTGACGCACCTTATTGCTAATGTTGTCTTCATATGTGCTAAACACTGTTGACTTGATTGTTTTTTCTTCCCTTCATTTGGTCTCTCTTCCTCTCTAGCACTGTAAGTTAGGATGGGGCTTTAATTAGCTTTGTGGACAAACAGAACTTGGGTTAGTTAGTAAATCCTTGGATGTAGAGATCTAATAATGAACAATTCCCCTCTGACCTGCCTAATATCCTTGGATGTACGTTCTCATTCATTTGATCATATTGAGAGCCAATTGTGTTTATTTATTTGCCTGCTTATGCCAGAAAGTCTCTTCCTTTTTGAAAGGATTGTTTTGGTCGCCCTTCATGTTGCTATCCATATTGTCTATATTTTGTTTTATGTAACTTATATTATCAGTAGACAACAGCAGAGTTCATGTTAGGTTTATGTGGCTGTATAGCTTATACTACTTAACTTGAGTTTAAGTAGTAAGGAGATTTCTTCCACCCTAATTTGTTTTCCCTAC
Source organism: Rosa lucieae (assembly GCA_024704745.1). Lineage (NCBI taxonomy): Eukaryota > Viridiplantae > Streptophyta > Magnoliopsida > Rosales > Rosaceae > Rosa > Rosa lucieae. The sequence goes on along the minus strand of CM045495.1, from coordinate 16,605,785 downwards.
TCATGGATAAGTACTGTATTTAAATGTAAATGTTGGAACCTAGTTTAAATTACTTATATGTAATTGTATGTTCTCACCTTGCTTCAAGTATATTTTATCAAGACATCATTTGGCTCACTTCAAGTATACTGAATTCGTTTTTCTCCCTGTCACACCTTATATTTACCTTTTTATAGGGGTAGGGTTGGTGGGTTTACTAAATAGATTCAACCATGTGAACAGGGCAGAGAAGACTTCAATTCTTTCTACTTTGGTACAGAAGACAAATGCACAAGAAATGAAGTGGATCGTCATGATCATTCTTAAAGGTGTTCTCTAATGACGTCCATGATTTGTGTTTCTTATCATCTATCTATATAAGCTTTAGTTATTTATGTTTCTATATTTTCTTCAGATCTCAAATTGGGAATTAGTGAAAAGAGCATCTTCCATGAATTTCATCCGGATGCTGAAGACTTGTTTAATGTTACCTGTGACTTGAAATTGGTTTGTGAAAAGCTGAGGGACAGAAGTCAACGACATAAACGACAGGTCTGTAACTAATCTAAAGCAACATTTATATATCTGTTAAAAACATTTTATGGTGTAGCAATTGTTTCCTAGTATTTAATACTCACTGCTTCAAGCTACAATCAAGGTTGGAAAAAAAAAAAAAAAACTCTTCAAGCTACTCTGAGAGAAACTATTTTAAGCTATTGTTACAACTTACATTCCAAAGATTTAAAAACTGCCAGTGAGTTTTGTGAGTTTCTTATTAACAAAACATCTTAACGATTCTCTTTTTAACATCTGCTCTTGGTGTTATAAATGTCTAATTGAAATACCTTAAGGAGAAGATTTCTTCATTGTATTCTGGTGTATTGTTTGTTTTTCAAAATGCTTAAATGAACAAACTAAGTATGTCTCTGTATATTAATTGCAGGACATTGAAGTTGGAAAAGCTGTGCGCCCGCAGCTAGCTATGAGAGTTGGTGATGCAACTGGTGCATGGAAAAAGGTTTTATATAACTGATAACAAAAATTATGCACACTAACATAAATGTGAATTCGAGTACAATAGGGATAGTGTATAAACTTATTCTGTCTTATTTTTTTCCATGTTAGTTTCATGGAAAGGAAGTTGTTGTTGAGTGTAAATTCGACGGCGATCGCATCCAAATTCATAAGAATGGAACTGAAGTACATTACTTCTCAAGGTAGAGGCCTCTTATCGGATACACAAGTCTTGCTCAAAATTTATTAGTCTGAAGTCTTTATCGTGGGGATTTTATATTCTGAACGACATGCTTTAGTTGTCATTACAAATTTTTAGCACACTAATCTGTAAATTTACGTTTGCAAAATGTCAGGACTACTCCGGTAGTAATATTTTTCCTGTTAGAAATTACGTATCTTGCCACATCATGTTTTTATAAAGTGATAGTATTCGAAGAATGATACACTCAAAAATGTTTTGGTAGTAAGTTATTTTTCTTGTGCAGGAATTTTCTTGATCACTCTGAATATGGACATGCAATGTCAGACATTATTATACAAAATGTTCAGGCTGATAGGTATTTATCTGTATCAACTTTCCATTTTTGGCTGCCTATCTCTTATCTCTTGTATCCCTAACAGAATCTATACTAGGTATGAGTATGCTTTGCTTTCATTTTGGCCCATTTTCTTCCTTTCTTGGCTCCAGAGTGTAAAGTACCTTAATAAGTTCCCCATAATATAGATGATGATGATCTTTCAGTCATTTTTGTGGTCTTTGGTATAAAGGATCAGGCTTTTAGGCTGTAGTAATTCTTGTATTTTCCTGCCATCATAAACCTGGCATTGTCTAATTTTAGAATGCTTTACTCTCTCAAAAGCTTTTGAGTTCCTGTTAAGCTAACACGATGTAATGCATATAGTGGCTGCCTTCCTCATTATCCATATGTAAAACTGCTTATTGAATTGCATATATTATTTACTTTCAAATTTTATACATTTTGGCATGAACACATGCAGTTGCCTTTTCAGTGAATTCCTAATTGTTCTTCATCTTGCAATCTTGGTAGGTGTATTCTTGATGGTGAGATGTTGGTCTGGGACACATCTCTGAAGCGTTTTGCTGAGTTTGGTTCAAATCAAGAAATAGGTTTTTATTTTTATTTTTTGTTTTTGATTTTTTTTTCTTTAATGAATTAAATTTTTTTCTTCTGATTTCCTGTTTGCATATTCTGTATTTGCCATTTATAAATTCGTTTTCCTTGTTTGACAGCAAAGGCAGCGAGGGATGGACTTGACAGTGATAAACAGGTTTATATTTTAACTTTTTTATTTTAATATTTTCAAGTTTATAGAAAGAACCAAAGTAGAGTTTAGCTAACTCTTTTTATAACCTCTCCGCATGCAGTTGTGCTGTATCCTTTTTGTCTCTTGCCTCGTTCAATAGAATGTTGCAAATGAAGCATGTTGAAGGTCAGTTATGAAAACAGATGAGTGTGTACCTTGACATGACCATTGACTAGATGTTGCATTCGATATCCTTTACGTTGGAGATACTAGTGTAATTCACGAGAGCTTGAAGGAAAGGCATGAGCTTCTCCAGAAAGTAGTGAAGCCTTTGACGGGTCGTTTAGAGATTTTAGTACCCAATGGTGGCCTTAACACTCATCATTCTTCAGGTAACATTGTCTTCATAATTGTTTGTATGTTTTGTTCAATAGTCAGAAATTGACCTTGTGCAGTCTACATTGTGACTGATCAGATGATTTTTTTGGGTTAGGTGTCTGCTTACATATATAGTATATATATATTTCATTTTCTTGGTGTTCTGTCGGCCTCCCATATCAAGCTTGGATTGTTGTGTTTTAGGTGGAACAAAGCAAAAATTTGGTCTAAAATAGGCAGTTATAAGGAGCTCAACCCAAACTTCAATTTTGTTCCTATGAGTTATAACCAAACTTTGTTGTCCATCATGACGTCAAGTCGTTCATGATACTTCATGATTCAGTTGAGTTCATGTGGTGCTGACTTAATTCTTTGATATATGGACTCCCACAGACGTGAATGATCTTTGGATAAACTTGTCGATATGTACTGTTTAGGAATTTAGGAAAACAACTTCCTGCTGTGCATCCAGACCATATTCCTTCTATTCTGTATAGGTAAATTTTTGGTTTGTACTTTGTAGCATAAATTCTGCGACCAGATTCTGGAAGGCATCTGAAGATATTTTTATAATGTGTTAGAGTTGATGCTGGCAGGCATTCTCTCTGTTCCTGTCTTTGTCTATCTCTCTATCTCCTGTTCTCTTTTTCTAAGAGATGTGACTGGGTATCAACTGTCACAACTCCCGATTCTTTAACTTATTTGTTGCCTTTACACTTCATATAGTAGAAGCTCCACATTTGTACATGCTGTATTCTCTATAATACCCAACTTGTGATGAGAACTACGCCGGCTCTTGCCAGTGAGTTCCCTCCACATTATGTAGGAGTAATACCCTTTTGGAAAACCTCTTAGTAATTATGTGTCTTGCCTGGGGAGAAACTTTTTAGAGAATCATCTTTGACCTGCAGATATTAACTTGTTATTTGATCCAACTGGGTGAAGAAAGTTCTTTTTGCAATATAGGGTGTTTCTGTATTTGCATTTTAGAAATTAAAGGATGATGGAATTCAAAAAACACGTCTATTATTATCTCCATTGCTAGAATGATGGTTGTCATCTTCTGTCTCCCTCGTAGTAAATTCCTGGCATATTAATGCAATACTAACTGTTTTTCCTATAAGTTCATAAAGAATTAAAGATTGTCAAATAATTCAACATTACTTGTTAGATCTCTTATATACCCGTGCTGTTCATGCAGGGGAACCTTGTTGGTCCCTAATTGTTCATACTCTGGATGATGTCGAGAGGTTTTTTAAAGAAACCATCGAGAACAGGTAAACATCCAATGCCTTTTAAGGTACAGTGGTCTTGCAGCTTTGAGGCCCAAAATACCTTCAGCACTCTGGTTATAAAGTGGACAATTGCTCTATATCACATCTTTCTTTGGGAAAAACAAATTCTCCTCTAAGATTGATTCTAATAACTTCATCTTCTCATTCATCTTTCTTCATTTTTCCCCCCCAATGGTATCCTGTTTTGGTTCTGTGTTTCTTTTAAAAACACTACCCTTGGGTTACACCCATTTGATCCCGTAAGCATGTTATTGGACAATGCTTTGGTATAGCAACACTTGTTAAAAACCATCACATGAGTTTCCAATTCTAATTTAAAATCCTGGAGTTTAGAATATATAGGTAGTGCTATAACATTCGCGCACATTGAATAGTTTAGATGCAAAGGCTCAAGCTAGTTTGAACCCAAGGATTATCCTATATTCTTCAGATTCCAGTTTTTTGTTTTTTTTTTTTTTGTGCGCCTAGATGACTTAAACTTTAAATTGAAACTGTTTAAAATTACCTGAAAATCATGTAAAGCATCACATCCATCTGATATCTCACATGACCAAAAGAACTCTAGCAACTATGTCCTCTTGTTTTTAACTGCATCTTGAGTTCCTTATGTCTGAATCAATTCCTGTCTTCTTCAGTGGATAGAATGTATTCTTACTGCTCAATGTCTTTATATTGATTTGTTCATTTGTCATGTAATAAGATATTTCCTCGAGCTTAAACATCATTCTTGTCCTTCAGAGATGAGGGGATTGTTTTAAAGGATCTTGGTTCTAAATGGGAACCTAGTGATCGTAGTGGAAAATGGTTGAAATTGAAGCCAGATTACATACAGGCTGGTTCTGATCTGGATGTCCTTATAATAGGTCTGTGCTAATACTTTGTTAATTTTCTATTTGCCTCAAAGCAACATAATTTATTCCTCATATCGTTTAAACTAATTGTTTATATACCTATTCTAGGAGGATACTATGGCTCAGGACGTCGTGGAGGGGAAGTGAGTTTGCTGTCTTTTCAAATTTTCTAATCTCTTCTTTGGTGAATATAACTTGACAATTCTCTCTTAGTGCATGCATCTCACTCACTGTGTGTATCTGATCATCCATGTCGGTCATTATGGAGACAAGACCTTAAGGACCTTAGGAGAGACCAATTCTGATGGCTGTGTATATAACTGTTTATAGTAAACAACTGAGTTCCATTGATAAAAATCTCATTGTTGCAGGTAGCTCAGTTCTTGGTGGGTCTTGCTGAACGTCCTGTTGCAAATACATATCCGAGAAGGTAGAATTTTCTAATGCTTACTTTATCTGGCAGAATGATGGGCTTCAATTAATGAAAATTGAGACCTACAACTTGGATTGTATAATCGTCTTCATCAAGGAAACTTTTCCTTATATTTGCTTCTGCAGAACTTTCTTATAGCTTCCCAAGGGAATATCATATTGTCTCCTCTATTTCTAACATATGTACATACATCAATGTATATGTTGGGTGTTATCCTTACCCGGGCTACTGTTTTATAAGAATAAGCTGACCCATGTTTAGCTTGCTGCCGCTCTCTTTAATTGAACAAGTTGACATTTCCTTAGGTTGGCCTGTATGTATCAGGTTGTTTTCTTACCTGTGTCATTTTATACTTGATAATCAATGTCAATTAGGATGACATGGCCTTTTCTTGCTGCTAAATTACTCATAGTTAAACAGTTAAAAAGCCATACGATGTAGATCCATCATGATTATGTTTGTTGGGGCTATATGTTATTGGGTGTATACTTTGGAATACCAGATAACCTGAGTCATCATCAGTGCTTATAATCCTTGTAACAACTGCTGGTAAATGAAAGTTTCTTATTGGGTTTTTATATTGCAGGTTTGTATCCTTTTGCAGAGTGGGTACTGGACTTTCTGATGAGGAGTTAGATGCTGTGGCAACCAAATTAAAGCCTTATTTAAGGTATTTTGTTTTGTAACGTAACCATATTGTTGCAGCTCCTCAGGGTTATCCAAGATAATATCCAATGAGCAACATGAAATTTCTAATTGAAGCAAGCATGACAGCTTGTGCTGTGATAATTGCTTTAATGGCTATTCAGCTTATGATCTTTACAGTTGTTTGGTAATTTAAGGACCCATCAGTTTTACCATGAATGAGAAAATGGTGTTGACATAGTGCTTGGAGTTGATGTAGAGATTTGGAATTTTTGGCAATCACTTGTGCTCGGAAAAGACTGTTCCTTATTTTGACAAATTTCAAGTAATAGGGTCTTATTGTTTCCTTCAAATGTATATTAAACTCTCTCTGTCTGTCTGTCAGGAAGTATGACTACCCCAAAAAGGCACCACCAAGTTTTTATGAAGTAACGAACCATTCAAAAGAGAGACCAGATGTTTGGGTTGAAAGCCCTGAGAAGTTAGTATGATTTTCACCTATAGGTATGTGATGTTTTCATTTTCAGCAGATATTTAAGTGTTTTCTCCTTTGTATTGCAGATCAATAATCCTTTCCATAACAAGTGACATCCGAACCATAAGGTCCGAGGTGTGTTCTATTATCTATTGATTAGCGTTCAGATATATACATGTAGCTGTACTAGGAAGGTCAAAGTGTAGGTTTTTTTTATTACTTGGTTGATGGCTGCTGAATTCTTGCAGGTTTTTGCCGCACCATACAGCCTGAGATTTCCACGTATTGATCGAATTAGATATGATAAACCTTGGCATGAATGCCTTGATGTGCAATGTAAGAGGATGAAATTTATTAGATATGCATCCCAGAATTCTAGTTTCCCTCGTATATTCCTAATTTATACTCTAGGTTTCTTCTCCATCTGCTCAGTTGTGGCATTCAAAGATGGGGGAGCTCTTAACTATCATATGGTTTAAAGCTGCTGTTTACTTTCAATTTCTTGTATTTGCAGCATTTATAGAGCTTGTAGATTCAGGCAATGGTACCACACAAAAGGGGACAGATTATGGTGGCCTGCAGGATGATAAAAAGAAACACAAGAGATCCTCTAAAAAGGAAGAGAAAAGAAATCTATCTCTTGTTCCCTCTCATTTAGTTCAGACTGATGTTTCTGGTGTCAAGGAGGACAGCTTAATATTTTCAAAAATGATGTTCTGTATCCTTTGAGGTTAACAACAACAACATAATTCATCTCTTTATTCAATTGGTTATCAATTTAGGACTTGGTAGCTTAATGGATTGTTAATTCTTTTCTGCTGTAATGCATTGTCCTTGACATATTCAGACTTTGCTAATGTGCCTCCAACTCATTCTCTTGATTCCTTGCACAAAATTGTTGCTGAGAATGGGGGTACTTTTTCGATGAATTTGAATAACTCAGTCACACACTGTGTTGCAGCTGATAGCAAAGGTGTCTCTCTCTCTCTCTCTCTCACACACACACAACTTTGACCAGATATAATCAATAATTGTTCATTTGACAGGGATTAAATATCAGGCAGCAAAACGTCAGGGAGATGTGATTCATTTGTCTTGGGTCTTGGATTGTTGTTCTCAAAAGAAACTCCTTCCTTTACAGCCAAAGTAGTAACTGCCTAATCTACTGTGTATTTGAAAAGAAATTTATAAATTATGACTTCTTTGATATTCTTTTTTCATTTCCGGTGAAGGTACTACCTCTTCATTTCTGACTCTTCAAAGAAGAAGTTAGAAGAAGAAATAGATGAGTTTTCTGACCCGTACTTCTGGGACCTTGACCTTGCAGACATTAAGCAGGTAATACAGAATTCTTAGTGAGTATTAAAACAGTGAGTTTTCTGTAGAAAGGGATGGAAGCATCTTGATTAAACTTGAAATAAAACGGGCTTTTAGACAATGAGGTAATTTTTGTATTTGATTCTTATTCAGCTTCTAAGCAATGTGCCTAGATCAGAGGATACCAAACGTATCAACTATTACAAGAAAAAATACTGTCCTATGGAGAAATGGTCTCGATTTCACGGCTGCTGCATTTACTTTAACTCATCAATTCATTCCTTGTAAGATCTATTGGTCATATTATGCTCTCTTGGGACTCACGAATTATATCAGGCTTTCTTTGTTTTGTTCTAATTGACATTGGTTGCTTTCTTATTAATCTTTGCTTAAAGGAAACCGGATTGGGAAGTCGTGTTAGGAGTTACAGTAAGAAGGTTAAAGATTGAAGTTCTCATGGGTGGTGGCAGAGTCAGTGACAATCTTGCTGATGCCACCCATTTGGTACTCTTGTCAATTCAGGGGTGCGATGTGGGATTCGAATCCTTATTGCAAAGGTAACCCAGTAACATATGGCTCATAAATGTGTAACTATCTTGGATTAGTTATGGAGCCTCTAATGGAGGATGATCACTGGCATTTCATTTTGATAAATAAGATATGTGAACATGATAATTATTGACACGATTCTTTTGGTTGTTTGACAATCTATTTACACCTCAATTCTTTTGGTTGTTCTTGTGCATTAGAAATTAAGCATGTCTTTGTAGTAAGATTTGTAGTGTCATTATTCGTTCGTTTCTCCACTTGGCCGCATGGTTAATGCATATGGTTGGTAGCTTACCTGAAGGCTTAATTATTGTGATGCTTAGTGTAATTTTGATGTAGTTATCATTCTAAGAGCTGAGGTAGTTTTCTCTTTTCTATTCCCTAGTTCTTGGATTTTTGTTTTTCCCTACAACTTTACCCACTGTCCTCACCCTTCCTCATTACAGGTGTTATATCAATGCAGTCCTAACCTTCCTCTTATCTTTTTGTTATTGCTCTCTCTTTGTTACAGTTTGACTGAAGCAGAGAAACACTTTTTGCATAGCAAAAGGTTGCATATTGTTGGACTGCAATGGTTGGAAGACAGCTTGGAAAAGAACAAAAGACTGCATGAGGAATCATATAGTTTAAAACCCTATGGCTGGGAAGAATTCAACATCGAAGAGTGGTGAGTTCAAAATCTATCAAATAATATTTGCACATGGATGTCGCATGTCTAATGACTTCTCATTTTGGGCGGGTTAGTGAGATATAGAAGATATGAGATTTACGGTTGTTCATTAGATGAAATAGGCCCAATGTTTTACCTGGTCAATGTGCAGTGACTCCATTATTGCCAGGAAATGTTGCTTAAAAGTTCTTGTAGCAAGTTGTCTTTTCTTTTTATCATTTCCTTAATTTTCTTTGTCCACTTCATTGATGGAGACACTTCTGGGTTAGACTATCACTCTATCAGTGCCACGAATCATAACTAAAAAAATATATTTACTGCACAAAGTTCTCGAGTTAAATCATAGTTATTGTAGCAATTGGCAGATGTCTGAAATAAAATTAAAAAAAATATTGTTTAGCTAATTCCTTATAGAACAGGGATTCTTCTTCTCTTTTTAATTTTTTTTATTCTTTTTTATTTATTTATTTTTTCTTCCAAGAGCAAATAAGCATAGAGAATCAGTTAGGTGGGATATCTCTTTTTGGTACCTGCAATACTTTTAAACCTTAGTGCATCTCTGGTGTAGTGTAAATAGGTAGGAGTGTGTTATGATAACAGTACATCTGATGGATTTTATGGTGATTATCTTAATTTTTCATTCTGTCTTGTTCTTTCTAGCAAACCTGACATGGTTTTAGAAGAAGCTCCCTGTGACAATGTGGAAATCCAGAAGGTTCCTTCTCTTTCTAACAAAGGGAAAAACAGAGGCAATGCAGCTCAAGAAAACTATGGGATCTTGGGCGCACCTGAGAGGGGTGGCAAAAGGAAAAGAGGAAGACCAGCTGGCACAAACACGAACAGAGGGAAAACAGGTGCCACGCAAGCTCGAAGAACACGTGCACGTATTGGCAGGAAGCCTGCTAAAATATCTGGGAATGAGTCAGATGAAAGTGGTTCTCATGATCGTACGTCATTTAAGGAAGAGGTTAATATCGCGGAAGGGAATCATGGGATGGTAGGTGACGGAAGTTCAGACATGCAAAGAAATGAGGCAATAAAAGATTCTACATCATTACAAAGTGGTAAGGCAGCTGAACAAGAGGTTGCTGGAGATATTAGATTCGATGGCCATTCTGATAAAATTCCTGAAATTGAAATGATTGAGAAGCATAATGGCCAAGACAGAGCTAAGGCAGAGAAACTCGAATTTATGGCTGATCCAGTTCAAGCCATGTTGTTTGATCTGATTCCAAGTCTTGGAAAAAAGAATGTTCAAACTATGAATGTGAGTCCTGAGGATGAGAAGCCACCCGTAGATCTGAATCCAAGTCCAGGAATGAAGAATGTTCAAACCACGCATACTAGTACTGAGGATGAGAAGCCACCGTTTGATCTGGGTGCAGAGCCTCCAAAGAAAAAGAAAGTTAGCTATAAGGATCTTGCTAGTCAGCTACTTAAGGATTGGTAAATTGTTGACCGCTCTAATTGTGTACCTTTTCTTCTGTATATACGTAGAATGTGAATTAATAGGATTTGATGGAAGTTCGTATTTTGTAATTCAGTTACATGTTAATATGTAGCACATTGATAGGTAAGAATATCTTACATTAAAAAAAACAGATAGCAAGAATAACTTCCATCTTGCTGTCTGATTTTGTGGAAAGGAATTATGGGTTAATTTGACTTGGTTTTCGGGGCTGATATTGTGTGTGTTTTAAGTGATTGTGCTCTGGACTTTTGGGGTTTAGGATTTAGTGTTTATTGGGGTTTATGTTGAAAATGTACTAGAAAATAGAACACCAACAGGGGAACTTGAGGATGCCTACTCTCTGTCCACTTCTTCATGCTCCACATGATGTAACTAGTTAAAATTCTATGCTAAGAACAAATAAGAAATATAGCAAATTTGGAATAAGATACTAATTAACATCAAAATATGTATAAAAAGCACACTTCGCAAATAGATGTTCACTTGATCAACATTTTTATGTTACTTGAATTTATCCAGTAAGCACCATTCCTTTGTAAATACACATGATTATTCGGATACTACTCACTTGATTACAGATATGTGAATCTCAGTCTCTTCATAGGAAGCAGGAGTACTTTTCAAAAGCACTTTGCATATCACTACTAGCTAGAGAAAGAATCCACATTGCCATATAAACATTTAAATTTTCTTTCTGAAATGCCAATGATACAAGCGTAATTACTTGAAGAAACAGAAATGAAGAGAAAAGTTCCCATCTTCTATCTCACTTTTTCAAAAAAACAGTTTCAGAATACAACATATAAAAAATTGGTCGCAGAATCTTTTTTGAGAATATGATATTTCCCAGGATCACCATCCATACTTGGCTTGTGTTTCAGCTTTTGTAAGGAAGCCTCTTGAACGCCGCTCCTGAAGTTCCATCTCCTTCTGCTTCATATCAAAGTACAGAGAACCAATCTGATGCTTCCTCTTATGCAGCTTTGTCGGCTTCCCCTTCGTCGAAACAGGCTTAATAGAAAAGAAACAAATAAAAGTGTCAATGCATAAGCTAAAATAGAAATAAGTTGCAATAAAACATAATGAAACACAATAGATAGGACCATGAGTCAGAGTTCCTTTTCTTGCTGAATGAAAGTTTTATAAGTACGGCGATAACAGTTGAATGATTCTGATTCTCTCTAAAATTAGCATTACTATGTGATGGTTCCATGTACAAGATGAATAAGGTGCAGTGAACTATGAACTATGTGATACTTCAATGTACAATTGTACAAGATGAACTATCAGATAGTTTCATCTATCATTTCAGATGTAATTAATGAACAAGCTGCCAATCTATGGGCAGCACGAATTAAAAAGTTCAATCTAACTAAAACACAAACTTATAAGTCATCCTCGCTTTAGGGGATAGTGTTGTTTATTATGTTTATTAGATTATTCAAAGTTAATCTAGTTAGGAAAAGGTGTACTTGCCAAATTCCAAAAAGTTGACTTGTACTGAAAACCATGTCATAATCAAATAAGACAAACAGAAAAAACCCATGTCACATATGGACTCAATTCCTGCGAAGGCCGCCTATAGACACTAAGCCTTTACAGAACCATGCACCAGGAGAACAATGCATCACAAATGGACTCAATCTAGAAAACAATGCACCCCTAATCTGAAATATCTCTACAGAGCAAATTGATTAACCAAAGACTGCCTGCACTGCATTCCAAGGAAACACTCCAGTATCATGGAACAAACCCTGTTTTCATCCCATATGGTCACACACTCTCATCGAAAATTAAACTTGTTGTCTTGCCCCAGAAGAAGTCACTATTACAAATTACAGATCATCTTTATAGATTCTTTTCCCTTCAAAATTTCCTTATAAAATTTTAAATGTCACGATCCTTTGTCATCCCTCTTCATACCAGGGTCCAGATATAAGCTCACCAACTGAATCCTTGATCCTAAGTCCTACCTGATGCCCAATACTATACTAAGCAGCACTATACATAGAAGCACAGAGGAGCACTTCCCAGTGTAGTGTTCAATGTCCAGTATATTAACACACAATTTCAACTGTATTTACATAAACAACTAAAATAACCGTAAAGTAGACTACTACACTGTTTTTATATTATATATTGCTAGTACCTTTCATTTATCACCTTATTTCAACAGACTCAAGGTTCCCAACAGTAATTGTCCACAAGGCATAACCTCTCCTTGCCCTATCCCATTTCATTGACCTTGTGACAATTTGTGCAGCTACTGACTTAATGTTTGTATTGCATAATTTGCATTTTCCTAAATAGATGCACAGGTCATTAAGTTACAGGGTTATATTTTCCTACGGGTTTTGGAATAATGCATGAAGAGTTTGATGTCCACAAGAGAATAGCACATAAAATGCAACTTATAAACAAGCAAAAAGAAATTAGAAGTGAATAGCACATAAAATGCAACTTATAAACAAGCAAAAAGAAATTAGAAGTCTCTTATCATCAACTTAAATTGCAAAGAATGCAATTCACTTTCTAAAGGTATCAAATCCTACAAATTAATAACCAACACAAAACTAAATAGATGATATATATCAAATGCAGAGGAAGATTTATCATGGCTTTAATTGATAAAAATCATTTCGCAGAGGATGATAGATGATACATACCTGGTAAGAAGGCCCAAAAGCTATCTCGGTCACCTTGGCTTGGTCCTCCCTCGGCCGATTCTTCATCAACTCATCCTGCTTAACCTCAAGTATTTCAGTTGGGACATCATTCCTCCTCCTCTTCCCACTCACTTTAACCCCAGTATCACCTGACACACCCATTGCCGCCGCAGTCCCCGACCCATCGCCCCATTCGTTCCCATGATTTCCAGCATAACCATTATACCCACCATAACCACTGTAATTACCATAGCTCGAACCATCACCGCCACTAACCCCAGAATCCACATTGTGGTCAACACCATATTGGTAACTCTCATACCCACCATAACCTTCTGCATTTGGATCAAAATTTGATTGGGGATCATCATAACTTGCTACATTTTCATTTCGATCCAAACCCACATCCCTCTCCACTTTAGAACCAAACGACTCAGTTTCAACGGTGGCTCTCCTACCGGAACCTACACCGGAACCTAAACCGGAATTCACACCCGAGTTCCTGGGCGCCGGAATAGCTGATAAGAACGACGTCACGGACAAAGGTTGCGCCGACGAGGCCTCCGAGGCTTTTCGCCGCCGCCTCTCTTCTTCTTCCTCGTCGTCGTCGTCGTCTTCGAGATGGGAAGAGTTCGCGAAATAAGGGTTGACGGGAGGCTTGAATTGGACGACCCTTTTGGGGATTTGGGCAGGAGAAGATGAGGAATTGGAGATGGGTTTGTTAGGGATTTGGGATTTGGGGGGAGGAAGAGAAGAGAAAACAGAAGAAGGGGGTTTTATGTCTTCTTCTTCTTCTTCATCTTGTTGTGGTTCAAGTTTTGGTTTGGGAAGGGATTGGAAGAGAGAGGAGGGTTTGGGTTTGGGTAGAGAGGAGAAAAGAGAAGATCTTGAGGTGGGTTTTGAGTCTTGGTCTTCTTGGTGGGGAGGATTTGATTGGGTTTGTTTTGGAGGAGGAAGGGAATTGAAGAAGGATGAAGGTTCGGGTTTGGGTTTGGGTAGAGAAGAGAAAAGAGAAGAAGAAGAAGAAGGGTTTGGAGGTGATTGTAGTTGGTGGTGGTGGGGTTTTTGATCTTCTTCTTCGTCGGAAGAGGCGTAGTTTGCTAGCAGAGAGTCCATCAGAGCGAGCGAGATGGAGAATGAAGAAGAGGCTGCTGCGGCGGTGCGCTGGTATTCAACTACAAAAAGAAATCAAAATTAAAAGACTCTTCTTTTTCTTTCTTTTTATATTATTACATAGAAATATTTTCATCAAAAATCTTATATAATTAATCTAATTCTTGATAATGACATTCCTTTCAAAGTCCCGGACCAAACCAATTTTGGCTAACACTATTACATGCTTTACTTGCTAGGTTATGAGCCACTCTATATTATCCTCACGCAAATTAAAAACTACCTTAAACTCCGCATGAGTGCGCTTGCTTAGTAATCTAATTTTTGATCTCTACGCTGATTAGAGTTAGTTACTGACCCTCGAACCGACTCTAACCCTCTCTAATTGAGTTAATGTGACCCTTGCACTGGCACATTAACAAAATAAATGTGAATATATGGTCCTTGAGCCTTGAACCACCTTGGATACGACTTCCACCAAAATACAAAATTTGCATCTAAATTAGATAGCTTCCGACACATAAGATTTGGGTGAAAGAGTCTCTCTAGTACCCCACGACTAGAAATTCTAATTGAATACCCTAAGATTTTTATGGACTGCTAAAAGTCTATATTGAATACCCCCAAACTTTTAAATTTCATAGATTTCTTTAAAAGTTTCAGTAATTCCATATACAATACACCCCTCTCAATTAGGATTGTTAAAGACTTCATGGATTCCACCAAAATCAAGGAGTATTCAATAAGGAGAAAATATCATTCATATTTATAGAATAAGAAAATCATGGATAATTATGGACTTTATAGTGTTAACTATATTTACCAAACTCCAATAATTTTCTAACCACCAAACCAAAAATTTGAAAAAAATCTATCCAAGTTTCATTTTTTCCACAAAAAAAAAAAAGGACTATTAAAGTCTTTCTCTCTGAATTAGGTTGGTACTCATCTCTCTAAACCACAAAACGATTCGGGTTGACTAGGTCATTCCGCTAGCACAACTAGTGCCAACTTCTCCATTGTCACTACTGGCTCGACATTTTTTCTTAGTTTTTTTTTTTTAATCTTTTCTCTAATCTTTTATGATATCCAATATGTTCATTGTAGTTGTTGAATGTGATTTTTTTGTTTTTCAATTGTGATACTTGAAACCCTAATAGAAACAAAAAATATATATATATGAAACCCTAAATCCCAAATATTGTGGTCTACCCCTAAAACCTTGAATATTATTGCTATAAAATACTGGATTTTGTCTTATATTATGGTTCAAAGAAAGCTTTAACAATTGAATTTCAATTTATAGATTATAGATCAAGACATTGGCCAAAATTCTTATGATATATGTTATTCGGCAAAAACAAAATTGATGAGAATAATTAACAATAAACATATATCAAGTGATCGATATTGTATCTTTATGTTGATTGGAAGATTAGGAATGAGAACAAACTAGTTAGACAAAGTAATAATCATTCATAATCATTTGAGTCCATTTCTACTAGAAGATACTTGACAATTGGAGAGAGAACGAGTTATTATCTTATTTTGCGTTTGGGCTGCACTGGTTTTGTTTTTTATTTTTATATGTGCTAGGAAGTCTATAGAAGTCATTTATAATAAAGTAGATAATTTTCATGAATTAATTAAAATTTTGTTGCTAAAATCAATGGTTTTAAGAAATCAATAGCAATCTATCAACTTTTTAAAGAGTCTGTAGACTTTTCAAAAAGTCTGTCATTTAAAAAAAGTATGCACAAATCTAAATATAATACACCCCCTTTAATTCCCATGTTATTCATTTATTTGGCATGTTTTTCTTACCAACCTAAGAGTTAAGACCGCTTAGTCTTTCTGGGTGCATCTTGTAGGAATGGTGAGGCAACAGCGGATTGGGCTCAAGCTCGAGCAAGTGCGGCAGTGAGGCGGTTTAGAAGCGGTGGATTCCCACCTATTTTGGTTGTGGATCAACCTTTTTTGCATGTCGTTTTTTCTTTCATCATTGGGCAGGCAACAGTGGTGGCTCTTGAAGCGAAATGGAGGCGGCGGCGGTTCGATGTGACAGGGGCAATGGGTTGTGGCAGTAGGGCTACGACAGGTAGTACTACTGCAGTGAGTCGTAGTGGCTAGAGCTCGTGGGTACGTAGATCGTAGATTGTGAATTTAGAGTGAACTGGGCCTTACTTGTTGGGCCTAGGGCTTAGCTTTCTTGCAGTTTTGGGCCTTTATTTAGTTTTTTTTTTTGTTTTTTTTTTTTTCTAATAAGTCTTTACTGTTAGAAACATATGCTGTTTAGTTTTTGGTGAGCGCTAATGAGTATTACGTACTTGCCTATAAACTATGTATTTGTTATAGTTATAGGCTCACTTTAAATAAGCGATAAGTTTGAATATAGTTGGTTTATCCTATGTATTACTATGGTTTTTGCTATGAAACCTTATTCTATCCATTGTGAGGCGATGAGTGACATGAGTTTTATCAATGAAGTTACCATTAATTAAAAAAAAAAAACCACTTAGTCTTTCACGAAAACTGTGTGTCTTCTTTTCTTTTTCTTTTTTCTTTCTTTTACCAAAGTATGTAGAAATTTGGATAACACAGACGTCAAGAGCAAGTAACTTTACTCTCTCATGTTCCCCTTTCAAACGCTTTGAAAAGACCGCATGATATATGACACGACCATTTCCACAAGCATCATATACGCATCTCATATCTGGCTAATCTCACATTAGTTGGTTCAGTTTCTCGCTGGCTATTCCTAATTCATTAGTCCATCAATCACAGCCAAATTCATTCATGGAGATGCAACAACCAAAGCAGAGGCAGAGGAGTGTTCAGAGGCTAAGATGCTCTGTCATGAACTACGACTGGGGTAAGAAAGGCCAAGACTCTGTGGTGGGCAGGTTGTGTGCCTCCAATTCTCATTCTGAAATCGACCTAGAAAAGCCTTACGCTGAAATGTGGATGGGAACACATGACTCTGGACCCTCCTTTTTGATTGATCAGGATCTGAATAATAATAATAGCACCACTACTGGATCATCTCCGTCTCTCAGAGACTGGGTTTCTAACAACCCTAATGACATGCTCGGTCACAAGGTTGTCCAAAAATGGGGCTCCTCTGATCTGCCTTTCTTGTTTAAGGTACATTTTCCTATTACCTTGAAAATTTTAATTGTCTTTAATTTGCAGCGAGATCCGATCCATTGAAATAATGATGAAATATATGGTTGTGTGTGTTTAGGTGCAATCCGTGGCAAAGGCATTGTCAATACAGGCACACCCAGATAAGGAATTGGCCAAGGCTTTGCACAAGTCTATGCCAGATATTTACAAGGATGATAATTATAAGCCTGAGATGGCGCTGGCCTTGACACATTTTCAGGCTCTTTGTGGTTTTATCACTCTTGAGGAGCTTCAGAAGGTGATTGGTAATGTCCCTGAGATTGTAGAACTAGTTGGTAGTGAGTTCGAAAACCAAGTGCTTCGCACGACCAAAGAAGATGGGGAGGATGAAGTCAAGTCTGTTATACGTTTGATTTTTACCCAACTCATGTCAACTAACAAGGAAATTATGACCACAGTAACAACTAAATTGAAGAGTCGTTTACAGACGGAAAGCCAGGTAACAATCTGAAGATTCATTTATTGGTAACTGCAGTCTTATGTCTTCTTCAATATCTACCTTTCTTTGATCGATCAGGTGAGGCAGCTGACAGAAAAGGAGCAGCTAGTGTTGCAATTGGAAAAGCAATATCCGAACGATGTGGGTGTGATATCTGCATTCTTTCTTAACCATGTGAAGCTTAATCCTGGAGAAGCATTATGCCTTGGAGCAAATGAACCCCATGCCTACATATCTGGGGATTGCATCGAGTGCATGGCAACCTCAGACAACGTAGTTAGGGCTGGCCTTACTCCCAAGCATCGAGATATCAAAACCCTTTGTTCTATGCTCACATATAAGCAGGGTTTCCCTGAAATCTTGCGAGGAGTTGCTGTGAATTCTCATGTAACAAGGTACATACCGCCTTTTGAAGAATTTGAGGTTGATCGGATCCATCTTCCCCACGGAGAATCAACAGAGTTTCCTGCAGTACCTGGTCCTTCCATTTTTGTGGTCACTTTTGGGAAGGGAACCATACGTACGAGTAATGGAGATCATGCAATCATCCAAGGAGATGTTCTGTTTGCACCTGCACACACTGAGATTAGCATAACAAGTGCATCTGAGTTGCACATATATAGAGCCGGAGTGAATAGCACATTCTTAGCCTCATAATTAAATGCTACGTCAATGCCAGAGTCAAATTCAAATCAAAGTCACCATGACATGTGCAGTTTTTCAGAAAAGAGAGAGTAAATGGATAGTAAATTTTGATTAAAAATTTAAAATTCCCAATGTTAGTGCCATGCATACATACGCTTACATTTATCTTTAGTCGTGACAATTATATTTTACACAAACACATCGAGTAAAAAAGTACTTTCGGTATATATCTAGTGCAAGAGGTGGTTACATGGACGAAAAGAAACTCTTGAGATATAAGCATGACAGATCATATCAGATAGAAGAGGAAACTGTAGTAACGGGTAGAAACCAACTGGAACTGCAGCAACCAAAGCAACTGGAAATTTTATCTCATGAAATCCAGGGCCAAGAACCATAAGAAGTGTAGCAACAAATGTCATCATCATTGTAGCCATAGAGATAAATAAGGTAGCAAGCCCCACGATCAATCTATACGGTAATGAATTGAGAAAATCTCCTTCAGTGTAGCGTGATGTAAGAAAGGACAGAAAACTCAAGATTGAAGTGGTCGATGAGATGAGGGATATTGAATCTGATATGACAACAAGCTTGAAGGCCCTTGATTTAAGGAATATGGGAATGCCTGTGTTATTGTTGTTGCCACCGGGTGTAAGATCAAATATGGACATAACACATATCATCATAAAGTAATTGATGATTAGCTTAATATCAATCCTAGCTTAACATGGATACAAACTATAAATCAATACTTGTAACTTAATGAAGCAGTGTATCTATTCATTAAGGTAAGTAATCCTATTCTTAGTCTGCAAGAAAGACTACAATGAAGTGTTACATTAGGAATCTAACTAGGAAACCTAAACCGATATGGATAGCTTTAATGGGAAGCTTCTTGAGGTTTAAGTCACCTATATATACAGATGAATTGGTCCCTGATTACTACCGACGTTTTGCATATTGTTCTGTCCATTGAGAAGCAAGTTGGTAAGTAACAGAAGACTATATTCAGTGTTCGTTTTTGCAGCTGCATAAGATGGAATCCATGCCAGTGATTGCTGAAGGTAAGCCTTAATCCCTTTTATGATTGTGTGCATATGTTGTGAGCATGTATATGGTTATTTAACAATTGGTATCAGAGCATAGGCTCACAAGTATCAAAATCGTTTTAGGGTTTTGCAAAAAAAAAAAAAAAAAAAAAAAAAAAAGGGTTTTTGCTTTACGGACCAAGTCACTGATCAGGTAACTGACCATGTAACTGGTCATGTAACTGACCAAGGTAAGTTACTTAAGTCAATTGCTGCATCTGGTTAAATATCAAGTTCACGCTTCCGCTGTGATTTTTAGCAGCAAATTGGGGAAAAAGCAAAAACAGGTTTTTCTGTGAAATTGATTTCGATTCATAGCATGATAATTGTGTTTTTGATTGTGCTCAAGAACCCTAGTTGCATTCCCGGCGTGCGTTAGGTTAGAGTAGATGGTGACCGGATGAAATTTACAATTTCTTGATTGTTCTGTGGTTTCTTGGAATCGAAACAATTTTGGTTATGCTTGAATATGCATGTTGAATTGATTGATGATATGGTATTGTATCTGTGATTGTGTAAAATTGCATGAAGAACAAAAATCTCCCAGATTTTGTTTACACATTATTAAAATTGACAGATACGAGAGCTTAATTTTCTTACAAGGATGAATCTGGGTAGAATATAAAGTTAAAAGCTCATGGGTTTTGTGGTTTTCTGTTGGCATAAGTGATTATGATGCACAAAGCATTCTTCATTGATGTTGGCAGAAAACAATGATCAGGTAACTGACCATGTAACTGGTCAGGTAACTGACCATGTAACTGGTCAGGTCACTGACCATGTAACTGGTCTGGTCACTGACCATGTAACTGGTCAGTAACTAATCAAGTACCTGATCGAGTGACAAAACTGAAATTGTGTTTTGTGTTTTAAAACTATGCTTCAGTTTTATCTTCCAAAGAAGTGGTCAAGTATAGTTTTAGAATACAAAACAGCAATATGCATGCTTGATGAAAATAAATACGGATACTTAGAAATTTTTCTTCTGTCTAAAGATGTGGATAAATTTCTTTGGATAACTTGTTTTCATTGAATATGGTATATTGATAAAGAACTCCAGGATGTTATGCTTCTGCTCAAAAGTGTTGCTTAACATTGTTTTTGGTTATGGACTGATATGAATGCAAGTATGGATTGTTTAGGTTTTCTGTATGTTCTTGTTTGGTTGCTTAAAGCTAAATAAAACGTAGAAAACTTAATATTATTTTCTTTACAAATTAAGAACTCACATGAATTTTTGTTTTGCTCCTTAGGTAACTCCTACATGAACTTGAACAGTGTCTTGATGTTAACTGGAACCAACTATAGAGCTTGGCTAGATTCTGTAGAGAACTATATGGGAATGCATGAGAATATAGACTATTGCTTTACTGAGGATAAGCCTATAGAGTTGAATGAAAAGAGCACCAAGAAAGAAACAGACCTTTACAAGAAGTGGCATAGATCCAATAGAATGGCTAAGAACCTCATTCGTACCTCTATGTCGAAGACTGTCAGGGGAAGTATAGAAGAACCTGAGCTAGCATCAGATTTTCTGGAACTCATAGGTGCTAAGTTTAAAGAAAGTGAAAAGGCAGAAGCAGCTAGACTAACCAAGGAGTTTCATGATTTGAAGTACATGGGTTCAGGGGGAGTTAGAGAACATATTATGAAGATGATCAATATAAATGGCAGACTCAGGGAGCTCTTGATGGGGGTTAGGGATGAGCAGGTAGTGCATTATGCACTTCATTCCTTGCCTAACAGTTTTAGTCATCTTAGGACCAGTTACAACTCTCAAAAGGGAAACTGGACTTTAGATGAACTTATATCCATCTGTGTTGATGAGGAAGCTAGGATCAAGGAAGAAAAAGAACCTGCTACAGCCATAAATCTCATAGAGAAGCCTAAGAAGAAAAAGCCCCAGAATAAGCTCAAGCCTACCAAGCCATAACTAAGAGTTCAACAGCTGCAGTGGCCAAGGAAAACAGGCCATTTAGGTTCAAGTGCTACTTTTGCAAAAGAGTAGGACACATGAAAAAGGACTGCACTGGCTATAAAAATTGGTTAGCCAAAAAGGGTAAGATTTTTTCTAATACAGTTTTTTCTTTAGAAATTAATCTTATAAATGTTGAACCACAGTCTTGGTGGATAGATTCAGGCTCACCTATTCATATTACTAATTCTTTGCAGGGATTCATAAGGAGCAGAATCCCAAAAGTGATGAAGTGAACCTGTGTGTAGGCAATGGCATGAGAGTGGCAGTCAAGGCTATTGGAACCTTAAAGCTTGATCTAGGATTAGGAAAATTATTAGTTTTGGACAATGTTTTTTATGTACCTTCCATGAGAAGGAATTTGGTTTCAGTTTCTCTTTTAGTAAAATCTGGTTGTAGACTTGTTATTGATAGTAATGGAATTCTTATTTCTAAAAATTCTGTTCAAATTGGTTCTGGTGTTATCTCGAATGATTATTTACAGTTAAGTTGTTCAATGGCTCAACAAGAAATTTTACTTGTTGAAGATAACACAAACAGTACTAGCACTTTAACAGGTGTTAAAAGAACCAAATTAAATGAAAAGTCTGCATTTTTATGGCATAGAAGACTCGGCCATGTTTCAAAAGAGAGACTGAAAATATTGGTGAAAAACAAAATCCTAAATGAACTTGATTTTTCTGATCTAACAGATTGTGTGGAATGTTTTAAGGGAAAAATAACCAACACAAGAAAGAAAACTGCATATAGAAGCCAAAATTTATTAGAACTCATACACACTGATATATGTGGACCATTTAGGCATCAAACTATCTGTGGGAATGTGTATTTTATCACATTCATTGATGACTTTTCTAGATACAGTTATATTTATCTACTTTCAGAAAAGGCACAAGCATTGAAAGCCTTTCAAATCTTTAAGTCTGAGGTAGAAAATCAACTAGAAAAGAAAATCAAAACAGTAAGGTCAGATAGAGGGGGAGAGTTCTATGGAAAGTACACTGAATCCGGCCAACAAAAGGGTCCATTTGCCTTGTTTTTGCAAGACAATGGAATTAAAGCTCAATACACAACACCCTATAATCCACAACAGAATGGTGTTGCAGAGAGAAAGAATAGGACTCTTTTGAACATGGTTAGATGTATGATGTGTACAACTGGTTTGCCTAAATTTCTGTGGGGTGAGGCTTTAAAAAATGCAAATTATATTTGCAACAGGACACCTAGCAAAGCCATAGAAAATACTGCTTTTGAGCTTTGGTGTGGCAGGAAACCTAGTCTTCATCACTGTCATGTTTGGGGATGTCATGCAGAAGCTAGGATTTATAATCCAAGCTTGAATAAACTTGACCCCAAAACTGTTAGTTGCTATTTTATAGGTTATCCAGATAAATCTAAAGGCTATAAATTATATTCTGCTCATCATTCACCTAGAATTTTTGAAACACATCAAGTAAAGTTTCTAAGTGAAAAAGTTCACAATACAAACCTTGAGGATTTAACCTCAGTTTTTGAGGAAATTGTGTCAGATGAGAATTTAAGTGTAGCATTGCCTTTAGAACAAGATGTAACTGATCATGTCACTGGTCACGTAACTGACCATGTCGCTGACCAAGTAACTGTCCCTGGTCGAGTAACTGGCCAAGTAACTGACCAAGTCACTGACCATGTAACTGTACCTGATCAAGTCACTGCCCATGTCACTGCCCAAGTCACTGACCATGTAACTGTACCTGATCAAGTCACTGGTCATGTCACTGCCCATGTCACTAACCATGTAACTACCCAAGTAACTGTACCTGGTCAAGTCACTGCCCATGTCACTGACAAAGTAACTGATCACGTAACTGGTCAAGTAACTAAACCTCAAAATCATCCAGTGGCTCAACCTAGAAGATCACAGAGAGCAAGAAATCCAACTTATGGGGGGGAATAGAGTGACTACATTGTTTATCTACAAGAAGCAGAAATTGAAATGGATTGTGCAGAGGACAATGATCCAACTACATTTAATCTGGCCATTGAAAGTAGTGAATCTCATCAATGGCAGCTAGCAATGGAAGCAAAAATTAATTCTATGAGTCAAAATGCAGTTTGGGAATTAGTTGAACCTGACCCCAACCAGAAGCCTATAGGTTGTAAATGGGTTTTCAAAACCAAAAGAGATGCAAATGGCAATGTAGAGAGACATAAAGCAAGATTAGTTGCCAAGGGTTTTACACAAAAAGAGGGCATTGACTTTACTGAGACTTTTTCTCCAGTTTCTACAAAAGACTCGTTTAGGATAATCATGGCTTTAGTGGCTCACTTTGATATGGAGCTGCACCAGATGGATGTTAAAACAGCTTTCTTGAATGGTGAACTAGATGAAGTGATTTATATGAGGCAGCCAGAAGGTTTTGTACAAGCTGGAAGTGAAAACTTAGTGTGTAAATTAAGAAAATCAATTTATGGCCTTAAACAAGCTTCTAGACAGTGGTACAAGAAATTTGATTATGTGATTTCTACTTTTGGATTTTCAGAAAATCTTGTTGATGAGTGTGTTTATTTGAAGACAGTTGGGAACAATTTTATTTTTCTGGTACTCTATGTGGATGATATACTTTTGGCTAGCAGTAACATTAAATTGCTTAAAGATACCAAGAGTTTTCTGTCAAGGAATTTTGACATGAAAGACTTAGGAGAAGCATCCTATGTACTAGGTATTGAGATTAAAAGAGATAGGGCACAGAGACTACTTGGTTTGTCTCAACAGAATTATATTACCAAAGTTTTAAAGAGGTTTGGTATGGAGAAGTGTGCAGCTGGAGAAGTTCCCATGTCCAAAGGAGATAAGTTAACCAAGAAGCAAAGTCCCAATAGTGATGTTGAAAAGGAAAATATGGAGTCAAAGCCTTATGCCAGACTTGTAGGAAGTCTCATGTATGCACAAGTCTGCACTAGGCCAGACTTGTCTTTTGCAGTAGGGATTTTGTCAAGATTCCAATCTAATCCAGGCCATGAACATTGGGTAGCTGGGAAGAAAGTGTTGAGATACCTGCAGAGAACTAAAAGCCATATGCTAGTTTATAGGCAAGTGGAGGATCTGAAACTCATTGGATTCTCAGACTCGGATTTTGCAGGGAATTATCCGGACTCCAAGAAATCAACTTGTGGATATGTGTTCATGCTTGCAGGAGGTGCTATTGCTTGGAAAACCATAAAACAAACACTTGTTTCAACTTCTACTATGCAAGCTGAATTTATTGCACTATATGAAACTGTGTGTGAAGGACTTTGGATTAGGAATTTTCTCATGCAGACCAAAGTATTGAGTCACATTGTGGCTGGAACACTTGTGATTTATTGTGACAATGAGGCTGCAGTTTTCTTTAGCAAGAACAGTCAATGGTCAAATAATTCTAAACACATTGATCTAAAGTATTACAGTGTTAGAGAAAGAGTAAAGCATGGTGAAATAGCTGTTTTGAGAATTGACACAAATTCACAGCTAGCAGATCCCTTCACCAAGGCCTTGTCAGTAGCAGCATTCCAGAAGCATACAACAAGCATTGGAGTTTTAGCTAATCTAGATGCTTAGGTTCAGTAGAGAGTTAGTCCAATTGGAGCAATTTAAAATTTTAAGGTTCTTGAGTTCTTGTATTTTAGTTGTGATCTTTTATTGTTTGTTTATCACAACTTATTTGTAATGACAATTTTGATTATCAATAAAATTTTGAGGTATTTCCAGTTATGATTTTGCTGCAGCTTTATTGTTTTGTTTTGGAAATTATCATCTTGTTTTGAATATCATACTTGCTATCAGATGGCTTAAATCATGTATAGCATGATGTTGAGGTTCAAGCAATAATTTTAAGCCATCAGTGTTCAGTAAATTTGCTTGAGTTTCTGGTTTTAGAAACATAAAGTAGGACCTAATATATGTTTACTTGTTGATACACATTAACATATATTGTATCACTTCTGGTTTGACATATGTGGATTGCAGGAGCTTATGTTTGTGGTTTTGAAACTCTGCATTTTTGTTAAAATGTATACTGTTTCTTGCTCTGCATAAGTAACTGTGATCTGACCATGTTGGAATGGATTTTCGATTTGAGTTTGTTATCTGGCGCGCACTTCAGTAAGTTATGTAGGTTTTGATGTTCTTTGGTGCAAATCATCGAGCATGATATGTGTGAGTCCAAGGGGGAGATTGTAAGATCAAATATGGACATAACACATATCATCATAAAGTAATTGATGATTAGCTTAATATCAATCCTAGCTTAACATGGATACAAACTATAAATCAATACTTGTAACTTAATGAAGCAGTGTATCTATTCATTAAGGTAAGTAATCCTATTCTTAGTCTGCAAGAAAGACTACAATGAAGTGTTACATTAGGAATCTAACTAGGAAACCTAAACCGATATGGATAGCTTTAATGGGAAGCTTCTTGAGGTTTAAGTCACCTATATATACAGATGAATTGGTCCCTGATTACTACCGACGTTTTGCATATTGTTCTGTCCATTGAGAAGCAAGTTGGTAAGTAACAGAAGGCTATATTCAGTGTTCGTTTTTGCAGCTGCATAAGATGGAATCCATGCCAGTGATTGCTGAAGGTAAGCCTTAATCCCTTTTATGATTGTGTGCATATGTTGTGAGCATGTATATGGTTATTTAACACCGGGGACAGTGGAGAAGACAGAAAACATTACAGTGGCAATAAGAGTTGCCACAACGTACCATGCATGATGATGCAGTGCCCTTCATCCACTCTTCTCCTTGTCGTAGTAGTTCCTTGTGTTCCTTGGTGAAAAGAAGTTGAGGTGTTTCTCCATCTGAGTTCCTCATTTCTTTGTATAATGGCTCGACAATCTTCTCCACCTCCTAAGTTGCAATAAAAGAAGTAGTTGATAATTGAGACCAAATGTAAAAAGAGTTACTAGTTACTAGTGGCAGAGCATCAAATTTGTCACTAACCTTCCAATTATGGCTTAAAAACTTTCACATTACAGCTTATGAAAAGTTGAAAACTATGAGCAAAAAGTGACTTGGGGAGAAATCTTACCTTAAACCAAGTCAACTCTCTTTGCAATTTCAATGCTGCCCCTGTATCAATACTTAGGGGGTGTATTGTTTATGGAATTAGTGGAACTTTTAAAGAAATCTATGGAATTTAAAAGTCTGGGTGTATTCAATATAGACTTTTAACAGTCCATGAAAGTCTTGAGGTATTCAATTAGGATTTTTAAAGACTTCATGAATTCCACCAAAATCTAGGGGTATTCAATTAGGACTTTTAAAAATGAATAAAAGTACAGAGGTATTCAAAATATCATTCATACTTATGGAATTAGAAAATCATAGATAATCATAGACTTTGTAGTGTTAACTATACATACCAAACTCCAATAATTTTCCAGCCTCCAGACCAAAGATTTCAAAAAGTCTATCAAAGTCTCCTCTTCAAAAAAAAAAAAAAAAAAGTCTATCAAAGTTCTTCTCTCTATGCATGAAGAAGAAGTTTGTCCTTCATTACCTCTCTTTCTTAATTTTTTGTCTTTTCTCTAATCTTTCATGATATCAACCTTTTTTGATCCAAACATGTTCATTGTAGTTGTTGAATGTGATTTTTATTTTTTGTTTTCAATTGTGATACTTCGAATCCTAATAGAAATAAAAATGATTTATGAAACCCTAAAACTCAAATATTGTGGTCTAACACTACTACAAAAATTGAATCAGACGACGGCTAAAAACCGTCGTCTGATACGGAGGCAAAGCGTCGTCTATCGAGGCGCCGTCTGATGAAGATCGATTGTAGGGAACCGTCGTGTGAAGGGCTCGGCAGCATGGCGCGCAGCATGTGGACAGCATTAGCTGTTGCGTGACTATTCTTCAGACGACGGGCGACTTTAGAAACTGTTGTGTGAAGGCAATTCAGAGGACAGGCGACTTTAGAAACTGTTGTGTGAAGGCAATTCAGAGGTCGCTTTATTTTATGCCCGTTGTGTGACTTTCATTCAGACGACAGTTTTTCAAAGTATCCATTATCTATTTTACATTCAGACGACAGTTTTTATTTTTGGGTCATTGTGACTATTGTGCACATACGATAGTTTCTTTGCGGTTATTGTTGTCCTAATAGAATGATTCAATGCATAATATTTGTTGGATGTGGAATCAAAAAAGACCAAATTAACTGATCAATATATATATATAGAAGAAATTGTTATAATTCACATCATGCACCAAAATGGATTGTGCAAAGTTAATCTTTTATCCCCAAAAGGAGTACATCTAATAGTACTCTCCTAGCAAAATACATCCAAAAATTTACTTGTGTCTAGCTTTGCTGCTCTCATGGCCTCATTTGAGTCTAGCTTTGGAAGTTTCCAAGCACTAACTCTGTAGGATTGCAAGTAATACCCTGATCCTCTGAGATATCCATAACCCAATGTCTTTAAGTTGCTTGTTTCTTAAAGCATCTTGCTGGTTCATGGATTACAAGCTCTCTAAAAGAAGATCATGTCCTGCTCCCTCAGCAATCACAATAACCATATGTTCATTTTCTAAGTCGTTTTTCAATGAACTCAAAAAGTCCACCTCGTCCTTTTAAGAAAGAAAGAAAGGGGGAATCTGGAATCAAACAATAGTCCACATCGCGACTGGCAAGTGTAGCATACATAGCTATGAAACCTGCAACATGAATATATAGGTGCTATGTACAACTGCAAGCAGTCAACAACAAAATCAGCATGATACAACCAAATTCATTTAGCATCTAATGTTGTACAAAAATATATTGAAGAAGCTGCATACGTACTCTAGTTCATAATCCACAAGTTAACGACATATGAGGTTGATCTGATTGTCAATTCAATGACATTAAAGCAGCAACCGTGTATTTATAACTAAAGATGTACATGCCACAACAGCTAACATCAAAGTTGCTAACACATTCTTATAGGTAAATTTAACTTTAGTTCATCCAACCTTTTAAACTCAAAGTTGCTAACACATTCTTATACGGTAACATTCTCCACAAATTAGTGAACATCAACAGCTAACATCAATCAATAACTTAATAATCAAACAACTCCACATAAAACTAAAAAAGTCCAACAGTGGACCTCGCACATGTAATGCAAACAATAGTCAATTAAAGATATAGTTAAAACCCGGTTCAACAATTTGTTATATTGAAAATAAATAAATAAATAAACCTTTAAATTGTAGCATATGAAAAGCAATTATTTTGCAAATGTTCAGAAAATTACAGAAAATTAAATCTCTATAAAATGTACCTCCCATAATTGGATTATCAATATGTGATGCCGTACCAACTAATAGATCCTCGTTCGCAATTACAGCAGAATTTTGTTCGTCATTTCCACAGAAAATATGCGAAGCTTCAGCCGTTTGTTGTTGACACACTATAATCAAAATTTAAATAATGTCAGTTAATTTATACCTATAAACAGATAACAGTTTCTGCTAAAAGTATTTATACTAATTAACATCTCCAAATATATCAGATATGTCCACCTGTTCTCCATCTTTTCGATCTTCTTGACTTATGAGTTGTTGCTGAAGCAGAATGCTGATTGTGATCACACTGTCCCAACATTTTCTTTGTTTCTCTTGATACAATTTTCCATGTCATTACTGTATTCAATTATGTAATTTACCTAAAAATTTAGATAATTATCTTTCAGGACTATAATCTGTAAATCAATTCAAAGTAAGAAACTGCATGCAGTTCATGAGGTAATTCTCACTAAGTTATAAGATAGCTTTTCGTTTGCATTACAATAAAGCCAAATTGAGAATAGAGGAAAACTGAGATTGTGTAAATGTCCAAAGCATGCACGGTCTAGTTTTTACTTTATTAGTGTCTGTATTAGCTAGCTAGTAATTTTCACAATGAACTTACCAAAAGACAAACAGGCTTTCTAAGTTTCATGCTTGGTAGAACAAACCAAACGAAAGCTATGTTATTTTATGCTTCTGGCATTTCAGTTTTGTGGTTAGCAGCTTCAGTGCAAAATCAACAAATCCAAACCTAGATTAATTAGATATAGACAATGGAAATGTTTAAATGAGTTTTGTGTCAATATAAAGCAGGTGAGATAATTGAATTTGGAAAGGTACACCAAGCTAAGCATATAGGTATGTAGGAGACTTGTAGAAAGTTACTAGTTAGAGGAATACATAGATACATATAATATTTCATGACCAGCCCATGGCTATATTTAAAACCGTTTTAGATTCAATGTTTAAGATGAGCATTCATTTTCTACTATGGAAACAGAGTACATACCAGTTTGAATTATTCAATCCCTATACAATATACATATCTCATTTAAACCTTCACTCTCAGCTGATTGAGCAGCTTCAAATTTCTAGAAATACACACACACACAGACACTATGTACTATTAGCTATATTGTTATATCTATGTCTTGGTTTTCAAGTCCATGGTCAATTTGTCCTAAAGCTGTTTTGTGGATTAATAGGTGTTTTATAGATCATAATTTGAACCATGTGGCCTAGCTAATTGCCTGATGGAGTGGTTATGTAATCCTAATATAAATCCTACTACAATAGGGTTGATCTGTCATCTCTAGATTGACTCATATACATATATATATATATATATTGACAACAAAAAATCAGAAATATATAGTTAAATCATTGTTCAGGAAAGTCTGCATATAGACTAAAATAACAAAGCAAATAAAAACAGAAGTATCACAACTCTGCAGCCCCCTCTAACTGAAGAAATCACATTGAGTGCTGCTTTGAAGCCAATCAAAAAATTTGTATGCCCTTAAATTTAAAATTACAACAAGCAACTCCAACATATGCCTCCTCCATTACAGAAAAATTTATCAAATTCAATCAATTCAAGTCGCAAGAATGCTTACCATTAATGATGTTTACAGCACGACATATATCATTCAACGATGGTGCAAAGCAGTAGTCTCTGGTAGGGATCACCAGATGGCTAATGCCATTGGACTGCAAAATTTAAGCAAAAAGTTGAAAATAAGGAGGTGCCAAATAAAACGCCAGCAAGCATACCGTATGGAGTGTATGTGAAACTAACCTGATAAAGAGATGTTGGAATCAGTCTCATATGGCTCATTAAGTGTGATGACTCCACGAACTCCGACCTCCTTTAAGTGAGGCACCTAACAATACAAAAAGAAAACAGAATTGTTAGAATTTAAACAAAATCTAGATAGTCCAACATTTCACACACATAAAGACCGACATAAAATTAAACTAAATAAGATGTTGCAGGTCTAATACAAAAGAACAGCAGTTTAATCAACAGAACACCTCATCAGTCACATAACACACTCAGCATGCAAAAGCCACATACATTTCATACCCAAAAAATTCGGTTTATTCACAAGTAGCACATCTCCATTACATGTCCAATTGACTAATAAGCAAAAGATTTTCACAATAACATCAGCTAACCCATGTATAAAGCTCCCATATTTACAAAGCAATTCACAATTGCAGAAAAAGCATTAGAGAAATAAATTCACATTCGATCAAAATTCAAATCAACGATACACAAAAAACTATGAGAAAGAGCATATTGTACCTCACCACTTAGCTTGAAGCTTATTCCTGATGACATTGTAAAGCAGAGTAGGGTAAAATAGCGCACGAGTCCCCGAGCCGATCAAGACCCGTTTCCCATCCGAACCCACGATGCCCCTGCCATCACTTCCATGCCCTGAATCCACTTCCTCTCAACCTTCCCCACCTCTCAATTCGGAACTCTTTTTTCCCCTTGGCAGTTTTGTTCCCAATCACAACCCTGAAATTGGAGCCACGTGGATACCCTCCCCAGAAACGCTTCCATAACCCGCTGCGATCCATACCCGCTGCTTCAGCCAACAATCTCTCAGCCTTATCTGTACATACAATATAAAAATCAAAACCACCAAACAACAAACAATGCTAAATCAAAACTGGGTTGTGAAAACCATATCTCAAATCCTCATCCACCAACAGACTCAGAATTTCATAACTAAACAAGAACCACATTTTAGAAATGATCGATCGCAATTTTGGCTCATGATATTTCTACTGGTTCATACTAATTAGTTGAAACCAGAAAAAAAAAAAAAAAGTAAAGGAAGTAGTCGAATCCTGATCTAAGATCTCAACCTCCATAGCCAGATACACTGGTGAAAACTAAAGAAACTGAAGGAATCAGAGAAAATCGAACCGGAATAGGAGATCGAGATCAAGGTTCTAGGCCGCGCACCTCAACCAAGTGGTGGCTTTGGCGGTGGACTACTCCGGCTCCTTGAGTTGCCCCACTGAGACACGTAAGCGAGAGAGATTCTCTATTTGGTCGATGTACTCGTTGTCGCTGTAGTAGAGGTTGTCGGGCATGCCCTCAGATCGACGGAGAGGATGATGACCGCTTGGATTATGGTGATGGCCTTGAGGGGCTGGTATCGAAGATGGCGAGGGAGAACATTCTCTTCCATGATGCCTTCCACTTCAACAATTTCCTCTTGCGATTGAAAACTGAAACCCTAGAAAATTGGGGATTTCGAATTCAGCAAAGAGTAATAGGCGAGTGAGGCGCGAGCGAAGAGTGAGGGTTTGGGAGAGTGAGGTTTTAGCTTTAGGTTTTGTCGACAGAGTGAGGAGCTGTCGAGAGTGAGGGTTCCGGTTTTGGGTCTGTGTCGAGGGAAAGTGAAGCGCCGTTGGTTTTGGTTTTGGTTTTGGGTCTGTCTTGTTATTTTTGTTATTTTTTCGCTCAAGTGCTGGAATTTCAAGTCTGGCCTGTCAATTTGGACAAGGACTCACACAGATATGGTGGCTTATGCGCCCAGTGGATTTGTTTAAATTGGTGGGAAACTTGCCGCTTAATTTTTTTAGGGTCATACGACGGTTTTGTCTTTAAACGTCCTCTGAATTAGTTCATAATTTCATATCAGACGACGGATTTTATAAAAATGACGTCCAAAAAAATAAAAATCAATCAGATGACGGAAAACTATGATGCGTCGTCTGAGAGGTGTCGTCTGATTCAATTTTTGTAGTAGTGTAACCCTAAGACCTTGAACCATACTAAATTTTATCTTATTAATTAATTATTCTCATTAATTTGAATTTATATTTTGGTTCAAAAAAATGTTGAACAATTGAATTTCAATTGATTGATTGTAGATCAAGACATTGACCAATATTGCTACAATATATGTTAATCGGCGAAAACAAAATTGATGAGAATAATTAACCATAAACATCAAGTGATCTATATTGTATATTTATGTTGTTGGGAGATTAGGAATGGGAACAAACTCCTAGACAGGCTAACAATCATTTATTTGAGTCAATTTCTATTAGAATATACTGGAGCATTGAAGAGACAACAAGTTATTATTTTGTTTTGTGTTTGGGCTGCATTTGTTTTATTTTTTTTTTGTTTTTTGTTTTTGTTTTTATTTTTTTTTATATTTTGTCAATCTTAGGAAATCTGTAGAAGTCATTCATAATAAACTATATAGATTTTCATGAATCAATAAAAGTCTGTTGCTAAAATCAATGGTTTTAAGAAATTCATAATAGTCTATCAACTTTTTGAAAAGTCCACAGACTCTTTAAAAAGTCTGTCATTTAAAAAAAGTCTGCTGTGGGGGTGGTCAATAAATTTGACCCTGCAATCAAGGCAATTAAAGAGAAGTAATGGCAACAGTAAATGTAACGGTTAATGTAGCTGTAAATGCGACAATAAATGCGACATTTAGTATGACAATCATGGCCGCCAATAAGTGACGGTTATTGCAGGAGTAAATACGGCCTTAATGGTGGCGTGCCGCTCAAGTCACTACGGCTTGCTGTGCAAGTTTACTTGCAGCCCACGCCGAGGTGCACCTATAAATAGGCTGATTGATGTCTAGGTAATCCATCTGATTCCGATTATTTCTACTCCACTACTAAGAAACGTGCTGACTTAGGCATCGGAGGGTTTTCTGCAGGTACCCCCCCTTCTCCTCGAGCTGACGGTCAAACTCCAGGTCAACGCTCGAGGGAAGCTTCTCGATTGTTCCCAGGTCAGCTCCCGCTCCAGTCCCCATTAATTGTTGGGTCAAACTCCTCTACGGAATTTTTCACCTCCAACAAGTGGCGCCG
Source organism: Rosa lucieae (assembly GCA_024704745.1). NCBI lineage: Eukaryota > Viridiplantae > Streptophyta > Magnoliopsida > Rosales > Rosaceae > Rosa > Rosa lucieae. Next base: position 16,572,159 of record CM045495.1, on the reverse strand, counting down.
TCTGTGGGAAACACTTTTCCCTAAAAAGTGATGGAGGGAGCTGCCCCTGACGAGATTCCATTTCTGTCACTGAGGACTGGTAGTGACGAAATTCCTCCCCACCAGCCTCCGAACGGGTCCATCCCGAGTCCCATCGGTGACCTGAACTTGCCTCCGGCTGACGAAATGCAAAGGCTAAGGCAGGAACTCGAGCAATTGCGGAGGGAAAAATAGGACCGCGAGGCTCGTCGACGACGAAAACTTGAAAGGTTCCTACAACTTGACAGTGATTCGTCAGACGACGACGCCGTCGGCAACCTCCATCTAACTAACAACGGAGTAGCAAACGCAGGCTCCAGCGGCGTTATGGGAGGAATCTCTAGAGGACCCCTCGTCGAGGGGGTGGGAGGCACGGCAAATGGGGGGCAGAACGGAGCTGGAGTAGGCCAATCCAAAAGGGCGCGCAATGAATCATGGCGCGAAAAGATGGAAAAAATGATTGATGCATGCAAACGTGCTGGCCCTCGAGAGCTGGCGGCAGAAATCGCAAGAGACGTTGGTAAGTCGCCGTTTACCGACGACATTTTAAACGCGGAAAAACCGCGCCGGTTTACCACCCCGTTATTCCACAAATACGACGGAACCACTGACCCGGTGGACCATATCAAGGGCTACAAGCAACAGATGTCCATCGAAACAACCGACGAGAAATTGATGTGCAAGATCTTCCCTTCCAGTCTCACGGGGCCGGCCTCGACATGGTTCCAAGATCTCAAGCCTCATTCTATACCGGATTTCGACACACTGAGCCGCGCTTTCATTTCGCAGTACTTCTGCAATCGCAAGCAAAAGAAGGATATGGCGACTCTGTTTAGTACAAAACAGAAGCCGGGAGAAAAAGTAGGGAAATTTTTCGAAAGGTTTAAAGCGGAAATGCGCCATTTTAACTGTGATCCCCAATTTGCTGCAATCGCCTTCCGAGAGGGGTTGCTTTTGGGGACACCATTATATGACAGTTTATTGCGGGATCCGCCGAAAGATATGGACGACATTATCACAAGGGTTGAGGGAGAGATCATAATTGAAAGGGCCAAAGAGCCACGCGAGGCTCATTACACCAGCGTTGTTGCCTCCGGCGATGAAAGAAGGCAAAATCGAGGCAACCACCCCGGCGTAAGGACGGACAACCGACACCATTACGAGGCAAAGCCTCGAACTCGCCTACCGAAGGAATGGTTCACCTTAAGCCCTACGGCCATATTCAGGAAACACCAACATGAAGGGCTCTTCACTAAACCCTCACCTCAACCAGAGTCAAGAGACGCATTCGAACGGACCAAATACTGCCCTCTCCAAGAGGCGTTCGGGCACGGGTTATCCAAGTGTGAAGCACTGCGGCCAGCCATCTCAGAGTTGATGAAGGCAGGGAAGTTGCGTGAATACCAATCCAACAGCCATGCCGATGGAGAAAGGGCAGCGGACAAGGTTGAAAGCAGAATCCCAGCAAAAGGCACAGAACCGATCATCAGAGAAATATTGGCCATACATGGAGCCCCTTATACCGCTGTGGAGGAGGAAGTGCGCTTAAGGTCGGAAACTCGCCAAGCAGAAAAGATTCGTCGAGTATGCCAGATCACGGATAGCCCCTTGGTGGGGCAGAACTCAGCCCCCACATCAGTAATTAGTTTCTCCGCAGCAGACACCGTTGGCATCTAGTTTCCCCACCGGGATGCCTTGGTGGTGTCCACCCAAATCGCGGACGCCCTCGTGCGACGGATAATGGTTGACGCCGGGAGCAACGCCGATGTCATATTCTGGGAAGCATTTGAGCAGCTCGGATTAGACAAGACACTCATCCATCCCAGCAGAGCCCCGTTGACGGCCTTTGAAGGTTCCTAAATCTGGCCTGTGGGCGAGATTTCTTTACCAGTGACGACAGGAGGGAAAACTGTGGAGGTCGATTTCGTCATTGTCAAAAGGCCATCGGCCTACAACGCCATCCTAGGCAGGGATTGGCTCCATAGGATGGGAGCCGAGGCTTCAACTAGGTGTCAGGTACTTAAGTTTATTTCCGATGACGGCCAGCAGGTGATATCGGTTCGAGGCGATCAACTGCTTTCCAAGAAGTTGTATGCCATGGAAATCAAACGCTCTCCGCCGCCAAATAAGGGTGAGGAGGATCCATCAGCATAGCAATTAACGGAGGACCTGCCAGAAGATGAGGAGCTTGAACCCGAACCAGCGACCACTGAGCCGCTTCGGGAAGAAGCCCTCGACGCCTCTGGCGAGAAGAAGGTACTGGTAGGCACCCTCCAAACTGAAGAGGAACGAGCTCGTCTATTGCAATTCCTGAGCGAAAATCAGGATGTGTTCGCATGGTCACACAAGGATATGCCTGGAATCGACCCGGGTATCGCATGTCACAAGCTAAATATAGACCCAAGCTTTAAGTCTTACAGGCAGCGTCAACGACGTTTTGCCCCCGAGAGGAATAAGATTATCAGTGACGAGATTGACCGCCTCCTTGAGGTAGGCTTTATACGTGAAGTTTGGTGCCCAACTTGGATCTCAAACGTGGTGGTAGTAAGAAAGAAGAATGGAAAATGGCGAGTGTGTGTAGGTTATTCGAATCTGAATAAGGCATGCCCTAAAGATTGTTATCCGCTCCCCAAGATTGACCAACTCGTGAACGCCACTGCCGGGTTCCGATTATAACCAGATACCTATGGCCCCAGAAGATCAAGAGAAAACAGCGTTCATTTCAGAACGAGACCTGTATTGCTATACAGTCATGCCATTCGGCCTCACCAACGCCGGTGCGACCTATCAGAGGCTCGTCAATCGAATGTTCAAAGATTTACTTGGGAAAACCATGGAAGTTTACATCGATGACATGGTGGTTAAAAGCAAGCGTAAGAAGAATCACATAGAGCATTTACGGGAAGCATTCGAGATACTAAGGCAGTATGGCATGAGGCTCAATCCGACCAAATGTGCGTTTGGGGTATCATCAGGACAGTTTTTGGGACATCTTGTAAGTAAAAGGGGGATTGAGCCGAACCCAGAGAAGGTCGAAGCCATAGTACAAATGCGCGATCCAGAGACGAAAGAGGATATACAAGTATTAACCGGTCGTATCGCCACATTGAGTCGCTTTATTTCTCGGCTAACTGACCGATGTAAACCCTTCTTCCATGCATTAAAAAATAAGCAAGCCAATTTTTGGGGACCAGAGCAGTCAGAAGCGTTGGCTAAATTGAAAAAATACCTATCTGGCAGACAGTTTCTCTCTGTACCCCGCGATGGCGAGCCCCTATGCGTTTACTTGGCAATATCAGATGTGGCAACTAGCGCCGCTTTATTCAGGGAAGAGGGATATCGGCAGGAACCCATAGCCTATACGAGCCGCAGCCTCCTAGATGCCAAAACAAGGTACTCCCCGTCCGAAAAAGTAATCCTTGCCCTGGTTACGGCAAAAAGGAAGTTGCGACAATACTTCGAGGGGCATAGCATCACAATATACACCAATTTGCCGATTCGTGCCATCCTGTCAAAACCAGACACATCCGGAAGAATGGCCAAATGGGCAATCGAGCTAAGTGAATTCGACATTACATATAAGCCAAGATCGGCGCTCAAGGGTCAGGCGTTAGCAGATTTCTTGGTTGAGGGTCACTTCCCAGCATCGATCCCTGAGATCTCGTGGCAGGACCTATTTTGGGAGATGCACGTCGACAGTGCATCCAATTTCTCAGGAGCAGGGGCAGGCATTTTACTTCAAAGTTCCGAGGATGTCCAGATCGAGTGCGCAGTTCATCTCGATTTTCCGGCATCAAACAACGTGGCTAAATATGAAGCTTTGGTAACGGGCTTAACCCTGGCAAAGAAGCTACGAATCCGACGCTTGCAGGTATATTCCGACTCACAACTAGTTGTCAGCTTGTCTAATAACAACTACGCCGCCAAGGACGAACGTATGTCAAGTTACCAGGACTTGGTTCGAGATTTGATGCGCGGGTTCGAGCAACTTTCACTGGTCAAAATACCTCGTGAGAAGAATTCCCGTGCGGATGAGTTAGCTAAAGCCGCTTCAGGTTGCACGGAGGTCATCAACATCGTTAAGATCGAGGTGCTCGAAGGACCAAGCATTGAAGGTAACAAGCCGCGACGGCAAATCATGGCAATCGACTCAATTCCGAAAGACTGGAGAGGTCAAATTGTGAATTACCTTGAATTTGGCATACAACCAGACGATCCAATTGAGGCCAGAAAACTCAGGATGAAGGCTGTGCGGTACCTAGTTATCGAGGACGAACTTTTTAAACGCTCATTTTCCGGGCCCCACCTTCGATGCCTGGGACCTTCTCAGGCAAGACTCGTCCTTGAAGAAATTCACAAAGGGTCATGCGGGGCACACCTCGGCGGCAGGACCCTTGCTCATAAGATACTCTCTCAAGGATACTATTGGCCATATCTCTCGCGGGAGGCCGAACAATATGCCAAGAAATGTAAGCAATGCCAACGGCACGCTCCAGTGAGCCATTCGCCTGCCGAAGAGCTTCATGCATTAGCCGGCCCATGGCCTTTCGCCAGATGGGGCATGGATATAGTCGGCCCCTTACCAACGGCACCAGGAGGACTCAAGTACGCGCTACTTGCTACTGACTACCACACGAAATGGGTCGAAGCAGATTCATATGCCACGATTACGGGAGAGACCGTGGCAACATTCACATGGCGGAACATTATATGTCGATTCGGTATCCCGCGGTATATTATCTGCGACAACGGAACACAATTCAATAACCAGAAGTTTAGAGCTTTCTGTAACCGACATGGGATTACATTGCGTTTTTCTTCACGTAGTTACCCACAGGGTAACGGCCAAGCCGAAATAACAAATCGTACTATTTTCGACGGAGTCAACAGGCGATTGGAGCGTAAACGAGGCAAATGGAGTGAGGAGTTGCAACATGTTCTTTGGGCTTATCGCACCACACGTCGGAAGCCAACCGATGAAACTCCTTATGCCTTGACTTATGGTATGGAGGCTGTCATCCCTACTGAAATCATTCTCCCTACAGTCAGAACTCTTACGGTTGAAAAAGGAGATAACGAGGAACAAATAGCAAGGCACCTGGATCTCCTTGATGAAAGGCGAGAAGCCGCCGCCATTCACCTTGCCAATTATCAGAATCAGGTAGCAAGATACTTCAACAAAGGTGTCTGGCCGCGCGCTTTCCGGGTGGGAGAACTTGTTCTGAAAAGGGTGGTCGAGGATATCAAAGACCATGGCGCGGGAAAATTCAAACCTGTTTGGGAAGGGCTTTACGAGATAACCGAAGTCTACAGCAAGGGGGCATACCGACTCCGTAATATAGACACTGGACGTGCACTACCCCGCCAGTGGAATGCTATCTATTTGAAAAAATATTACAGTTAAGAGGTGCCGCGGATGGGGTGGTGACATGGGTAACGTCGTTTCCTTCCTTTGTTTTGCTGTATTCTACATGTTGTTCGCGATTTTTTGTCCTGTTGTATTCGAACTACGTTTTTCGACCGTTGGCTGGGATAATGCGATGTTGTTTGTTTCCACTTGTGTGCTCCCTATGCCTCACCCCTCGCCGTGGGCGGGGGTGGGATGATGGACCACACCCTCGCCGCGGGCAGGGGTGGGATGGCGTGCCTCACCCCTCGCCGCGGGCGGGGGTGGGATGATGGACCACACCCTCGCCGTGGGCGGGGGTGGGATGGCGTGCCTCACCCCTTGCCGCGGGCGGGGGTAGGATGGACCACACCCTCGCTGCACGCAGGGGTGGGATGGCGTGATGAATTTTGCCTATGCAGGATATGGCGGTTACGCAATCGGTTCTATATAGAGAGCGAGGGTCATCCCATCCTCAGCTGTTGTTCAGACGCAATGCGAGACAGATAGATCCTCAATTCCGGTTTGGTTTCGAGTCTTTTATTGTTTTGCTCGACTCCCTGTCTCGAATATTTTACGTTTGTTTTGTTTTTCTTTCTGAGCGTCTGTGCGCACAGCAAAGAAAAACAGGGGGGCTAATAGGAGAATGGAATATGGTGAATAGGAGAATGGAATACGGAGTATGTATCAAAGCCGTGATTGTAGTTGCGAGGGCCGACGTCGTTACGTAGCCTAACGTTAAGATCGATGCTGAGAAGATTTCGAGGCCACCTCGCCGAAATAGACCTCGATTTCGAGGCGACCTAGTCGAAATAGACCCCGATTTCGAGGCGACCTCATCGAAATAGACCCCGATTTCGAGGCCACCTAGCCGAAATAGACCCCGGTTTCGAGGCCACCTCGTCGAAATAGACCCCGATTTCGAGGCCACCTCGCCGAAATAGACCCCGATCTCGAGGCCACCTCGCCGAAATAGACCCCGATCTCGAGGCCACCTCGTCGAAATAGACCCCGATCTCGAGGCCACCTCGTCGAAATAGACCCCGATTTCGAGGCCACCTCGCCGAAATATACCCCTATCTCGAGGCGACCTCGTCGAAATAGACTTCGATTCGAGGCACCCTCGTCGAAATAGACGCCAATTTCGAGGCACCCTCGTCAAAATAGATGCCAATTTCGAGGCACCCTCGTCGAAATAGATGCCAATTTCGAGGCACCCTCGTTCAAAATAGACACCGATTTCGAGGCACCCTCTTCAAAATAGATGCCGATTTCGAGGCACCCTCGTCGAGGTCGGCGCTAAGGTGAAGTTATTGAGAAAAATGCTCGACGTCGACGCCAAGGTGAAAAGTTATTGAGATAAATGCCTACGCCGACGTCGAGGTTGACGCCAAGGGCCCACGACGAGACTCCAACGTCGAGGTCGACACTGAGGTTATTGCAAATCAAGTTATCGACATCGAGGTTGGCGCCGACATTGAGGTTGACACCGACGCGGAGGTTAGCGCTGAGGTTATTGAGAGCGAGATCATCGACGTCAAGGCTGGCATCATAGTTATTGAGAAGGACGTCACCGACGTCGAGGCTAGTGCCGAGGTTATTGAGAAAAAGTCACCATCGTCGAGGTTAACACTACAGGCATTAAAGAAGACGTCATCGACTCCTACGCCGACGTCGTGGTCATTGTGAAGGAGACGTCATTGAATGTTAGGTGACTAAAAAGGGATAAGAAGGGAAAAGAGGAAGAGTTTCACAGCAGGGTACCTCAGGCTCGGAGTCTGGTTTGAACTGCGCTGGGGGCACGTCTTAGGAACGAGGTAGCTCAGTGGGGGCACCGAACGCAGGCGAGACTAGAAACTAGGCTTCGGCGCTAGTGGCGAGGCACCGGACACTCCACAAGCAGACAAGTCTGCGACGCGAGGACTTGACACTAGAATGGCTGCAAGACAAAGGCAGATTTGAGTCCTGATTTGGGCACGTAGGCGTCGGCGTCGTCGACGAGATGAGATGCCGACTCTAAACAAGGAACGAGGATCTTCTTATACAGGCCTCTACATCTTCAACACGAGGAAGGCCTAGATGAAATTCAAAGAATGATGCCCAAAGAGAAGTATAAAGATGTGGGGCCCATAGAGAAATTTGAGCTTTGGAAATTTTCTCTTGGGATGAATTCCCAAGGAGAAAATTTGGGGGCATTGTGGGGGTGGTCAATAAATTTGACCCTGCAATCAAGGCAATTAAAGAGAAGTAATGGCAACAGTAAATGCAACGGTTAATGTAGCTGTAAATGCGACAATAAATGCGACATTTAGTATGACAATCATGGCAGCCAATAAGTGACGGTTATTGCAGGAGTAAATACGGCCTTAATGGTGGCGTGCCGCACAAGTCACTACGGCTTGCTGTGCAAGTTTACTTGCAGCCCACGCCGAGGTACACCTATAAATAGGCTGCTTGACGTCAAGGTAATCCATCTGATTCCGATTATTTCTACTCCACTACTAAGAAACGTGCTGACTTAGGCATCGGAGGGTTTTCTGCAGGTACCCCCCCTTCTCCTCGAGCTGACGGTCAAACTCCAGGTCAATGCTCGAGGGAAGCTTCTCGATTGTTCCCAGGTCAGCTCCCGCTCCAGTCCGCATTAATTGTTGGGTCAAACTCCTCTACGGAATTTTTCACCTCCAACATCTGCACAAATCTAAATACAATACACCTTCCTTAGTTGATTCGGAGATGCTCGTGCAGCCAAATGAAGCATGTTATTGTTGTTTACATCTTTATAAGAGGCTATTAAGTCTTTCAGACCGCCTAATTCATAAATGAGATTGAAAACTTTTTCCTGTCGATGAATCAATGCAGCATGAAATATGCTTCGGTTTTGTTCATCAACTTGCCAAATGAGACTGGGGTACGATCTAATAAGTATAATGAGAAACTCTATATTCCCTAATTCAGCAGCAGTAAACAATAAGCGAGAGGGTACATTGATCAAATCATTTATCCCCAAATCACTCCCTAGTGTCAAAACTTTTTTCCAAAGCAGCTTCACAAGTTCAGTTGCTTGCATATGATTCAACTTTTTGTCGTATGAGACCTGGATATTGGGGACTGAATGAAACAACAAAATGAAAACCAAGTATTTAATTTTTAAACAAAAGTTCAGAATAGTGCATGAACCCAATATCATTTACATACCAGATAATATCAATCGTTTCCAAAGTCCCAGCTGATTTCCACTATAACATGCCGAAGGCTCCACTATTTGGAGTGTAGTCTCCACAATTTCATCTTGAACAGAAGTCATTTCAGGGTGTTGTTCAACTATATCCATAGCCACATCTGCAATCATCAAGAGGAGTTCTGTTAGAAAGACTTTCAGGCTTTAATTTTCTACCTATATCCTCTACTTGGCATTTTTCTTCTTGTTTTTTTCCTTCTGTTTGTTTTTCCAATTTTGATAGCATTCTGCACTCCTAATGGCATGAAAGCCTTGAAGCTTCCCTTAGCTGACTTGGTGAAACTATTTTAACAGACATACCAATATTTTCATATTGAGAGAGAAAGGCAAAACGGAGAATGGTCTGAAAAATATCATGAGTTTACTTACACGAAGTTATCCATCGTTTCAAAGATCCCAGCTGACTTCCACTATAACATGCTGAAGGCTTTCGAGCCAATACATGTAGTGCTGTCTCTCCATTTCTATCCCGAGCAAAAGCCATTTCAGGGTGCTTTTGAATTATATCCAGTGCTACATCTGTAATATATCATGAAAAAGAGTTTATTGTCAATTTTTCATAGTGAACAAGAAAAGTTCTATTACTGATCATCTTCATGTGTGTTGAAGCAATATCCTTAATTTTCTATGCTTACCATAAAGATCTGCCGTTATGGCAGAAATAAGAAGCCCTATGTAATCTTGTTCTGTCAAAATTGTCTAATCGTATAGATACCATACAATTTCTTTGTGGCCTAGCAATGTAGCCATATGAAGAGGTGTTAGATCTTTAGTACCTCGGATCTGAGGTAATCTTGGGTTAATATCCACCATTACCTCAGCAATCCTTTTGATACCAGATACAGCAGCAAAATAAAGGGCGGTGTTTCCTACATCATTCTTCAATTCAAGGTCATTTGGTGTCATCCATTTTACTAGCTCCTCAACAAGAAGTGTACGTTTTGCCCCAGCTGCAATGTGAAGAGCAGTTTCTGAACCCTTTGTGATCTTAGCCCTCACAGCTTCTGGCTGTAATTGCAAGAAATTTCTAGCAGTCATCCAGTCACCATTCAGAGCAGCAAGATGTAGTGTCACGTACGGAACTAGGTTGGTGTTTATGATAGCTACCAAGAAAATACAAATGTTGAGTGTTGTCTTTTTTTTTTTTGGTTTGAAAATGTTATCTTTGAACATGCCTTGGGGAAATGAAAGTTATGAATAGATAATGATATAAAGTTTGAATGAGGTGCTTACGTGGTGTTGCTGTGGCATTGTTTTCTGGGGTAAGCATGCGCAAAGAAAAAAGTTGTCAGCGCACAAAAATTTCAAGAAGGTACCAGAAACAAAACTGGAATAATATGCTCAAACTTAATACCTGGAGTATGTGTAACATCCTTCTGATCTTTTCTTAGTACATCGCCAGATATATTTGTACGTTCTTGAGTTGGAGCACTCTGAACCCATTTAGCAGGTGTTGTTGCTTGTACTTTTGGTGGAATTTTATTATCTATCTTCTTTGGTTCGCGAAAAGTACTCGTGAAGAGAGCTATCACTTGTGCTCCCAGGCCTTCTGGTAATGGATGAGATGTCTGCAGCCTGCTTTCAAATGGCCCTTCTACTTCATGTGCAGGTTCCTCCTGGAAATCCTCTGACATGATACCCTTTTCTATATAGTTTTAAAGGTGTGCAACTTCATTAACATAAAAGTTACAAAAGATGGAACACACATAGAGTAGAAATTTCTCTTAGGACAACATGTGCAAGTTAGCTAGCAGCCTAGCAGGCGAGTCAATTTACTCAAATTCTATTGTAGCAGTTGACAACTGTAATATATGCAATCCACAAAAAGCCAACTCCATTTTTGTACACTCAGGTAGTTTTATTTTTGGAAGAAAGCATTTACATAGTTAGGTTTGTGGTTTCCTAAAGGGATGGATGCAAAACTATAGTGTAGCACTGTAGCAGTGGCTAAGTGGATACTTCTTAAAAGACATACCGGTGCATAGTATCTGGATCATTTTCTACATTGTATGTAGCTAGTTCTCTCTCTTTTTCCTTATTTTTTATTTTTATTTTTTTTAGAACGAAAGAACTTTTATTCAACCATAGCAAAGATTACAAAACACAGGGATGAGCAGTGATGTTTTCCCCACTCTCTTTTCTATTAAAACATTCAATTACAGGTGTATCATTATCAGTAACATCCATTTGTGAAGAGGGCCCAATCTCTAACCAACTACGATGTTCATCTTCTCATTCCACAAACATAGTTACCAATCTCAAGAATCATGATACAATCTCACAACAAACATTAAGAAGAACCGCTTCACGCTGTTCTGACCATGTCCCAAAACAATTAGACCACGCGACACGGGTAGTTCGTCATCACACTGATTACAATAAGACACCGACCTATATTATTATAACACATTGCCCCCGAGAATAGTGCCATAAAAATAACACAACACCAAGACCAAGAACCCAAAATCCTAGATCAATGTAGTAGCTAGGAACACATTTAACCTGACCAAAAACTTTATAAAAAAAAAAAAAAAAAAAACCCTAAAAAGAAGACAAAATAAACAGTTACGGCTAGCTATTCTCTCCCTCCAGAACGCCAACTCCAGCCTCTCGGTTTCCCACCTAAATTATAATATCCTATAATATATATGATATTATAAATCTTTTTTTTTTTTTTGGTTGAAGAAAATGCGTGGGGTCCATGAGCACCGAAGACCCATATGAGATCCACGGCACCGAAGCAACCCATATCCGCCCTGACATCGCTGCCGCAACCACAAGGCAGCGACCCACTTCAGATGAGAACACAGAATATCCGATCTGTGGGTCCTGAGAAGGATGACCAACTAAAATGGAAGCAGTAAACTTCAAATAAGACATTTACTAAGAGGATGAGAAGAAGGAGAAACATATTTGCTTGCTGCACTTAGAAAGTAAACATGTATTCATCATATCTTCATAAAAGAAAAATAAGAGAATTTCATATCTTCATCCTCAGATCGATCATTACATGCATGCATAAGAGTTCTAGGTACCTTACAATTTGATTCCACGTACAACTATATACAAGCTGAAGGATCTTTGAAGACGTTAAAATAAGGGCACACAACGTCTGGTGAGGTCAAGTGGGTTTTTTGACAAGTGGGACTAATGGGAGGATTTGATTTAACCACGTGGGGAAAATGGTGGGTATGATGTTACTTGCTGGAGAGATCTGAGCCGTTGGAATAAGGGAAATGAAAAATGTGGTCTACAAAGGCCGCGTTAGGACAGGTTTACTCATTAAGGGTAGGGGGAATATTGTGCTATGGCAACTGGCAAGCCTCAGAGGCTCAGACCTACTATACTGCTCAAGTAAAAACATTCAAGAGGTTCCGACATTTTTCAACGCAAGTCAAAACTATGTCGGTTGACTCTGATTGGAAGAAAAAAAATAAAACAAAAAAACAAAATTTCTTTTAGAGGGTTAGGGATGGTCAACTTTTGATTAGGAATGATTGGGTGGTGCTTGTTACCTCCACATTATTTCCTCACGTAACCTTCTCCTGCTGATAGAGTACCCTCGAAACAGCTAGTCTACATAATATAGAAAGCAGATAAGGTCAGAACACTAACGATGCCAAAGAACATTATTAGCAACGCTTATTGCTTTACATGTGTTTCTTTACCTAGCTCCCTTTATTGGGAGCCTCTTGGACTAGGTCCATGTTCGTTTTGTTTTGCTCTTAAATTTCTTCACAATGTCTCTCCTTTGCCAACAACATAGAATTCCTTTGTGCAATCTGTTTCCTAGCAACCAATACCCATCCTTCTCGGAGGCTCAGCCTTTACTTGATCGTACAATGAATCTTACCTATGTGGTTTGCATGATTATCGGTATTAAATTGATGATTGTTCTCATACAGAAGGTGGCAGGATGCTCTTGAGGGGAGGCTGTGTGAAGGTGACGATGGCTCTGCGGCCTCTGCCATTACATTTGCTAAGTGACAGAGCAACATTGGGGCATAGTGTGTCCCGTGACCCACAAGACTTTTTACATATAAGATTTAGTTACCCAACATCACAAGTTGTCATCATGGTGCAGCGGTTAGGCTTGCTTATGTCCTGAAACCCTTTCAAGGTTAGATTCTCCCTAGCAACAGTATTTTTGTTTAAATTATTTAACAACCAGAGTCTACAAACGCTCAAAAAATAGGAAGTATATATGGCAGGGGTGTTTCATCCTTCTATCCAAGCCGTGCAGCTCATTACAAAACAATGGACGATCGAATAAATGCAAGCCTAATACGAGAAAAAACAATCTCGCCTCCTACACATGATAGACTTGAAAAATTCAAAAAATAAAATTACACAATAGCCAACTCGCTCTTTTCCCTTAGGTTAGAGCTGCACTCTTCAGAAGCACCTCTTATTTGCAATAAGAGATTCTTCTTAGGTTTCGATTTTTTCTTCTCAGAACTTGCATTAGCTTGTGCACCTTAACCTTTCCCAGCAACACCATACAACAATTTATTCTGACTACCCACCGGCAGGCCTGCCTCTCTTTTGCTTTTGACCAGTCTCCGTAGGGGTCGCATTGATCAACCCCATATTTTCAACATCGAGATTCCTCCTGCCCACTGCAAGGCTCAAGCGAGGTTTTTTTGGTGAGACGCCTCTTCCTCTTCTTGTCAGTAACCGGCTCTGCTATATATGGCGGTTACAATCTCCTCTAATTCACTAATTGTCACATGCCTGCATGACTTCTGCTATAAGAAAGCACCTAAACAAACAGAAGTAAGGGTTGTAGATTACCCACGTAATATCTGAGGCTCTGAGCTTTGAAAACCAGGGTCTGCCCATTTGCAGAAACTCTAACACCTCAAGAACTTGCCACAAGTGCAACCACCGCGGGCCAAGCTGCTGCGTTCTACTTCCCTCCTCCACATCATCCAAGGGCGTTCCCATACATGGCAACCCGACGTGAGTCACTCGACCATAGCGTCAAGATCTCCCAAACAGTTTGTCAAACTTAAATCTTTCTAGGATTTTCAGAGTCCTCTACCCAATATCTGTGTTTGAATAGTAGAGGTTGTGAGAGTTCGATCTTAAACCTAATCTTCTTGATCCAACGCCAGAATGCAGGCCGTGTTAAGGAAGAAATTAGAGAGAGAAATGAGTACTTTTTTATTATAACAAACTCGGGGAAATTGATCTATTTGTTACAAGAGCTACAATACTAGTTATATACATTTCTAAAATGAATGTGTGCAACCTTGATACGTGTAGCACAGCTGTAGGCTTAACAGGCTGGTCTCATTCCTTCAAATCTTCTAGAGTGCTTCCGATCATATTCATTATTCTCTCCGATCTGAAGAAGGTCGAAGGTATCTCTTGCAGCAGGATCCAATACGATGACACTTGGAAAGGGACTTTGTCAATAAGAGCGAACCCATCATATATAATCTGCTAGTGCCACCAGAGTGTTATGCTCACTACAGCAAATACCAACGACAGAAAGGATAGAGGATCGCTGCGGAGAAATCTCACAGTGACTGAATATATGCAAGAATAATAAACTAAAGAACACAAAGGATTGTTAACACGGTTCGGCAAAAGCCTACGTCCGCGGAGCAAGAGGGAGAAAGGTATCCAGTATCAAATGAGGGTTTACAAAGGATTACAGCAGCTCTCAAATGATTTGACGGCAGCTCTAACTCTCTAACAACTCTCTTACTTGAGAAATCCTATTGCCACCCTTTTATAGCCTTATAATGACTTTTACAAGAATGCCCTTAAACCAGTACAACCATAACATATATAACATTGACAAATTGAACCACTAAACTACACGAAGCACGGTTGAAACCCCAAAGGTCCTCCGATCCAAACTCTAGCCTTATCAGCCGAATCAGAGAACGTGAAGAGGGACTTGATCTTTCTTTTGGAGCATTGTTGGTAGTTAAGGAACATAATGGTTCAGTGGGTAATTCAACTCAGTTCGTTTTATTTGTATTATCTGGCTATTATTTGAAGAATATAATTGGAGAAAACAATAGGTGAAACCAGCAATTTGTAAGGTGGTACTTGCCTCGCTCTAAACTGTTTTAAAGAACGATTATTATTTCTTTGGTAGTTTTTGAACTCAAAATGAACATTTTGGCCTGACAAGGCGTGTCTTGGAGAAATTGAGCCAATGTCAGTGGCTCAAGCTATATATTATCGACAAGTTCGAAATATATTATTTAGAGGCTAAATAAAGCTTACCTGCAAAATTATGGAAGATTATGCAAGCTGCAAGAAAAGGCACGCCCATGCGAATATTCATACTCCATTCAATTAAGGAATATGGCATGCACGTGGGGAAGCATTCAACTACATTTCTTGGTGGCCAACATTGGAAAACCTATCATGATTCCATTAGTGCTTAATTGGAAAACCTATCATGATTCCATTAGTGCTTAATTGGAAAACCTACCATAATTCGATTAGTGCTCCATAATTCCATTAGTACTCCATGATTCCATTAGTGCTCCATCATGATTTGTTTAAGGCCAACCAGTTTGGCCCGGCAGCCTATATATAGAGGCTACGATGAAGTAACAACACACACAATTCATCAATTAATCTCTACGATTATTCAAGCCTCTCCAGAGCAACCCCTCTCCTTTTCTTACCGATGACCACACTCCCGTCCCAGAATCCTCAGGAGCCGACTGTCAGTGCCACCAAACCCTCTGTCAACGTTCTTCGGTCCTAGTCTCCTTGGGAGCCGACTGTAGTACCGCGACCACAACCGTTATGGAACCAGCCAAGCAAGGGTAACGCCCTCGCAAACCAGCCAAGCTAAAGTCACGCTTTAGCAAATTCTCCCCACTTCCCAGTGATTTTCGCTCTACTAGATCTACGACGTCGAGTATCGATTGTGTGATTTTGAAGAAGCTTAGCAAAAGTCCTCACCACGAGGTACAAAGAATCCTGCGACAAGGTTGGTGCTCTCCTCGTCCACATTCGTTCAAAAGAAGTTAGGTCAAGGGACACCCCCGACGACAGCACCAAAACGGTGCAGGCATGCCCGCTTAGAAAAGAGACTATTGACCAGCTGCAACAAAACTGGAGCCAAACATTTTGGCACGCCCAGTGGGACTTGCACCAGAGTCTTTTTGTATTCACCATCATTGGGATGCCAGGGGAATATCTTTACCAAAGGAACTTCCTA
Source organism: Rosa lucieae (assembly GCA_024704745.1). Taxonomy (NCBI): domain Eukaryota; kingdom Viridiplantae; phylum Streptophyta; class Magnoliopsida; order Rosales; family Rosaceae; genus Rosa; species Rosa lucieae. Next base: position 16,556,319 of record CM045495.1, on the reverse strand, counting down.
AAGTGACAAGATGGCCAATGTTGCCACCACTGGCAATGCTGACATTGATGACGAGTTCGCGCCCCTCGTCATCCCAGAGAATGCTAGGATCGATGAACTACTCTGCATCCTTACGGTCAACAGAGGCACCTGGCTATGTCAATCGCGAGGACTAAGCAGTAGCTTCGCGATTTCGATCGAAGAATAAACGAGAATGCTCAGAAAGCTAAAGAGCAAAGGGAGCAGCGTGCTCGAGAAGCTGAACAGTGCGATCGAGAGCTTACCCAGTGGAGGAAGCAGAAAGACCAAGAGTGGAGAAAATAATATCAGCATATCCTGGACTGTATAGCGACCCGGAGCAAGACTGCATCAGAGTTCACGACCTTGCCCAAGGAAGATTCCATGTTGGCTACTCAAGTCAGTTCGTATCAAGACAAATTGGAAAGTCAATAATCTGCACACAAAGAGGTTGTTTCTGAGGTTGAATTGCCCACAAGTGGCGATAAACCTAAATGCCTCAGTGGTGAATTACAGCCTTACACAGAGGCTGTGCATGGAGAAGACGGTCCACAAGAATGTTCTTCTGCCAAGAAAATTGTCTCTGAACAGATAGCTGATTTCTCCACTAATCCAGCCATATATGTGGCTACTGATCAGATGCATGGGGGCAAGATATGGCACATGTTCATCCCTTTGATCAACAGAAGGAAGTTCATGATCAATTTAATTGTGACTGTACTGCTGGACGTCATCATGATCATAAAGAGGACCAATCAAGACATGGCCCACTTAATTATCAATTTAGCCTTGGCCATGCTTCTAGACGTCATGGTGGAGTTAACCAATTAAGCCATGGCCAACTTAATTATCAATTAAGTTGTGGTCTTGGAAAGCCAATCTGTGGCTTTATTAATCAATTCAATTTCAAATTCTTTATCAGTGTTTCAGGGCCAAGTGGTGGCTTTGATATACATGGAGGATACATTTGCAACCCACCTTGCAAGAATGGCCAGAAAAATTATTTAGTGGCCAATATTTTGTCCTTCGTGATTGTAAATTTGAGTATCATCAATACAAGTTAACTCTTGTTTACAATTATCAGACTCTAAATTTCTTGCAAAAGAAATTTGTCGATGATACTAAACAGTCCATAGAGGTGTCTCAATATGATGCCTGGAAAGAATATAGAGGCAAACAAATATTTGATATGCCTATTTTTGAAGAAGAGATCGATTCATCGAATTTTGGTGATTCTAAATTTGATCTCGATACGGAGCCGATCTATGATAAATATGATGATAATTATAATTTGATTATTGGTTTCAAAAATCATATGAAGGAGTTCAAGTTCTTTGAAGCTCTTTGTGGAAAATTCAGACCAGCAAGTGGTCAAATGCAAAAGCCAATTCGTGGCTTATTCTGAAGACACCGTGTTCTATGATATGGTAGTTGGTAACAAAGCTGATCTATACTCATCTTCATCTCCAAAATTGCAATTGAAGACATGCTTCGCCAACCAATAAGGATACTTGGGGGGCAAGATTACCCCTCTCACAAGCTAAATTCCTCCAAATTCGTCAACGCGAAGTATCTTTTTTCTTTTCCTGCAAGCTCCCATAGGAGGGATTTTTACCCTACAAATTTTGATACATCAGAGCTTGGAGTGAAGCATAGATGGCCTCCCCCGTGATCTTATAGAGGTTAGCCAAATATGCTATGGTTAGCCTCTTTCTTTGCTTCTTTTCTATCACTTTTGAGTTTGTAGTTTTCTTCAAGTCTTGTCCCTTACACTATTTCTCTTCATTAATTTTTGTCTCCACCATCATTCCACCATTGTTTAGTCTAGCATCCTTGGAAAGTTTACATATCAGTCACCCACTTGCAACAACCCATATCGATCCCATCACTTAATTTTTGTTGGGCTAAATACTGAATACTACCCTGTAGTTTGGGTTCAAAATCAATTCAGTCCCTGAACTTCTAATTTAATCAAAAACACCCCTGCACTTTCAATTTTTATATAATAGGTCCAATTTGTTAGTTTTTCAATAATTGAAGTTATTTAACTTGTTAATGTGGCTCATATATGACCTATGTTTTATGATGTCGTGTCGAGGTGGCCTGCATAGTCAATTTAGGAGCGAGTCCTACTATAAAATAAATAGTTGTTATAACAAATAATCCAACTATAACTTGAACTCATAACATAATATTAACGAATTGGACCTATTAGATCAAAATTGAAAGTGCAGGGGTGTTTTTGATGAAATTAGAAGTTCAGGGACTGAATTGATTTTGGACCTAAACCACAGGGTAGTAACTAGTATTTAGCCCATTTTTGTTTCTCCTTTTTTTTTTTTTCTTTCTTTTCTCTCACCACACTCTCCTTTTCAATAAGGAGATAGTCATCTTTATTAAAAGATAGTTTGATAGTTTCTAGGGAGAGAAATAGTGCCTCTTCGCAAGGAGGATCTTCGTAAAAAAAAAAATAATAATAATACATAAATAAATAAATAATGAAGAAAAAAAATCATTTAGAGGCTACGTGGTGAGGAATATTTTCACCAAGCTCAAAGAGATTCCTCCTCACTCGGATCTGCCTTGAGAAGATTTCTCCTCAAAGAATTTATGGAGAAGCTATCATTTTGGAGGCCTCTCTTGTTTGTTCGAGAAGCATCCCAAAGGCCCATATGTGTCACAGAAATACTTGAGCGAAACACTTTGGAGCACAGCGAAATCCGCCTCATAAGTTTCTCAAAAGATCCACCACAAAAAGTAGTTGCATGAAGTGTGCAAATGGAGTACAGACAAGAGGTGAATTCCGAGCTTAAGGAGCCCACGAAAAGTATCAAGAACTTACTATATCTTGATTTATGGCTGAGATATTTTTAGAGATTAATTTATTAGCCGGTTTCTTCGCATAAGACATGGGGAAATTCTAGTGTTCCTACACTCGCGAATCCCATTCATGAAAGCCTGTTTTTGAGGCCCATAATCGTTTCTTCGCTACGCCTAGCAACACTAGGGGGCAACACTACACTATACTAAGCCGAGTCAGCAGCTTCGGAAATTTTTTTGAGCCTTGTCTCTTCTCTCGCAGAGAAAACACCTTCACGGAAAATATTGTCGAGGTGTGGATTTTCTCAAGACCTTTGCCGCGAGGCTCTTTTTGACGCGGAGCATATTTTAAAAGTTCATATTATTTTCAATATATAACTATGGGGGGCCTATATTTGGGGCCTTGCAAGACACAATTATTGGCTCCTCATGGATATTTGAATATCAGGATAAGAAAAATGTTTTTGTATTCATAAAGTGGCTTTGCAGCCAAAAGCAGTACATTCATTACAAAGCCAAGGGTGGCTAAAATACAAAACAGGAATCTTCGGATATCTTCTGAATCTTTCTTCAAATGGAAGCAGTTGAGGAACCAAACATCGGTTTGAGCCACGCCATTATCCCAAGGAGGGGCAGACTTCAGTGAAGGAAAAAGAAGAGGAATGGAGCACCCACGCCTCCTTCAAATGGAAGCGGCAAAGGAACTCAACATAGGCTTGGCCAACGCCATTATCCATGAGAAGGGGAGACTCCAGTGAAAGAAAATGGAGCCTCCAAGCCTCCTCACTAGGAAGCAGCTATAGAATCCAACGTTGGGTTGAGCAGCACCATTATTTCTTAGAGGGGCAGAGTGTAGAGGAACTGAATATTGGCTTGAGACTTCGCGCCCTCTTTACCATTGGCAGCCACCATTCTCTTATCATAAAGTGTGCGAACGACCATGAGGTGGCTCATACCCATTACTTCCGCGAATCTATGCTCTCCCTCCAAGATTCTATCAATGTTCTGAAGAGAGAGCATGAGTAGAGGGCGACCACCAAAGCCCTTCTCATCTGGAGGACTCAGTCTAGTCCGACTGCAGAAGGAAGGGGTTCGAGGAAGGGTCTTTGGCCTCAAAGTGGCTTTCCTCCCTTCCCCGATTTTGCTCCGCGTGTGGGATTCTAACAAAGATGATCTCGCATGACCGGATATCCCACACTAATGGAGCTCCCCATGCTTTTTTACCCCTGAAAGCCTATACATTCCATCCAGGCTGTCAAAGGTAAAAAACACGGGGTTGCCTGAGATTACGCCATAAGGCCTAACCTAGGCTTGAGATTACGCCATAAAGCCTAAAATTTAGAGGCTAAGGGCAATTTCCTGAGGGGAAGATTTGTGAAGAAGGAGAAAGAGAAGCAAAGATTGAAAAGCCATTGTTGAGGATCTGAAGCTCAGAGGAAGGTTTTTGGCGTGAACGTTCCCATCCCTAGAATGCACCTATTTATAGGAACAGGACATGCAAATCTCCACCCTTGGATGGACAGTCGAAGAGTCAAACTAAGTGTCAGTAAATCTTGATTAAATTGCCCTAAATCTCATAAAAGAAGGGATTATTAGCACGTGGGGGAACCAAACGGTTTTCGAGGAGGTAACTGTTCCATTTTCAATATTATCTTCTCACGATGGAGTTTTCAACAGTTAGTTTAATGCAAAATTAAGACTCATTGAAAAATATAAGACCAAAAGTTTGGAGTTGAGCCAATAAGTGGATCCAAGAAGTGAATGTTGGTTTAACATTAAAAAACGCCTACGGAGGTTGGCCCACGAAGCTCAATTTCAGGCAAAGTTCCTCCACACAGAGGTTCGCCGCAATGGCACCAGCTTCAGCCTGAGTGGCCTGTTCTCTGACACGGGCTAGGTTGCAGCCCATTTCTTCATAAGGAGCCAAAAGTTCATCGAGTTGGGTTTCTTCTGCAGCAATCGCATTCTCAATAGAGGCTAAACAGGCTTGGAGGTCCCCGATCCGAAGTTTGAAGTCGGACCTTTGGATTTGTAGTTCCAGCAGGCGGATAGCTAGCTCATTTAAATACCGCTCGAGATGTCCATTTCTCTGGTGAGGCTATTCAAAGCCTCTCGAGCGTTGCGAGCCTGGGCCTTCGCTGCCTATTAACGTCGGCAAGCCCTACCAAACTCATTCAGCAGAGCGTCAATGGCACTAAATTGTCGTAGGGTCAATGCCTTCTCCTGGCGTAGATACCTTAGTGTTTCCAAGACTCGCGGGAGGATGCCAGACTCTAATACCCGAGGACCCAGATGTTCGCAAAGTACCATCTTAGTCTCATTCATAGCAGAAGGAGGAGGAGGTGGCAGAGGCGCCGTAGGATCATGAACCACCAATGCTAAAGGGTGGACAACTTTCTCAGTTTCTTCATCTTCAACAGGTTGGTCTGTCCCTTCAGCCGCGGGAGAATCTGGGAACTCAACTCGCAGCTCACCATGGGCAAGTGGAGTAGATTCAAGCACATAGCCCTCAGCTTCAACGGCTGTCTCATTTGTTCACTAGACTTGGGGGGCATGCTAAAAGCTCTGATCTCCTACAACCTGCCTAAGTTTCTCCAATTCACTGCATACCAGACATCATATACATGGGTTGCAATAAAATTGGCAAAGAAAGCGTCAGTTCATGACAAAGGCAATTCAGATTGTGGCATTCAAGCTTTATGGCCTATTTAGAAGGCCTATATGGAATCAGTCAAGTAATTTCAATCGAGCCAATACAAGTGGCTTTGGAGCAACGACATTATAAGAGCAGTGCTGATTCAAGACCTCTTCAGTCTAGACGAAGACCTTTGACTTCGAGGTCTGGGGGGCAATGTTTGAACCCAAAATGAGCATTTTAACCTGACAAGGCGTGTCTTAAAGAAATTGAGCCAATGTCAGTGGCTCAAGCTATATATTGTCGACAAGTTCAAAATATATTATTTAAAGGCTAAATAAAGCCTACCTGTAGAATTATGGAAGATTATGCAAGCTGCAAGAAAAGGCACGCCCATGCGAATATTCATACTCCATTCAATTAAGGAATATGGCATGCACGTGGGGAAGCATTCAACTACATTTCATGGTGGCTTAATTGGAAAACTTAACAATTCCATTAGTGTTAAGTGATTAAACCTAACAATTCCATTACTGTTTAAGTGCTTAAACCTAACAATTCCATTACTGTTTAAGTGCTTAAACCTAACAATTCCATTAGTGCTTAAGTGCTTAATCCATCATGATTTATTTAAGGCCAACCACTTTAGCTTGGTAGCCTATATATAGAGGCTACGACAAGTAACAAAGACACAATTCATCAATTAATCTCTACGATTATCCAAGCCTCTCCAAAGCAACCCCTTTCCTTCTCTGACTGTCAGTGCCACCAAACCCTCTGTCAACGTGCTTCGGTCCTAGTCTCCTCGGGAGCCGACTGTAGTACCGCGACCACAACCGTTACGGAACCAGCCAAGCAAGGGTAACACCCTCGCAAACCAGCCAAGCTAAAGTCACGCTTTAGCAAGTTCTCCCCACTTCCCAGTGATTTTCGCTCTGCTCGATCTACGATGTCGAGTATCGATTGTATGATTTTGAAGAACCTTAGCAACAGTCCTTACCACGAGGCACAAAGAATCCTGCGACGAGGTTGGTGCTCTCCTCGTCCACAATCACTCAAAAGAAATCAGGTCAAGGGACACCCCCGACGACTGCACCAAAACGGTACTGGCACATCCGAGCAGAAAAGAGACTATTGACCAGCTGCAACAAAACTAGAGCCAAACACTACCCACGTGACAACAATACACCACCTGGAAAGGGACATGGGGGTCATGGTATGGGCCATGGAGGCCCTTCCAATATATGGTACAGAGATGGTGGTGCTGGCCCTAGTGCTCATGGAAACAAGGTGCAAAGGGCACCTAAGAACCCTTCAGTCAAATAGGATAGAGTTGGCAATGAACCATGCTATAGGTGTGAAGTCATTGGGCATTGGTACAAGAATTGCCAAGCAAGCAACATAGTTGTAGCCACTTACAAGAGGTATAGGGAGTCTAAAGAATAAGAGGCTATATGGAAGAAGGAGGCCATGACCCAGATGTCAACCTCACAATTACAAACTTCAATGGCAACAAGGAACTTGCTCAGTCAATGGATGCACTAGATTTTGACTGCTCTGCTTTATCTATTTATTTTCCAAAGACAGTTGTGAAGGCATAATGCTTCATTTTTAATTAGACTATTGTTAGGTCTTAAAGAATGGTTTGATGAATTAGATTTCTGAACAAGACATTGATTTGATTATCGTTGGCTTATTAATAAATTTTAAATTTTATTCTAAAGCACTAAATTTATTTGACTTTTATTTACTACACATATTTACATGGTTCGAAATACCATTATAAAGATGTAAAGCAATACATCTAGAAAAAGGAAAAATTATTAGAATAAAAAGATTATCATTCTACCTAAATAGAAATACTCTAAAGAATATGAGATATGCCATGTATGCACCAAGAGCAAATCGAACCTTGTTAAGTTTCAAAGATATTTGTGCCAACCATTATCATGTAGAAACACACTGTGAGAATAGAACTGAATACATTTATATTACCTCTAATGAATGTGGAAGGAAACGCATTTTGGAGAAATTTATGAGTCAATCTAGTGGACCGTACCTCACTGCGATTCGGATTATTGAATCCTATGTTGTCACCAACAATCAAATATGGGACACTGACTCATACAAGCTTTGGCATGATCGTCTAGGACACCTTGGTCGTGACATGATAATCCATATTTTAAAAGAACTCACACGGACATCTCTTCTTTCGAGTGAAAAATAAAATGGGAGAAAAATCCGTCACACTGCAAGGTGTCGATTATAGTACTGCTCAAATGCAGCCACTACCTTCTGAAGTATCAGAAGCACTACCTCCCTCCCATATGCCTCATTGACTATTTCAAAGGCACATCACTTGTTTTGCAAAGCCTGCTCTTTAGTAAAAACAGGATCGAGACCTTCTTATGCTAAAGATACAAAACAAAACATTCCATTCTTACAAAGGATATAAGGAGATATATGTGGACCTATCCATCCAAAATGTGGACCATTCAAGTACTTTATGGTTCTGGTGGATGCTTCGACACGCTGGTCACATGTCGTTTTATTGTCCATAAGAAATGCTGCATTTGCAAAACTCCTAGCACAGATTATACGTTTAAGGGCTCACCACCCTGATCACCCTATTAAGCCTATAAGGCTTGATTATGTTGGAGAGTTTACATCAAAAGCATTTGATGATTATTGCATGTCTATTGGGATCGATGTAGAGCATCATGTACCCCATGTGCATACACAAAATGGTCTCGCAGAAGCCACCATCAAAAGGCTACAGATGGTGGCTATGACACTGGTTATGCTCACCAACCTGCCTATATCTGCATAGGGTTATGCAATATTGCACGCAGCTTTACTTATTCGTTTCAGACCCACTGCTAGCCAACCATTTTCTGCGTACCAGTTGGCAACTGGATATGAGCCTGACATTTCACACTTACGCATATTTGGTTGCGCAGTATATGTGCCTATTGCGCCCCCACAGTGCACCAAAATGGGTCCCCAGAGACGATTAAGTATTTATGTTGGATACGAATCTCCAACAATTATCCGCTACTTGGAACCCTTGACAGGCGATCTCTTTACTGCTACATTTACAGATTGTCACGTTAATGAGACAGTCTTCCCGTCGTTAGGGGGAGATAGGAAAAAGGATTTTCCAAGGGAACGACAGGAATTGTCGTGGTTTGTCCCCACTCTGTCTCATTTTGATCCCCGCACTTCACAAAGTGAAAGTGAAAAGAATAATCGATCTTCATAACGTAGCAGATTCTATGTCTGATGTATTTATTGATATCGCAAAAGTGACGAGATCACATATACCAGATGTAAATGTGCCTGCAAGGTTAGAAGTCCCCAACAAGGGGCATAGCGCCGCAGATAAAGGCGCTGCAACCACACTTAGTGGAGGTCTGGTTGAGGCCGTGGCTCCCCAAAGGAAGAGGGGGAGGCTACTTGGTTCGATTGACACTCACCCAAGGAAGAAGAGGGCGAGTAAGGCACAAACCGATCCATTAATCATCAATGTAGAGAATCCCTCTCATGAGATTGTCTCTTATTATAGTTATGTCCATGAATCAATACTGGAGGACACTCCGATGTTTGAAATGATTCTAGAGAACAAAGAAATCTTATTGGATTATGATCGTGCATATGAATTGATGGAAAGATCTTCCATACACATTGATGATGTATTTGAATACATTGTTGCTCAAGAAATCATTAAACACGATGATATCGAACCACGCACTATTGTAGAATGTCAACAAAGAGCAGATTGGCCTAAATGGAAAGAAGCAATTCAGGTAGAACTAGATTCTCTGGCAAAGAGATAGGTATTTGGCCCGGTAGTGCTAACCCCACCAAGTGTAAAGCCTGTAAGACATAAATTGGTTTTTGTCAGAAAGCGTAATGTCACGCCCCTGATTTTTAACACAAATAAAATCGATATACAATCCCATAATTATATATGCATGATCGTTCAGCCATCAATACAAAATACCTGAAAACTTTTTCCCTTTTAAACCAAGTACATATTGATGCCCTGAACCCACTATGTCAATATTGACCTGCTCCGTAGAGTCATATATTACAAAAGCTTACGAAAAGAATTACCAACAATAAAATAAAATGTAAATGCTCCTCAGAGTTTAATATACAACGAAAGTCCCTATCAACGGTAATGTCACAAAATTGGCTTCCTACCTTAATGCTGCAAGCATGCAACTTTAGCTTCAGCCACGATATCCCTGACCTGCAGGATTAACCCCTACACCGTTTGAATGGTACACCGGGTTGCCACACAACAAACCTGGTAAGCTTTTGCAAGCCCGTATGAGTAAACTCAAAACCACAAAGCATAAATACATTCTTAAGTCACCACAGCCTAAACACGATATGCACATATCTCAAACCTACGGCCATCAATTTCATTTCCTTCCATATCATGCCTACGTAAGTCAACTGGTGACTAAAGCCTCACGCTCAAATCCTCCAACTAGCGTCCCATTACACAAATTCAATCAAACAAGACTTCCACAAACAATGTTTGATGCCATTCTAATGCACTATGGCGAATTCCAAATCACACTCATTCCCTTCCCACTAGAAGCTTTTGTCATCAACATGACATCAAAGGTGAAACTCAATGAATCACCTTCCTATCCTCACCACAGAGTACAATTTGTCACCACTATGGCTCTTAAGATAAATCATATCATCAATCAATACAATCAAGAAGAAAACAAGGAAATCACAAATCAAACAAGCGAAACAAATCATAGTAACCCCTGCATATAGTTTAGTTCAAGAGGTCACACTAAGTCAAGCAATTCAATCAAAGTAGTCGTCATAACCCCACACTCTAACGTCCATAGGTAGCCCCGGCCATCACAGCAGTCTTCTCGATTATTGTTAACTTAATAACAATTCAGCTCCCCTATCGAGCAGTCATCACACTGATTATCGCAGAGATTCCACCAATCATCACACAGATAGCCATCATCCTACTGATCATCACTGAGATTCCGAGGGACATCACACAGATAGCAATTGTCCAGCTGATCATCACACAGATAGCCATCATCCTATTGATCATCACCGAGATTCCGAGGGACATCACACAGATAGCAATTGTCCAGCTGATCATCACACAGATAGCCATTAGCCAGCGAGTCATCACACAGATTTCGCCGGTCATCACACAGATAACAATCATCATAAAGATTCATCACACTGATTTCAATGATTCATTACTGATAGGAGCATTTTAATGCGACATTTTAAATGTTATTTCCTCATATTTACTTAGTTATTTCCTTAAATAAATCCTTCTTGTTTAGGAAAGTTCCCATCTTTTGAAAGTTTCTATTTTTAGTAATTTTAATAAAAGTTTCTATTTTCTAGGTACCTTGGAATAAATGGAGCTGAAATGAAGAAATGGAGTTTTCCTAGTCCGACTAGGAATCTCAGTCAATGCAGGAATCCTGATGAGGCTAGGAAACCTGAAGGCATTAGGAGACCACATGATGACGTGGGAGATATTTTAGGAGATTAAATCTGATTTTTGCATGGGAAATCAAGGAGATTACATGGAGAATATCAAGGGAGAATTTTAAGGAAGAAAAGATTCAAAACAAGTCCAGATTCGTTCCTCAATTCCCTCAAGATATGTTGGCTGAAATTAGAGAATAAAATCTGCAATTTTAATGTGAAAATCAAGAGAAAATCAAGGGGAGGACATTAAGGATAAAGCCATGGAGAGATTTAAGGGAGAAAAGGTCTTAAATGAGTCAGGATACATTGTCTAGGTTCATGCCTAGATATTTGGCCGAAAATGGTGAATAAAATCAGATTAAATCTTGGGAAAATCAGCAATAATATATTTGGAAAGATTATGGATTTATTTTGGAGCTTTTTGATTGGTTGAGTGACATGGCAGAGCTGACGTAACATTAATTCATTGGTTGGAGCTGTGTGGTGCAACCAGAAAATTCCTTAGAAATTAAATTCATGAAGCCTTGCCTTCCCCTATATAAACCCCCCTATGCTACACCACAAGACACACCTCTTCATTAGAAAAATTCTCTCCATCCTCTAGTTTCAAGTCTCTGCGTCTTCAAGCAAAGAGAAGAAGAGAAGAAGAAGTTATGAAGCCTCCTAGCCGCCATCATCCACCTTGTGACGTGAAGCTTTGGAGCCTTGCTTTCAAGATCCAAGACCAACGTCTCAAGCTTTCCACCATTCATCATTCATTGTGTAATTCTATCTTATTCCTTGTAACCTTTTTGGTTTTCTTTGTTTTGATTTCGTATGAACTTGATTTCTAGTTGACATAAACGTTAAGGGCAAAGTTTAAAGCTCATTTATATGTTTTGAAATAAAGTTGTGATTTCTTTATGTTGATTTATATGTTGCTTATGTGAGATTGCTTGATTGATTTTGGATTACAGAAAACTTTTGCATGTTTGTGTTCATTGGTGGCCAACTTAGGATATATGCATGTAATTGGAGCTAGATTTAAGTAGTAAAGGCTTTGGACAAAAGTCAAAATCAATTAAGGAGAATTGCAAATAGGTGAACTTATTCATAACTAGGTTGTGCACTTTGGTTGGCATTCTTTCTTTGTTCTTCATGCATTGAATATGTTCTTGATTAGCTAGCTTTCTAGACTATGATTGCATGTTCAATAAGATTAATTTAGGTGCTTTCACTTAGATTAATTATTGAAGGAAAGTAAAATATGGGAAATCATTTGCTTACTAACGTTTCACATGGTCAACTTCTTTCTCATGACATAGAAGATCAACTATAGGAATTGTGATTGGATTTCATTCATATGATTGTGGATTTGATCTTTGTTACTTGCGTTCCACCCGTGTATATATGTTTTTATATTTTCTTTCTTTTATTTATTTTAATTTTCAAAACTCTAATTCTTAAATCCCCCTTTTATTTAATTATTTGTATATATTTTGTAAATATTATACTTTGTATTTATTTACTTTATATTTTTATTAATTCTTTATTTATTTTTGCAATTACAAGTGTACCCTCAATCCCCGGCTAGAACGATCCCTACTTATTCTATACTGACAACTACATTTTGCAAGGTTAAATTATACATTTACTTTGAGCGTATCAATTTTTGTTACACAGATATTCCTACACAAGATTTGCATGGCAATCATCATAAAGATTCATCATACCGATTTCAACGATTCATTACACAGATATTCTTGCACCAGCATTTAAATGGCAATCATCACAGAGACCCATCACACTGATTTCAACAATTCATTACACAGATATTCTTGCACCAGCATTAAATGGCAATCATCACAGAGATCCATCACACTGATTTCAACAATTCATTACACAGATATTCCTACACAAGCTTTACAAGGCAATCATCACAAAGATTCATCACACAATTGCATCAATACATATATATTTCCCTTTAATATATATCTACGCAATTATTCACCCAGGAATATCACTAATACCAACTACAGTCATAGTTAACCTAATAACTCCAAGACAATAGGGCAATCTAGCTCGCTCATAACGAATATCGATCATACTCCTAACAAATATCGTGAGATTTACTCACCTCGAAATTCCCGCTGCGTCTTTAATACAGAACAAAGCAGCCAAACCACAAAACAACGGTCCAAGAATACTTCATCAAGTACCTAAGGAAAGTACAACCTTGATTCAGTCATTGAAACACAAGGAATAACGTTCGAAACCCTAAATCGAACAAAAATTCCCAAAGTGACACCAATTGAGGCGAAACCACATCCGAGACCACCCAATGTCTCCGGAATACTTCTACGATCGATATGTCAAAATCACAAGTCGATCGGACGCTCAAATCCTCACGGATCGAATCATCAATCGGTCCAAAACCGTAAAATCACAATATAATCATACTATCTCCAAAAATTGCATATTATATATTGAAACGCTTGTATCGACGAGTAGATGATATATAAAACCAGAAACTATCCATTACATGACCGGAACGCCGCCGCCGGGTCAAACTCGACCATCGGAAAATCATGACCAACAAACATGATCATCATGAAGAGTAGAGAAACTTTCATACCTGGAGCCAAGCCTAGATCGGTCTAGATCATCTTAGATCAAGCTGACAAGATCGACCAATCGAAGCCGTCTGATCAAGCTCTAGATTCACTGTGCACCGCTAATCTTCAACCCTTGATCTTCCACTCCACAAGCAAAAATGTCCCTTAAGGTGGGTATGAGGATGATCAGAAATAGGAGGAGATTCCAAAACCGAGAACGATTGGTCGAGACGTCGCGGAAAAGTGGATTTCCGGTCGGGTCAGTCTGCACGCCACTGTTCACGTCTGCGATCTCCACTTTTCGGTGAACCACCATGCAAACCAACACCACAGAGCAAAGCACGAGGCTGGTCTGAGTCGTTTTCGGCTTGTCCCTTCGCCGGAGGTGACTAGAGGTGAGAGAACCAGTCGGGTCAGGTCGACGGGTTTCCGTCGGGTCTGGGTTGGGCGGAGGAGAGAGAAGGGAGAGTTTCCGAGAAAGGAAATGGGATTTTATGAAAATATTTTCGGAAATTCCTTATTTTTACCAAAATGGAAACTTCTTCCAATAGGCATAACTTCTTCATACGAACTCCAATTTTTGCTTTCCTCATGTCCACGAACTCATATCGACGCGTTCTACAACTTTCGTGAAGGAAATTTTTGGAGAATCCTAACAAATAAAAAGTCAACCTTGAACCCCCCCAAATTCCACACTTTTCGAATATTTATTCGCCCGAAACACTTCCGCTCCATCCACGAGCCACAAAACCGTCCAATAACCACAAATTAGATTCTGGAAAATTCTTGGAAAATAAATACAAATTTCTGGGGCATCACACGTAATGAGAAGAATGAAGTCCTGAGGTATAATGCTTGCCTTGTGGGGCAAGGTTTCTCACAACGCCCTGGAATTGACTAGGAGGAGACATACTCTCCCATAATGGACGTTGTAACGTTCCGCTACTTAGTTAGCTTGGTAGTTTCCGAAGGACTGGAACTGCAGCTCATGAATGTGGTTATTGCATATCTCTATGGGATCTTGATAAATATATATATATATATATATATATATAGATCATATCTAGAGCGGAGCTCCGCTTTGAAAACTAACGTGTGAAATTTGAGTTTTTGGTCACTTTTTAGTCGCATATCCACATCTCGACCATTCAGTTTTTAGGTACTAGTGTATAGATCATCTCTGCAAATTTTCAGCCAAAATGATGATCGTTAACGCATTGATAACTGCCTTCAAGCTAGTATGGTTCAGGTTGACAAATTCAGTCCGTCCATTGGTTTAAGCGAGTTAGATACCTTAACGATCATCAATTTGGCTGAAAATTTGCTTAGATGATCTATACACTAGTACCTAAAAACTGAACGGTCGAGATGTGAATATGTGACCGGAAGGATAGGTAGGCAAATATCTGAACCCTGATCCTATATCCAATTCAAACTCAAAACTTTATGGGTAGGATTGATGATCGCTAATATGTGTTGCACATAGGAGTCTGGAACCTTGACATTGTAAAGCTAAGCTAGAAGCACAAAGTGTGCCTGTATTCACGTGGCACTATCTAACAAGTTTTTTTTTGTTTTTTGGTAAAAACCGTCTAACAAGTTTAATGATCATGTTGCTTGACGTACATGGGCCATAATAGGATGACTAAAAATACAAATAGGCGAGGAGAAAACAATGAGGGACTGCCAACTAGCCGTTGGGCTAGTATAGTGGGTGGGCAATCATATCTAACATCTCAACCCAGCCCAGTTGAACACATCGATACGATAAAAGGTTGGCAACCGAACCAAGTAGATCTGGGGAATCTTAAAAATTAGCTGGAAGAAAATCCGAGATGATCTGCTCGGCGGAGTGAGCAAAACTCTGGTGAGAAAGATGGACAGGAGATTGAGAGACTACTTTTAAGTTAAACGGTGTTTGTTTTCCGGTTGAAGAAATTGGTTCCAAAGTTGAAGACGAAAAGTCAAAAGCTTGAACGGAAAAGAAGAGAAGATGTGCGTGCAGAGGCGCCGGGCGATTGGGAAGGACTGAAAAATTCGTTGTTGGGTGGTATGCAGATCGAAATTTCAGAAATTTGTTCTAAGGTCGCAGCTTGGGGTTGATCTGCAGGAAAAAGGAAGCGACTTTTTTTTTTTTTGTGGTACAAGGAAGCGACTTTTAATGATGGGTAAGTCCACTTTTTTATTTTTTTCAATTGATTATCAGAGAAGTTAAAAATTTCACCTTTGATACAACAAAATATATATATATATATATATATATATATATATATAAATTTCCCATTTTGTTTTTAATTGTGCCTGATTCACAACAAAATATAATGTAGTCTTGTCAATTAAATTGTTTGGTACTTGTCCTTATGAAACACGGATATGTTTCTTTAACACGGAGTTGTTGGGCGGAATAGATCCCCAGGTTATTTAGGATTCCCTAGGTTATTAGGACTTGCTTTGGGGATTTCTATAAAGGTCCTTATTTTGAGAAATGCATATGCATGCAGCTTGATTTCTTTCATCAGTCTTGGTGGATAGAGGAGCAGAGGTTAATCTCCTTCTTTCATCATTAACAACCTCCGCGGTCTGGTGAGAACATGTATAGGATGACTACTAATGTTCCGTGTTCTAAGAAAAGAACCCACAGCAGCCTGGTCAACAGCGATAGCCATAGTGATAACGAGGACAATCAGGTTAAGAAGCAGGCCAACAGGCAAGAAGATGATCATGAAAAGCAGAACGCCCAGGAATTAGCTGACAATTGTATCTACCAAATCCTCGAATCTCTTTCCACTAGACTTGCTATCCGGGCCACAATTCTTTCCAAGCAGTGGGAACGTGTATGGTCTTTAGTCCCAGTTTTAGATTTTGATGAGAAAGAACCTTATTTTGGCCAATATTATCTTGGTGATTATTATCAACATGAAAAGTTCGTGAAATTTGTCACCATGTGTTTGAAGCGCCGTGAGAATGATAAGCAGTTAGATAAGTTCAGGCTTCGCATGGGATACTGTCAAGAAGACCGTACCGACAGTCGCCTCATGGATAAGTGGTTGAGTTTTGCTGTTAAGAGAAATGTTAAGGAGCTATGTATCAGCCCAATTATGACATCAGTAGAAGGTCATCCAAATGTTGGCTTGACTACAACCTACTGCTTACCTCATATGGTGTTTGTTTCACAGTCTTTAACTATTTTGAACTTGGAGTGTTTGACAATAACGGGCAGTGATGATGATATTCTTGCATTTAGCCTTCCCTCTTTGAAATCTTTGTCCCTAAGATATGTGAAAACGTTTGTGGAGTTGGGATTCTTCAATTTACAGACCTGGTGTCCTTCCCTTGAGAATCTGTCAATAATTGGAGGTTCCAGCTTTGCCAACATTCTTAAAGTTTCAAGTTCCAGCCTCAAGTACTTGGAAGTTATAGATCGCAGAGTGAAAATTCAGGTTGAAGCTGTGAATCTTGAATCTTTCAGATTTGGTTCTAAAACAGCGGTTGGTGAGATGAAGTTTGATTGCCACATAGAAATGGGTTCGTGTGGAGCGCTTAGAAATTTAGACTTCTATAATGGAATTTTTGAAAGTGCATGGTTTGAAGGCTTTGGTTGTAGATTTCCACTGCTTGAGAGTTTGGTCTTATATAAATGCTGCATCAGAAGCACAGGATGTATTAATGCTGTAAGTTTCAATGCTCCAAGCCTACGATCCTTCCGGTTGAGTGGTTGCAGGCAGATCAGCTTTTGCATGAATGTGCCAAAGTTATCTGAGGCCTTCATCATACTGGATGACCACAATGACTCTAAATGGGGCTCTTCTCGTAGAAGAGATTTTCTCTCAAATTTTAATTGCTGCGGAAGAGTTTCTATATATGCTATTGATCCCAAGGCTCTCATCTTTCCAGAGAAGATGAGAAAGAGGAAGTCATGTTGTCCACCATTAGCTAGTGTCAAGCATATGGAGGTAACGGTACAACAGTACCCGATAGGTTATGCAACAGAGGGGATTACAGATTCTGTAAGCTTCAGGGACTCCTTGCGTTGGATGGCACCTGCGTTGGAGACTCTATCAGTAAACAAGAAATGCTGGGAGAATTTCGACCAAGATATTACTTCCAATTTGAGAGTGCCCGTTTCACCTTGGACGGAATTTATCCACAATTAGTAAGAGTCAACGTATTTATTCATCGAGTGCTACTTCCTTTCTTCTTCTCTTTTCTGTATTGCATTAATAAATGGTAACTGGTTATTGTACTATTGTATATTCTTCTTTAATTGTAAATTGTTTCACCATTCAATTTGAGGAGCTCTGCCCTTTTACTAAACTACCCTAATACTTCCGTCTTTGAATCCTTTGCACATCTTGAATCCGTGGGAAGGGATGCCATCAGCGGCCAAGGTTAGGGTGATCGATTGGAGCCGGCATTTAAAATCTAGTCGTGGTGGACTATAATAAAGAGAGAGCAGCGGTACTCTCATTCTAGGGTTTCTTCTTCAATTACTTCCCTCACCTAAATCATTTCTGCATTCCCAATTTGACACAAAAGAGAACACGTGTCCTGTGTAGTTTTACACCAAGCCTGAATTGTTTCACTATTAATAGCTGCTTTCATTTTTTTTAGTCAATAAACTAAACAGGAGGGACGATAAGAATATAGACAAAGAATATTTAATCAAAACAACAAGCCTAAATTCTTTTGGGAAGCTTAGAAGGAGATCCATCCAGTCGATAGCATGCAAATCCCAAAGTATGGGAGGGTAGGGCGAACCATTTTTTGGACAAAACTGGAACTAAAGAAGTTGTCGATATCCCCCACTCGAGTGCTCAACTTCATTTTGGCAAGTCTAGGAGCACAACGAACCGCACCGTGGCTTTAGGTCGAATGAGGTCAGCTTAGTCACTTTCACGAATCGCAAATGAGATGCTTGAGCTGGCTTCAGGGGCCCACAGCGGCCAACTCGGCTGGATCCTTTCCTCGGCGAAGACAAAAGGGAGAAGTTGACATATAGTCCACCTGTAGATGGAAGTGTTTGGGTCCGGGGCGCGCGGCTGCCACATTCTTCATTTTATTCATATTAGGGTTCATGACCTGCCATGTATATCCTGTGAATGACATGAAGAGGTGAAAGGCTGAACGTCCTTGAAGGTGTATGGCTGCCATGGATATCCTATTACGTACACCTAGCCTTCCATATTCCCGACACATGAAACCTATACGGATTCACTATTAACAGCCAGCCTGATCATTTTGGACCGGTCCCGGTCCATTTGCATGCTGTAATCAAACAGATTTGATACCGCTGGGTTCTGAGTTCCTTGCTCAAATATCTTGGGTTATACTACTACGATAGCAACAGTATGAAAATAAAGGACGACAATAGGCTGATATGAATAAGGACGACAATTCAGATTCTAGCAAGAGGTAATGCTTTCTGATTTGAGTAACAGTATTACATCAGAATATCAGATCGATCAGTATGCCATAAATCAAACAAAGGTATCAATTATCAGATGTTTGCCAGAGGGATGATTCAGCTCCCAGACATTCAGAAACCAGCTCCCAAACTTTTTAAAGCATTCCCACAAGAACAATAAGTTTCTTTTTAATTCGCCGCTCTGAGTCACATCTTCTTTGTGCATATTCGTGGTGCCATGCCCATGGCCATAAGTAGACCTGTAAATAGACCGGATTTTGATCCGGACCCGCTCCAGATCCGTAGCTATTAAACGGGTTTGGATCGAACATTTTGATCCGTTGATCCGTTAATGATCCGAATCCGTTAACCCGTTTAATAAACGGATCGGATTTGGATTTAGGTCGATCCGATCCGTTAATGATCCAACCCATTTTAGTAATAAGAAATATTATTTTTTATTAATATATTATTATTTTTTAAAAATATAAAATTTTAAATATAAAATATGAAATATCAGTATTAATTAAGCCAATAAGGCTTATGGTTAAATTTTCAAAAACCCATAATTTACCCTTCTTTGATTATAGTTTAAAAATCTATAATTTAACACATGAAGGATAAAATAGTAAATATAATAAAAAAATTACTTATTAAACAAAAAATTATTCTTCTTTTTTTTTTTTGAAGAAAAAAAAAGTTATTCATAATTTCATAAAAAATAAATATTTTTTAGAGAAATTACTAAAACAAACTCTTTTTTTAGAAATACTAATAAAAACTCAAACAAAATATTATAGACACAAATAAAGTATAAAAAAAATAAAAAAGGCCAATTGACACACGCGTGAGCGTGTGTTAAGAGGCTAGTGAAATATAAAATATAAAATATTAAAGATTTCTAATATTACTTTTTTGTAGAAATCTAAGAGGCAGTCTTCATAATTTTATTTTTGACAGTGTAATTTTATTTTTGGTGATACTCTTCATGTAGATCATGTTATTTTAATATTTTATTAATATCTTATGAGATATTATGATATAAATTTAATATTACTATTTAAAATTTAAAAATATTTGAAATTATAAACGGATCAGATTAGCGGATCGGGTATCCGTTAATCCGACGGATACGGATTTGGATCGACGTATCAATGATCCGCCGGGTTAACGGAGCGGGTTTGGATCGAATATTTTTTTTTAGTAAACGGATTTGGATTTAGGTCGATCCGATCCAAACCCGGTCCATTTACAGGCCTAGCCATAAGCTCTTGGAATAGCAGCTTACAAGCATAAGGAATGTGAACCTACAAGAAGCCAGAACATAACAAAAGGGCAAAACATCAACCTCTAATCCGCAATATCAGATCAATATTGAAGTATACGACGATCAAGGATGCACCAAACAAAGAAAGAGTTACCTGAACAATGTCAGTTCTATTCTTGCAACCTGTGCACCCAAACTGAAGCTTCATGAGATTTGCAATGGCTATCAATCCACAACGCCCACAGACATGAATGCTATAGGGATCACTGAGGTCAAACAACCTCTCTTTCAGAAAATGAGCAGCACCATGTGCAATAACACAATCTCGTTCCATTTCTCCAACCCGTAGACCACCATCGTGAGCCCGTCCTTTTGTAGGCTGCCTTGTGAGAGGCTGCACAGGACCCCGCCCACGAGAATGGATCTTGTCGTCTACCATGTGCTTTAGTCTCTGGTAATACACCAGACCTGTGGTGATGTTAGACTCCCTTTCATCAACACACAACACCCGGCCTGTGTGACCGCTATACATCTTTTCTTCACCATATTTTTGATAGCCACATTCATGAAGCCGCCTCATAATTTCCTCAATCTAAATAAAGAAAATAATACCATATGAGAATTTCCAATCTCCACACCGACTCAAAAAGATAACTGAACTCAAAGAATATATTATTCCAGAACGAAATAATTTGGTTTAAGTAGTCCAAATTGACTCGAGAGAAGTCTAAATTTAATGTACTTATGGACACATTATTTAAATAGAACACTCACAGTCACTTGCGTAAAGGGAGTAGCATCTTTAAACATTCCTTTGCAAGCTGCATTCTTTCCTAGGATATTCTCCATTAATAGATTTATGGTCATTCGGGTAGGAATTGAATGTGGGTTGATAATAATATCAGGTGTGATTCCATCAACAGTCCAGGGCATGTCTTCTTGATTGAAAGTCATGCCCACCGTCGCCTTCTGTCCATGTCTAGTGCTAAACTTATCACCAATTGTTGGAATCCGAACTGACCTAGTTCTCACTTTTACAAACTTGTAGCCATCTTCATCAGTTGATAGTTGAACCTATACAAAGCAGGTTTCACTGTATCACAACTTCCATTACTTGCTAGCAAACAAATTCATAACTCAGCAATCTTTCCAATATCAATGATAAAAGTTGAAAGAGTAATAAGAGACACCAATCTAAAAAACTTTTTCACCTTCTCTATTTGGATATATCTATGCAACTAAATAAGAACATGACAACCACAGAAAATATTCAGAAGACTGAACCAACGAAGTACCATTATTTTGTGTATGAAACATTGCAAGTAGCATCTAAGTATATATGAAATATTCGCGTTGCAAACATATCTATTTCAGAACAAAGAAGATATGTTATTTAAATAAAGCTTACCTGATCAACCCTCTGTCTTCCACCAGGGGATAATCTTGTGCTCCGGTCATACTGCACCGAATCAATGTGCGAGGTTTTTCCAATTACGATATCACCTCCTTTAATTGGTACTCCCTAAAGTGATGTAATGAAAACTTGGTTATCATAAGGTTTTATTTAGGGGCAATGGTAGTAGAACAAATTTTTATACACTCACAGGAGATGGAAAGCCATCAATGTCCAATGCATAATAAGAACTAGCGTGAATATCCTGTAAAACCAAATTTTAGTTAGCATATTATACTAAGGAGCACTGGGAAAAGTAGGAATTTCTCAGAATTTAATCTCAATCTCTCACCTTGGTTTTTGTACGGTCAGGAATCCCAAAATCCTCGTGGACAAGGGTACCCCTATTTCTCAAATTATCGCTATGAACAGAAATTTAATGAGGAAATGTTAGGGAAAGGTAATATTATATATATATATATATATATATATATAAAATAAGGGTTAGAGAGATAAACTGACCTGTAAGTGTGGTAGGATCGTGACCGCAAGAACCCACGGTCTATAGAGGACTTATTCATTATGATCGCATCTTTTTCATTATAGCCAGAATAGGAGCAAATAGCAACAACAGCATTCTAATGCACAAGGCAAGACAAATAAAACATGATAAAGAGTCATTACACAGTGATGCTGAGAAAGAAGAAAGATATGTAAAAAAGAGAGAAACAAGTAAGAGAAAGTGGATACTTACAATGCCAGCTGGAAGCTGACTTAAGCAAAGATGCTCCATGGCTCTGGTTGTGACCAGTGGCTTCTGCGGATAGTCCAAAAGACAAGCCGATGTATCCTGATGCACCGACATGAAGTAAGTTACCATTTGTTATGGGAGAAAACAGGACAGAATCATACGTATAATGCAGGAAACAAAAATCATACCATTCGGTGCTGGTAATTGGTAGCGTAAATTCCAACTGCTTGCTTGCTCATGTTAGATGCAGATGTATTACGTGGAGACTGAACAGTGAACACACCAGTAGAAAATAAAGACGGATGATAAACGGAATATAACTTTGATGGATACATTTAGTTGGTTGGAAATCTTACATGATTGTGATCAGGGAAAGGTATAATTGAAGCACATATGCCCAAGATAAGTGATGGGTGAATTTCACAGTGAGTGTAAGTGTCGGTATATGCCTCCTCAGGAGTGAGCCTTGCTTGAACAAGAGCCTAGCACAAATTTAAGCAATTCATATATAAATGCTGTAGTACAAGCACCCTTTTAAAGCAAAAATGATATCATTGTGTGCAGTTTTTCAATGAGAACTACTCACATTAATTGATATTGATATCAGTGTATTCTCCTCCTCTTTGCTGTCAATGTATTCTATCAGCCCCTCTCTTAAAAGATCTTTCCAATCGCTTGTCTAAAAGACAACAAATCTGTAAATTGATGTAACTACTAGAAGTTCAGAGAAAATATTTTGAAGATTCAGTTTTATGCTCACCCCCTGCTCTATTGCTTCAATATGTTTCCTTTTTAGGAGGAGCCTCAGTCTTTCCACAAGCAGTAACGGACGACAACAGCGACCAGCATCAGTATTTATCCAAAGTTCTTTCCGACTTCTATTTCTCACCACTGCAATATCAATACCTTTCACAATTTTCTACAACATTTAACGTACATGACATTAACAAATCGAAATTTAGATAGAACATAAATGTCAAATAAATAAAAGGGATACTGACCCTTCGCTTTTCGTCTCGCAATATTTTTTCCAGGTCATCAGGATTTTCATGTATACCAACCCAACAGCCATTGACAAAAATTTTTGTGAACTTGGATAAGTCTTCAAAATTAATGGTTTCCTATAATTAAGACAAAATATGCTTGTCAAGCTACAGAAGCGAAAAATGAAGATAGGCACAATCCCAAACAACATTGGTCGCGCACCTCCAATCTCTGCAAATCACATGATTCCAAGCTATCCAAGACCGCACCAGCAACTGATCCTACTGATATGCGTACCATCAATGCAAGATTCTTTACTAGTCCACAAGCCTAGCCCAAAAACCAGAAATACTAAAAAAGTCAACCAAAAAAAACAAAGGTTCAAACATTGAAATTTGGACATTCAAAAATGGGTACTCACTTGTCCTTCAGGTGTTTCGACCGGACACATCCTTCCCCAATGGGTATTATGCAATTGCCTTGCTACAACGGTTCCTAAACAAAGAAACTTCAACTCATGAGAAGGATAAAAATAAAAATAAAAAATCATAACATAACACGGATAAAACCATGATGAAAGAAAAATAAAAGTTTTGGAAGAAAAGCTTTGTCAACGGTTTTACCCTTATAGGCTAAAGGAGTATATGATCTTCTTAACTGTGACAAGGTCGAGATATACGTTACACGATTTAATACCTGCAACAGACAGCAAGGATTAGCTTCAGGATGCCCCACCACGGGATATGACTAGAGATTTGAGAAACAAAGTCTAAGAAAAAAAAACAAAAGAATGGAATTCCAGCATCATGAACTAGGATAATTTTTTTGTTTGCCTTGAAGTTTTTATCGGAATGCTTAAAGCCAACACCATCACAATTCACCCACACATAAACATAGACACGCACAAGGGGTACGAGATACCAAAATGCAAGGCAAAACTTAAAAGAGAAATGTAAAAGTACCGGCAACACTGCTTCCCCTTCCGCATTCACCAGCCCAAAGTTTCCAGTAGCAAACGAGTATTTGAGAGCACTAGTCATTGTCTTGGCTACACTGATCATGGCTGAATCTAGGGTAGCATCCTTCCCCTTACTAATCAACTGCACCACGAAACAACTGTGTAGGTATAAAGTATAAACCCAAATATGATAATTTCAAATAACGTCTAAATCAAGTTCGAGTTCAAGTGAGAAACCTTCTGCACAGTTTTTGTCACTTTATGACTAAATTTTCTCAATTCCTGCATTCGTAAAAACAACATACGATCAATCAAACGATAATTATAAAACTATATGACCTACAATTCCCATTAAACAAACTAACCACTCTCAACAAGTCTCCAAGCAAGCAGCCGGCAAGGTCAAGCCTCCTATTGCCAAAATGATCTCTATCATCTTCAGCAACTCTCCCAAGTACGCATAGTAAAAGCCTGTAAACAATATATCTAGTGCAAGCACATGGACATATTTAGCACACAATTCAGAAACGACCTAAATGCTTAAAAAAAAAAAAAAAATCCTACCCACAACTGTCTTGTTACTTTAAAGTTTAAAGCATATATTACTGGGCCCAATAAAACATATATAGTTGTAAGGAAAATAACAAAGCCGTAGAGGTATTTCAGCTTCTGATCTAACCAAAACTATGAATCAATCTTCCTCTATTTCTTGTTGTGCAGCAGAAGAATGAGACCATGGGATATTGTGATTTTATGAGTAATACGTAAAACAAAATAGCCAGCTACAATAAGTAGGTTTGATCATATGCACCAAATTCCTTTTCAATGGAATTCATTAAAAATGCTCAATATTCAGGCAGACAGATCCTCATGTGAATGGTCGAAACTAAATGAAACGGGAAACTTATAAGGCAATTCCAAAAAGCATTCAGTAGGTGCCTATTTTAAATTGGAACAGGTCCCAATTGATCATGAAAGACCTGAAACAACTGGTCCGTTGGTTACTCTCGAATACAGAACATTTGCTCTTTTAGTCAGTTTGTTCAGATTTCAAATTCATTTACCAAAAACAGAATTAAAAAGGAATATCTTACCCAAAATTGCAAGCTTTCTTTCTTGTGTCAAGACCTACGTGGGGAAGCAATTCTTTCTGAATAATATCTCTGGCACACCTGTACAGAGGATGCAAACAATGATGATTATGCAAATCCTTCTCCAATACAAATGTAAATTAAAAGGATAGTACATACTGGATCCACTCTTCTCTTGGGGTATTAGCTCTCGCAGCTCTTTGCCCTATAAACTCTAAGGCGGCCTATAAAATAGACATAATAAACTATCTTGAGTTATAAAGGAACAGACAATGAGCACTGAAATAAAGCACACAAGTGAGGGAGAGGGTGAGACCTGTTGGGTTTGAATGGCAGATTCTTGTTTCAGGGAATGTCGTAGCAAGTTCACCATCTCAACATCAGAAAGGCAGCATATGAGCTCTACTATGTCTTTATGAGCAATAAATCCCAGAGCCCGGAACACAATTACCATTGGAATTGAAGATTTAATGAAAGGAATTTTAGCATCAATGCACTGCCTAGTAGAACCCTGCAATAATATAAAGGGAAACCACACCAACAAAACAACAACATATACATAAATAACATAAATAGTTGATAAAAAAAAAAAAACAAACAAAGAAAAGCAACCCCATCAAATCAAACCAATTCCATTACCACTTTGTGAGGAGTAATATGCAGATAAAGAGTGCTAGGTGGTTTGTTTTGGGACTCTCCCCTGGAACGAATTTCTGCCACATATTCATATTTGCTTGGCTGCTTTTCTTTGAAAACCATGACATGGTTGAAAGCCATCCTCTCTTGTGCTATGAACACCCTCTCAATGCCATTGACGATAAAATATCCACCGGGGTCTGAGGGACACTCTCCCAATTTTCTTAATCTCTCATCGGACAAGCCACACAATCGGCAGAATTCCGAGCCCACCATTACCGGAACCTCTCCGAGACACATCTCCTTGGCTTCCTTAAGGATTGAAGAAACCTCCAAATCACCCTCATAGTGCTTGGTACTGAGACTGACATTCACGAACAGAGGAGCTGAGTACGCCATCCTCCTCAATCTAGCCTCCTTTGGATAAACGCCACACAGAGGAGTAAACTTCTCTCTACGAAACTTACCCAAACTTATCACCAATTTGCACTGCAAAACAACATCACTTTAGTCATAGATTGAACCGCACAGAGAGAGAGGCTCAAATCCCTGAGTAGCTAAAACTTACCTGAAGACCGCAATCAACCACTATCTCCTTAGCCTCATCGATTATTTTCTGAATGGAATTTTTAATCAAATCATTGTAGGACTGCATCTGGTGCGGGAACAGTGAGTTGTGTTCGAATGAACGAGCAATCAACGGCCAAATCTCCTCTGAATCGGAGAGTTCGAGGTCCGAGTCGGCTTCCTCCATAGCTATCTCAATTCTCAAGCTCTTCGTGTTTTGATCCTCTTCCACCTAACCCTGATTTCTTTTCTTAATTGTTTCGTTTACTTCCGTAAACGCATTGTTTCAGAGCTTGTTGAAGTCGGTGTAGTGGTGTACTAAGCTAATCCCGTGAGAACGATGCTTATCGCGTAAAATCATGTAGTAATCAAAGTAACTTTGTGTTAATGAAGTTAAGTTGCTCATGTTTAAATTTTTGTTTGTAATTACATGTATTGTACACCATTGTTGCTCTGCAACAATAAAGCAATAAGCTCAGCTTCCATAGTCCGTTATAAGAAGATGCAGGAATTGTCCAGTTAGTAGACTTCAGTTTATTCATTCTATTTAAGTGTATTTGTGGCCCCACTTGATCCTACCGATGATGATTCTATTTGGACATGAAAGAGTCAGAAAAGTGTCTAATTTTTTCTTTTGATATATTTTATTTCACAAAATTGAGATTTTAAAATAAGAAAATGCGACATTCATCCTCCTTAAGAATTAATTTTCTTCTAAGTTCTTAACATTCAACATTTAATTCTCATTTTTATGACTAAATTACTCCTACCGGCACTTTTGAATAATAATTTTATCATTTTTGGTCAAGGACCCTTTATTACTATAATTGTTACTCTTACTAAATAGTACAACGGGAATTTTTTTTTTTTTTTTTTTTAGATAATAATATAAATTTCATTTGACTAATTGGAATACAAATATAAGAGAGGAGCATAAGTACACCCAACATGGTTACATTTAGAATGAGCTCAAAATGATAAAATAAAAATAAAATAAACAAAGTGGCAAGAATAAGGAACTTAAACTGCAAATGTCATTCATTCATACCTAAAAATTGTTCTGATACGGTCTTTAAAGAGTGGAAGCTCCATCCCTTACAACTGGCAGGTGACATGTGGCTAGGACCACTATTAATGTCATTTAGACTATTAATGTCATTTAGTCTTTGGGCTAGACTAATGTAGTGCTAGTTGACTTCATAATGGCAATAAGAATAATTGGGCTTCTGAAGATGGAAATGGGTTGAAGCTCAATTGGACTTCTATCAAGTCTCTCCCCCTTAAGTTTGTGCATATGTCCGCAAGCACCAAAGCGGGCTATAACGGAATGGGCTTTTTCCCCAGTAGCGTCCTCTGTTGCAAGACCACCCATTGAATCAGCCACATTGTAACAGAGCGCTTTTTCTTTCCAGTCACAAACATGTCCAAAATCTTGACTAGTGTCTAGAGTAATTTGCCCTTGTCATTTAACTGAGGCAGGGAAGTGGTGATTGGAGTGGTGAAGCTGAACCATTTCTTCAGGAGAGATACTTGAAATGTAGGATGGATCTTAGAATGAGGGGGAGGATTCAGGCAATACGCTACCTTGTCCATCTAAAATGTGCCATAAAAACGGGATGATAATTTTTGGGAAGGACGTTGAACCACAGATTGCTGCCGATAAAGTGCATTTTCAAGAAAACCCAATTCCCTTTTTAAAATTCTCTCTTTGTTTAATTCTTATGGGCTTGTTGCTTCATTCGGTTCTATGCTACCTCCAAGTGATGTTTATGTTGTCAGAGCAATTGATCTTTGTTGCGAAGGGCCAAGTCAACGGCATGTACTGCTGTTGTGCTAGGAAGGTAGCGCTGCACAATAAGTGGGGGAGAGTCAGAGCTTGGAATGGGGTCATTTTGATGGATGAATGGAAGACAGTGTTATGCCACCATTCGATTCAATGTAGAAGCTCACCCAAGAACAAAGCTTGTCTACCAGAAAACAACGGAGTATGTTCTAATCTGTTAAGCTCCTTCGTTTGACCATCTGATTGGGGGTGGTAGGCAGAGTTACTGCAGAACTTGGTACCTTGAAGTTGGTGAAAGGCTTTCAAAATCAGCTAACGAATAATGGGTCTCTGTCACTGACAATTCTTCTTGGCACGCCATGCAATTGAAACACCTCTTTCATGAAAATTCTGGTAATCCCTGCAGCAGAGTATGGATGTGACACCACAATAAAGTTTCCATATTTGAAAAGACGATCAGCAATCATCATGATTTCATTGTGATCTCAAGAATTGGGGAGATCGTCGATGAAATCTATCGAGATGTCAACCCATAAATCTTCCGATATCGACAGCGGCTAAAGTAATCCAAGTGGTTTGATTGTTTCATATGATTGCCTCTGACACTAATCATAGGAAGTAATGAAGGTCTTGATGTCCCTACGCATACCAGGCCAGGCGAAGCTGTGAGACAATTAGTGGAATGCAAACATTAGGCCAACATTCAGAAGAATTAGGAATAAAGATCTTACCTTTAGAGCATAGGCGATTGTTGATCAAAGAGAAACTTTTTTTTGTGATGGTGCTTTGGTGCAACTCCGAAATTATAGACTGAGTTTCTGGATTCCAATTGCAATCTTGTTCGATTTGTTGGAAGAAGTTAAAAATAGAGAGGCTGATATGGTTTGAATTATGCATATTTCGAGTCCCCTGGAGAGAGCATCTGGGACTGTGTTCAATTGTCAGCCCTATATTCAATGTTTTACCCATACCCCAAGAGCTTGGATAGCCAATTATGCTGTGATGCAGTGGTGATCCTTTGTTGAATAGGTACCACAGAGTTTGGTGGTCTATGATAATGGTGAATTGTTGACTCAACATATAAAGCCTGCATTTTTACAATAGCGAAAGGAATTTGCTGTACACCAAGAGTGCTTGGTTTTTTAAAGATAAGACTTTGCTCAAGTAAGCCGCGGGGTGTTTCTCTTGAGATAGAACTGTGCTGATTCTAGATCCACATGCGTTCGTTTCAACTGTGAATGGTTGGGAGAAGTCAGGTAACACCAGAATGGGCATGGTGGTGACCACCATCTTGTGTTATGAGAAAGCTACCTCTAAGTTGGGTGTCCAAATAAATTGGTCAATGCGCAACATATTTTTAAAGGGCTTTGCTATCAATCCAAAGTTGTGGACCAGTTTGCGATAATAGTCTGCTAGGCCCATAAAGCCTCTTAATGCCTTCACTTTGTTGGGCTTGAGCCAACCCACCAAGCATGGTACCTTTTAGGGTCTACCATACCCTCACTCAAAATCGCATAGCACAAATAGTGAACTGTAGGCTGCGCAAAGGTACATTTGGAGTGTTTGAGCTTGAGGTAATTCTCTTGAAGAATGGTGAGGATTTCTTTGAGATGTTGTACATGTGATGTCAAATCTTTTATATAGATCAAAATATCATGAAAAGCACTGGTACAAATAGCCTGAAAGATGGTTTGAATAAGTGGTTCATTAGAGGTAGAAAAGTAGATCGGATGTTAGAGAGCCCAAAAGGCATTACTACAAATTCATAGTGGCCATCGATCATTAGTGTAGAATGCGGTCTTGGGAATGTTATCCTCGTTCATCTGAATTCAGTGGTACTTGGAACGAATGTCTAACTTAGTGAAGTACTTGGCCCTGGCCATGTGAATTATCTAGATGTTTGTCCACATGTCAGGATTGGGAACCTATCCTATGGTTTCAGCATTAAGGAATCTATAGTTGTCGCAAAAACGCTATGTCATCTCTTTTTGTGTATAAGAAGCATTGGAGATGAGAATTGACTACGGCGGCTATTAGGCCTTGGACAAGCATTTCTCGAACTTGGTTTTCTAGTTCCGCCTTTTGGGAGTGAGTGTAGTTGTAAGGATGAATATTGACTGAGTTGGTTAGGCATAAGTGGTATGCAGTAGTCAGTGGGCCTTTTTGGTGGTAAGCCTGATGGTGGAGCAAACAAGTCTGTAAAGGTGTTCAACAAGCCTTGTATAAGCGGGTCGTGGGCTTCCATTTGCTGGATCAAAAGTTTTGGCTTTAGGCTTAAGCACTCTAGGTGTTCAAATGGGAGAAGGGCACACTAGACTGTCTGATCCAAGGTGGCGGAGTTTGTGGTGAGTCCTTGTAATTTATGATAGTGTCCATTAAACATGAAAGCTATCACTTTCTCCACAAAGTTCCAATCGGTAAATCTCAAGGTATCCAACCACTAGGAATCCAATAGCAAATCACAAGCAATGACAGGATTAGTGAACTTGTAGCCATGAATGGCTAACTAGATAGAGATGTTTTTCTCCTGTGCTTGACAATGAGATGTTTTTCCCCCGTCCATATGCGATTGTTAACTTGAATTTGGATGTTGGGGAGATGGAACAGCCGATCTGAGCAGCAATTGTGGGATCAAGAAAGTTCATAGCATAGGCATAATCTATGAAGATACATGTTCATTGGGTAATTTGTTGGTTGTGCTCTTAAATCTCCTAATTTCTCCAATTAAATAATTAGCGACGATCGTGAGGGGAAGAGTTGACGGTAGATCTTCGATGGGCTCTTTATCTAGTGAAGTTGTGGTGTCTTGGGTCTCCACAAGAGCATGTGGGCAGTTCAAAATGGCCAATACAGGATTTTCGCAGACATGAGTGCTTGACCACGATTCATCATAGTGACAACAGAGTCCCTTAGCTACTCGTTCACGTTATTCATTGGAAACAAGCATGTTGGGGGAAGTGGCTGGGTGCTAGTTGGAGGTGGAGGAAGTTTGAAAGGAAGTGTAATGGGAGACAGATGTATGGGAGCCACTTGGTAGGTTGTGAATTACATGTGAATTAGCTAAGCGTGCCTGGTACTACCGCAAACCCAAGCATAATGCAAGGAAAATCCACCTTAAATATATTTAGTAACTATCATATGGAATTCCCACTGCAAAACCTGTAAACCAAATATCATGTGAGAATTGTCACTGCAAAACCTGTTAGCTAAACCGGACTACCACAGCCCCATGATCGTGCCATGATTCATGGTTACGTCATATTAGTAATGTGCACATTTGTAACATCCCAAACCTAAATTTACCAGTTTACCATTCTTTCGATGGGTAAACGACATTTACATTTACTTTTTTGCTCCGTTTCGATATTTTAGGGGGCCCTAAAAGTTGGCTTTTTGTTTGGGTCAAAATTTGAGAAAATGTTCCCATGAAAGTTGTAGAGGACGTTAAACCGAGCGCATGCATATGTGGTACGTAAAAATCGGAGTTCGTATGCGAAAGTTATAAGCGAAAAGGTAAAGTACTGTTCATGATAAATTAGTATATATATATTCAAAAATTTACTGTGGTAGATCAGCTCTACCACTCTCTCTCTCCTCTCCGTTTCTCTCTCCCTGAGCTCTCTCTCTCTCTCTCTCTCCTCTGCACCTCCGGCCACCTTTTGATTCCGGCCACTTGGGAGCGAACCGCGACCACCGTTGGCTTCCTCTCCTCCTCCTGGATACGCTTGCGGTGGTAGCTAGTCGAGTCTTGGCCAGAAAACAGCGAACCAAGGCCGAGAAGTTTACTGTAGCAAGTGACTGTTGACCTCAATTCCGGCCACCTTCGGTGACAAAGCCAGGCTTTTTAGAAGCGCATTGAGGCGTACTTGAAGCTCCCCAAATATCTTGAAGCGATTTGCAGCGTGGAGGAAGAAAGCATAATTGGAAAATTTTACTCTACTTCGGTTTGCTTAATTGTTCGGCCTACTTAAAGATGTGGTGGTTAACCAATGGCGCGTGGGGCCAGGCGCAGCAGCCTGTGGCGGCGAGTGAGGGCACGTGCGGCTGTTCCTGGGTGATATACCAAGCTATTGCTCGATGAAGGAACTCGTATGCGTGATCGCCTAAATAGTAGTATGAGTGGACATTTATTTTAAATTAAATGTGCATGCAGTATATTATTATTTTCCGACTGAGTTTTAATTTATTTTTTGAATTATTGAGTATTATGATTTTATAAGCTTGATTTCTTGAGATTTATTATGCTCTATGAGTTACGGGATTTTTAGTAGATTTCCTTCCCTAGGGCTTTCAATAGATTTTTTTTCAAGCTATTTATTTATGAGTTATTGAGTGGGAAAATGATTTTCGGGAAGTGACTGATTCAGAAAATATTATTAGAATTATTGATTTCGAATATCAGTTGATATGATGCTATACGAGTACGAAGGATTTAGCAAATATTTTAGCATGATTGAATTATTGAGATTTCTTTCCGAAAGCATTTATTGATTTATAGAGTATTTGATTTATGCTTTCGAGGATTTATTGAGATATTGAGGTTTGAGTTACCGAGATAATCCTGAGATATGCTTTCGGTGAATTATTAATGATTTATTGAAGTAATGTCGAGTTTCTTTCCGAAAGCAAGAAATTGAAAGAGATTGTTTCCAGTTTATTGAGGAGGCTATTCAGTTTATTGAGGAGGCTATCTTCGGCGCATGCGTATATAGTCTGGTT
Source organism: Rosa lucieae (assembly GCA_024704745.1). Lineage (NCBI taxonomy): Eukaryota > Viridiplantae > Streptophyta > Magnoliopsida > Rosales > Rosaceae > Rosa > Rosa lucieae. The sequence goes on along the minus strand of CM045495.1, from coordinate 16,523,224 downwards.
GGCAGTCCCTTCCGATGCGTCGCCTGGTTGGCAGTCCCTTCCAGATGACATGAGGTAGTTAGTTGGCAGTACCTTCTAACTACCTGTGGCTAGTTGGCAGTCCCTTCTACCCAGCGCCTCCTATTCCGGTTGACAGTCCCTTCCGATGAGTCATCTGCGTGGCAATCCCTCCCAGATGGCATGAGATGACTAGAGAGCAGTCCTTTCTAGTCATCAAACGAGCCTCTTGAAAATGATGTTTTTATAAGGATTGAGGATGAGATTTTAAGATATTGTCAGGTGTTATATTTTTTGTTACGTGATTAAGATTTCTGTAAAGATGATGATTAAAAGTATTTCCAAGATTGTTACTGCATGCGAGGTTTTATAGAATAACTTGGGAAAGCATTAAGTTTTACTTATACATTCGAAATTATTTATTTTTCGTCCACTCACTCTAACGGTTTTTAAATGTTTTCCCCTGGGCCCTTCGGTTTTTAAATGCCCAGTTTGCAGACCAGTTTAGCTTGAGGTTTTTAAATGTCATAGCTTCCACGTTATAAAAGTATCGGTCCTTTATCTTGTATTTTATTCTTTTGTACGCATGTACATTAGATTGCTATGATAACGTATGAGATTAATATTATTAAGTTCAGAATTATTTGTGAAATGGGAGATGTGTGATACAGGGAGCAGGGTGGCTCCAAAAGAATAAGGGTGGATTATTTTAGAAGTGTAAATGTCTTTCTACAGGTTTTTGGGTAGTCCAATTTTAGAGGGAGTTCCGCCAAATTTTTTTGGTAGAATTTCTTCTGAGGTAGGCCCCGCAGGGCCACTTTAGATTTCAAGGTGAAATCCGGGCCTGATCCTGTCAACATTACCAATACCACTCTTCTACTAGTTAGAGAGTTTTCGTACTCCTACAGCACAAATCGAGAAATCAAACCATCACAAACACACCGAAACCGATCATACATAAGCACTCAAATTCTACAAATCATTTATTGACTACGTTGAACACAGACACCATTATAATCAAATTAGTACAATAGCAACCATGAACATATAAACAAATTAAGTACACTGATATACCATCAAACACCAAATTAAACAATTAACCCAGAAAAATCAAAATTCTAAAATTTCGAAGCATAATCCCTAAAAAAAAAGGTATATAATAAAAACATAATCAAATTACTGTAGTCACTTACAGTTCTAAGTACATTCATAATAGTTCTAGTTGTCAAGCCTTTGACAAACAGCCTCTTCACCTAATCTTAATCTCACAGCAAAACTCATAACCAAGATTAAATTCTCACTTCCTCAATTGCAGTACATGAAACTCCAAGATCAAAATCGTTTCCAAAGCAGAAGTTCACCCAAAAAGTGTAAGCTCTCAAATACCAAACTTTGTCTCTCCCTCCCTATCTTTCTTCTGTTTCTTCTCGTCATCTCTCTATTTCGTCTTTTTTTTTTCTCTTCGCCCTTTGCCCTCTTCTTTTCTTTCCCATCCTTTACTTATTTTTCTTTAATCGGCAACCACAAGCCCTTCTTATCTCTTAATTTTTTTTAAAATAATAATAATAATAATAATAATACTAATAATAATAATAACAATGAAATAAAACAAATATCTAATTACCAAATAAATATATATTTCAGAAATTCTAACAAAGGAAAGAAAAAAAAGCACCACAATAAAAAAATAAGAAACCAATAAAAATTTAAGTTTAAAGACAATAATTCAAGTAAGCTTCAAATTCGGGTGCTGGACATCATAGCGAGCCACCTTACAATGTCGCTTCCTATTGAATCTAGACAGATCGACCTTGGGTGGTCGAAATGTTTAGGGTTCTATCTGAATAGTAGAAAAATTGAGTGGTTTGGGAAATGTGGGTGGAGTGGTGTATAGACCGTCAATCAACAGGTGAGGAGAAATGTGGGTAGGGTGAAGGAATGGTAGGGTAAATGGAAGTGGAGGTTCAAATAGGAGTTCGGGGAGTCATGGGCGAAGAGTCTATCTAGGAAAGCCCTAAGCTGAAGATGTGACACATGGAATGGGGTGAAGGAGTTATGTCCTAAAACAACAATTTTGATGTAATTATTATTGTAATTATTATTAGATTGGGGCTCTAATAAGGACTAGTTGAGGACTTTCAAACTCAACGGTTGTGGGATTATTTTTTTTTTATCACATTTCGGCAAATCAACTGTTAGATATTTAGATATTCATGATGAGTAGATCATTTCTGTAAATTTTCAACCAAATTAAAAATTGTTAAGGCATTTATAATTGTGATTTATGATTTATAAACACGAACGGTTCAAGTTTAACAGATTTGGTCCGTCCATTGATTTGATCTAGTTTGGTACCTTAACAATTAACAATTTGAAAGAAAATTTTCATAAATGATCTACTCAAGCATACCTAAACATCTAACGGTTGATTTGCCGAAATATAATCGAATAGTGGGTCTCCCAAACAGTTGATTAGAAAGTTCTCAACTTGTCCTCATTTTAAAGGTCCTTTTTAAAGTTTTTCCAATTATTATTAATCAAAAAAGGGCAAACTTATTGTTCATTACTTATATTTAATATTTGATTGAATAAGGTCTAAGAAATATGAGTTAAACATAATGTAATCTTAAAAGTTAAATGTGAGACTTTTACTCTTTTACACTCTTATCCTAAAAAGTTCCTATTCATAGGATTATCATTTGGACATTGATAATCTGGAAATACTAGCACATACTATGAATGCTCAATATGGATAATGATATCTTTCTTAACACTTATGTCGAAACATTAATACAAGTATGTGGGTACTTCTATCTTAAAAAGTATACTGAACGAGATTATTAGAGTATTTGTATGGAGTTTTACTTATATGTCAAACTTGAACTCTAAATTGCAATAATACAAATTAGTCTTTTGACTTAAGAAACCATGCTTGTCTTATGAGTGAGTGGATTAACTCTTGATGATGCAATAATATTATGTCTCTTAATGAATATGATTCGTGCATTCATTGGTATAATCAATTTGGTCATAGAGACATGTGAGTGTATAATAAAGAATCTCTATACTTACATAAATATGGTGTATGTTCAAAGATATGATTCAAAAAGTCTTTGGCCAAAACAATGAATGAGTTTTAAAAAGAATTTCTAATCACATTCTAAGAATCACATACGAATGGAAATCATTGTTGCATTGCAACAATAATTACATGCATTGTAGACCATTGTTGCTCTGCAACAATAAATTAATAAGCTCAGACTCCATAGTCCAGTGTAACATTATACAGTAGTTGTCCCGTTAGTAGACTTTAGTTTATTCATTCTATTTAGTTAAAAATTCAAGTCTATTGGTGGTTTGTTATCCAATAGTCACCCTCAAGTATAAAAGCCAAATTATAGTGTAAGGATTATCGTATCCAATGGATTGGAAAATATGCTAGGAAAAACCAAGAGGATAAAATGTACAAATCACAAACAATGGCTCACAAGTGAACCAAAATTCATGGTGAATATATGCAAGATGAAGTAGTGGTTGGATTTTTGGTTCTGGTAATTGTTTTGATTCGAAAATAGATGAAATCTTGAAATGTAAACTAGGTTAAGGTAAATTAAATGTGATCAAATGGATGAGAATTAGAGTTTTAGGTTGCCCACCATAGCCTCCTTTGCATGCATTGATGTTCAAACTATAAGTGATGTAATCTCAAGTATCAAATTACCCTCTTAGCATTCAGATAAGACTACTAAGGCCTAGAATCCTTTGATTTTATCAATTTCCACTGGATAAGTGCGAAAACTAACTACCCAATAACAAGTTATAATACCGGATAAGTATCAATTCCTTACTCTTAGATAAATACAGGTTTAAGACTTAGATAACAAGCAAGCAAATCAATTGTAGATCTAGGTGATTTTAACTCACCACCCTCACATGCACACTAGTGTGGTTTCATGCTTTTTTTGCTTAAAGGTAATCAATCTCTAAACAAAACTTCATGTAATAGCAAACACATAAACTCAAGTTAATTAGGTTTAAGTAAATACATTTAACTTTTGATTTAGTATGTGAAGGTGATAAAGGAAAATTGCATCAGACATAGTATTCACATCAATTTCATACAAAATTGGTTAGGGCTTTCAACCATATCCCCAACAAGATAACTACTAACTCATAATCAAATAGATAAACTTCAACATGTTTATGAACATTAAACTAAAGAATAGGGTAAAGAAGTGACTAGTGATAAATAAGTTGAGAACAGTGTAGATGAACTCATAGAGGTTTTGTTATAGTGGTGGTAGTGGTGATGGAGTATAAGATGTAGAGATGATCAAGTGATGAAATGGTGGAGTGGTGAATCTTTCTATATATGAAATAGAATGGGTAGATAGAAAAGATGGTAGGTTGATGGTGGTGGAGATGAATGTTTTATGGAGGAAATGATAGTGGGTTACGTAGAGAATATAGAGAGAGAAAAAGATGTAATGGGGTGGTATAGATAGTGGTCTTGCTTATAAGGAGATGAAGTCCATAATTATGGAAGAGAGATGTGTGAAAATGGAAGATGAAGCAAAAGAGAGCAACTAGCTTCTTCTAATAAACAAAGAGGAAGAGTGTTTTAGTAGTAATAGATCTCAAAACTAAGGGGAAAAGGTAAGGAGGGGATATGGTATAGATTATGGTAGGTGATAATGAAGAAAATATTGTGATTACATCCTAAAACATGGTAGATTTTTTTTAGTGATGTCATTGGTGGACTTTTTGGTAATATGGAGAGTTAAGATGGTGTGGAAAAAAAGAAAAAAAAATGGAGTTGATTTTGAACTAAAAGGTTTGAGATTTGGTTATGATAGAATGGTGGTGAATTGATGTAATGGAATATGTGCAATGCATATAGTTGGAAAATATATGGCACCACCATGAGTGGTGGTTGGCCGCCACTTGTTCCGCCATTTTGTGGTGGTGTATGAAAATTTCGCAAGAATTTCACTTTTTTATTTTCTTGTCACTATTTCCTACAAAACATGAGTTTGGATTAGTTAACACCGAATTAGATTATAAGACAAGTATATATATATATATATATATATATATGAGATCCAACATGGTTCCACTTGATCCTACCGATGATGGTTCTATTTGAACATAGGAGAGTCAAGAATGTGTCCTTTTTTTTTTGGTATATTTGTTTCACGGAATCGAGGCTTTAAAATAGGAAAGTGAGACCTCTATCTTCCTTATGAATTAATTTTCCTTCTAATTTCCCGACATTTAGCATTTAATTACCATTTTTATGATTAAATTACTCCTACTAGCACTTTTGAATGGCAAATTGGGAGGGGGGGGGGGGAATTGCGGATGAGGATCACAATATCATCCCCATCCCCGGGGTCATTCTCCACCTCCATCCCCGACCTAATTCCCAATTAAAAATATTGGGGATTTCCCATCCCCATCTCCACTAGGGATTAGGCCAGCAAACCTGTCCCAAATCTCTAATAAAAATTTAATTTAAGCAAAAAATAATAATAATAATAACTTTTCCCATATTATTTTTTTTTTAAAATCAAAATCCGCAACAAACAAAACTGATAAATTCAAAAAGCAAAAGGTGCAAAGGAAAACAATTCATTATCCCAATTTAGTAAACAACAAAAGGTCTCGATAAAAAAAGAAAATTCTAAACAATAAACAAAAATGTAAAGTAAATGTATATATTTGTGGTTTATAATATATATATACATATGTATGTAAGAAATATATATATATATATATATATATCAGGGCGGGTTTAGGGAAGGGGATCACAATATCATCCTCATGCCATCTCTTATCTTAGAAAGCGAAGATTGGGGATCATTCTCCCTGTTTCCTAATTTTTCCCGATTTCTCCCTCCATTAGGGTCAGGATCCAATGAAGCTCCACCCCATTGGAGATTTTTGTCATCCCTACTTTTGAATGATAATCTCTTGAAATTCATAGGTATATATTTTCTTCAAGTTATGGATGGATGGAACCATTGATGGAATGACCCGAGGGAGTTTGAACAACAAAATTATTATGATGGAGCGTATTAACAATAGGAGCAACAATGGGAGCCTATGCCATTCTAAGACCATATTTGTGTCGTGTGTGGATCTCCACAACACTCACGTCTTAGTGTCTTGATATTTCAATTCCCATAATTCATGCAAAATTATGGCTCCATATCCTCAAGAAGAGAAATAACATGAGTCTCTAAGATTTCTACTTCTCAAAGTTATAGCTGAGATGAAAACTTCCAATGTAAAAGGTGAGGAAAAGCCTAATCAAATCAACCTTAATCATGCATTAGAGCAACCATCTACCACCTTCCAAGTGCCATAAGTTTTCCTTGATCAAGTGGAGTTAATTTCAAATGAAGAATTGTAATTTGAGCACCTTGAGAATGAGTTCCTTATTCAAATTCAAGATTATAGTGTAGATATGCAAGAAGAAGCACTTGGTTATGGATGTCGATAAATGAGCAAAGAGAAAATGAAGGCAAAGATTGATGGTTTTGTGAAACTTTGGAAAGTAAGGAAACTTGTTGTTGAACACAATCTTGAAGAAGACGATGAACACTTTGAGGAGAAACATGCAACACTTGAAGCCATGTACATTGACCCCTCCACCAATGAGTCTAATACTCCACAAGATGAATAACATCCTTCCATGCCTTATCATGAAGAAGAAGTTGAAGAATCAAGGATTTTCCTACCTCCACCATCCAAGAAACACCATTAAGAACTTTCCAATGAGACGGTTAGAACATTAAGCACTCATATTCACAATAAGAGTATTGAGATCAAGGTACTTTTACCTCTTAAACCACCATCTAGTGCTCAATGCTACTATGTTGAAGTGAATAATTGAAAAGAAAGTGGTACACTTGTTCACAACCCTCCATCTCACTTTCACATACCTCTATCACCTACTTTTTCTCCAATTATCAAATCCACATCAAGTTTGAAGTTAAGAAGAATAATTAGAAGATCCATTGAAAAGAAGAGGAAGACTAGAAGAAAGCTACCCATTTGGTCAAATAATGGAGAATTCATGGATTGTTTTTGTTCTTGCCTCTATGATCCTTCAAGAAGTCATTTGGATCAAAATAATATGGTGGTCTTGCAAAAGAAGTATCATCCCTAACAAGTGATGGTAACTTCTAAGAACCGGCTTGAAGTCTTCAAAAATAAAGCCTTACTTAGAGAGAGCCAAGCATGAATAAAGAGTCTTTGAATAAGAGAGGAAGATGAAGAAAGGAACAAGGTCATTTTTTATGCAACACCAAAGTCATGAGCTTGGATTGTAAGGATTTGCTGCCTTGTTTGTTAGTGATTGTGGTGTCTTGTGGAGAGTACTATGGTTTTCAAATGAGAACTTTTCTAAACTCTTGAATTTAGTTTGTGCTTGTGTATTTAGGTTGAGGTTAAGTTTTACTTCATCCATGCTTGGATGTTTCATTGATGAGCTGTTAAGAGAACCTTTTTAACATTGGAGGCAATGTTAAGTTCAAGTTTGGGAGGAATGTTTAAGTGCAAAGCCTTGGAGAAATTGGAAAAAAAAATCTAAAAAAGAGATACATTTTTTTTTTTTTAAATGCCCAGTGTGATCGATCTTCACTTTTGTGCAATTGATTGTTTTCAAGGGCATAAGTTCTGACTCTCAGTACAATCGATCGCCTTTTCTGCACCATTGATAATGTTTTTTCATTTTTTTTCCCTTATTTCGAGTCTTTTTTGTGTTTATATATGTTTTGGTCCCTTTCAATACTTATGATGAGATTTGAACTTAATATAAATATGGGCCAGAAAGCATATTTAGATCCTATGAGCTTCATTTTTGAAAATAAATCATTTTGGATCAATTGTTCGATTTCATTTGTACATATTCTTGTCATGTCAATGCATTCAAATGGATAAAAGCATAGTGAGACTAGCAGGAGCTATAATATGCCATGTTGTGAGTACTTGAGCTTAAATGAAGTGCATGCATTCTAAGCATTAAATTCTTCATGAGTGAAACATCTCACTTGTTTTGCATCTCTAGAACTTGTTCCATATCTATCGAAACTCTTTGTCACAATTCTACATCTTGGAAATGACATAGGCTACTAGGAATCCACCATGGCCAAATGAGTATGTACCTCAACAAATTGAATATCCATAGATTACCATGTTTGAGCCTTTGTGTTAGCTTTTTCAATTCTTGGCACCACAAATGTCTACACCTTTAACTTAAACATTGTCTCACCTTTCAAGATTCTTAATGAGCAATATGAGATTGTTTTTATTATGATGTTAAAAGAAATAAGTCTGGGGGTACTCAAATAGAATAAGTGTGGGGGTAGACTTTGTATTGCAATTTTAATTTTCTAAGGAGGGTGTATTCAATTAAGAGTCTACAAGATTTTTTTGTATTTTAAAAGTCTGTGGGTATTCAACTGAGATTTTAAATAGTCCTTTAAAATCTTGATGTATTCAATTAAGATTTAAAATTATCCATTCAAATCTGCTGATATTCAAAAGTATATTGATTTTTAAGGATTTCATTAAATGCTGGATTTTGAAGGATTTTATAGTGCTTTTTATACATATCAAAACTCAAAAACAATCCAACCACTTCCCAAAAGATTTTGATGGATTCTTTCTCACTCAAAAAATGAAGAACCTTTTGTCTGAGACCTATTTTCCCACTATATTCCTCTGCCTCTGCTCCCATCTAATAATTTTTTATTTTATTTTTATCACTATAACTCTAGAAGCCTTAATCCTTCTAGCTAATGAAGCTCACTTTCAATGGTATTATTAAGATGATACATACACACATGATTCTTTTGTAAATTAGATATGAAATAAATTATGTCATTAGTTATTACTTTATTTTTTGTGTAACATTTTGGCTGGTTAGTTTTATCTTATTGTTCATATATCATTATACACAACATAAAGAATGGTAGATTACCATACTTTCTTGTCATTGATATAGCATTATAGTTGGATCCATACATCCATTGCTTAATTAAAGAAGAAGAAAAACAAATTAACCTACCAAAAACATCAGAAGGATTTGTAAAATCTAAACAAATACTAGTAAATCAATCCATTAGAATCAATCAGAATCCATATAGAATTTAAACAATCCGTGGATTAAGTAAATCCATGGATTCTAAAAACTCAAACAAAGTCTTTTAAAATCTGAATTGAATACACCCCCCTTAGTCTTCTTTGTAGTAAAAAAAAAAAATCAAGAAAAATGAAAAGAAAGAAAAGAGAGGAGAATCAAAAGAAAATTTGAAAAAAAAATTAAAATTAAAGTTGTTTTTAATAGTTAGTTTTTAAGTTTAAAAGTTTGGAAGAGTGGTTTGAGGAAGTGAATCACTTTTTTTTTTTTTTGATCAAAGGAAGTGATTCACTTGAACTTGTTATTCTTGAATTTAAAAAAAAAAATTAAAATGACTTTTGCTTATTTTATTATTATTATTTTTTTTTTTTTTTGAATTGGGGTTTGGAACTCAGTCAAGTTGGGAGGCTCAGCCCCACACCCATGATTTTTCCTTATTAAGTTTGCTTGAAATTTGTTATTCCATTATATTTTATTTATGTGACCCCTCGCTTTAGCCTCATTATATTCCAGTAAAAGTCTTTTTTATCCAAGTTGTGTTTTGTTTGATAAGTGGAGATAAGATTGAAGAGCAAGTATGCATATTGAAATATTGCATGAGATTGTTTTGAGTGTAGTATAGCTAACCCTTAAACACTTATGTGAAAAATAGAGTAAATATCTTGTGAGATTGTGGTTAACCCTGTCTTGACATGCATGCTCAATTTTGGTACATTGAAATGGCAAATTAAAGGCATGTCACACACTTCGCACTCAAGCATTTGAACCATGATCCATGAAGTTTTAAGACCTAGCTTGATTTTCATGCCCTAACTATGTTTCGTTCTTTGAGAAAATTATTGGAAGGGTTAGGTAGTTATCTTTGTTGTATTGTCAGATTTGGGTTAGTTTGCTTAAGAACAAGCAAAGTTCATTTCTGGGTATTTGTTGGACCATATTTCATATACATATTCACACCCTAAAACAATGAAAAAAACTTGTCTCAAACTCCAATTTAGCATTAACTAATCCTATTACTTATTTTGTAGGAAATCATGACAAGGGAATAAAAATATTAATTCCGAGCCCGAAATGTGGAGATTAAGAAAAGAATGAAGAAAAGGGTGGAAATTGAAGTCTAAATGCAAATTGAAGATCCGGTGATATTCTCAACGCACCACTACTATTGGTGGCACCACCACACTCTGGTAGCTCTACCACCTATCATGGGACCGACTAGAGTTTCCCAAGTCAATGACTTATCCCACCATGTCATACCATGCATTACATCCATTTAATCATCATTTCTTATAACCAAATCCAAACCATTTTAATTCAAAACCGTGAGTGAGTGGTACTTTGTTGGGGCTAGGGTTCAAAGCCCTAGCCAAATTTATATGAATTGATACTTTAATTTACATTTGTCACTATTTGTGATTATCATCTTCATAATGTTAATTCAAGAAGTGAATGCATTCCTTTGAACTTATTAACTACTCTAAAGTATTGTGTTTGTCATCTCATGAATAATGTTTAGAGAGTAGTTAACCGAGCATTGATAGCATCATCTATGTGCAGTGAAGGTTGTGAGTTAAAATCACCTAGAACTAGAATTGATTTGCTTGCATGATTATTTAAACGCAACGCTTTATGCATCTAGAAGTAAGGAATTGAGATTTACATGGTAACATGACTTATTCTTAGGTAGTTAGTTTTGCACTTAACTAGTGAAAATTGATAACAATAAAGGAGTTTAAGCTTTCGTAGTCTTACTCGGATGCAAAGAGGATAATTGAGAAATTAGAATAGCATCATTTGCATTTGAATTTCATTACTTGCAAGGCAGACTTCGATGAACAACCTAGCCCTAACTAGTATGATGGGGCTAGGATTCAAAGCCTTAACTCATGCTCAATTGTTATTTTTAGTTATTATATCTTAGTTTACTTTGAAAGAATTTACATTAATTCGGTTCACCACTCAAACAAACAACCATGTCACTACCTCCATATTACACATATTCACCATGAGTCTCGGTCTCCTTGTGAGCCGAGGTTTATGATTATACATTCGCTCATTCTAGCTTTCCTTTATGTTGTTAACACCCTAGCTAGTGCAAGGACTTCAATTCTAGTGAGTTCGACAACCTTTCTTAAATATTTATACTATTACTTGTACCCCTTTTACTTGAGAGTGATTATTTGGCTAACATATCTATATGTTCAATAAGCACACAGGTTTGAAACAGATCGGTGGCATTGTCATGCAATTGATAATGATAATATTAGTGGGAGCAAATGACCTCATGACAAGATTGGAATTAATAACGTTTGGCATATACGTTTGAGCCGCATAAGGAAAAAATGTTTTGAACACTTGGTTAACCAGTGATTAATTATTTCTTAAGCTTCCCTTCCCAACCAATGAATGATAATTCATGGGTAAAATGACCCATTCATTGTTAAAATAGATTGTTTTACATTTGATGCAGTTAACTAAAGAGCCAAAGAGATTTGTGAGCTTATACATATTGATATATACGACCCTATGAGTACTCTAGCAAAAGGTTAGCCCTACTTCATCCCTTTTACATGTGTATCTTATGAAAAAATATTAGAGTAATTTTTAAAAATTAAAGGAATTTAGAGAAATTGGTAAAAAAATTGAAAATAAGAATGCATGCATGTTAGAATGTTTATTATTTTCTGCAGTGATATTAATTTATATAATTAACTCTTTTCAATAATAAGCTCGAAAATCTAATATGACTAGTTGTGGTTATTTAATTAGGTAGTGACTATCTATCGCGCTCTTTTTTTTTTAAGGAAGAGAACAACCTATATTAAGTGAAACTGAGCCATGAAAAAAAACATGAAAAGAAAGCAATAAAGTATAACAAGATGCACAAATGCATCTATAATAAAGAAAAAACAATAAAACATAACAAGATGCATAAACACATCTAAAATGAAATGTAACCTGGTAACCAGGATGTGACTTGATGCCGAACGACATCGTTGCACTGCATATGTCACTCGAAGCTGTGTAAATATAATAGTAACCTTAACTGCAACTGGCGATAAGAACACTTAGAAGAGGTGATTTGCTCACCAAGAGTTCGAAAGTAACCAACGGTGTCAGAACTCAGACATTTGCAGACAGACTCTTAAGAATAAAAACCAATACTAGATCAAACTGAGCAGCTATCGGGGATTCAAGATTTGAAATTGAGGACGATCTGAGTCCCAAATACTAATCCAAATGACCCAAATTGAAAATCAAGTCTATGAAAGCAGACATGACAAAGGTCCAAGCTCAATTGAACCTGTTTTGGGCGCCCTAGCACCAATCCATCTCTGAGCACCTGAATGGTTGGGTACCCCTCCTAATCCGCACAGCAGCCCCACTGAGCCATACCGCTGTATTGCTGACAGAACCAGGCTGAGATGAGGCCAAGTGTTCCACTGCAACCCGAAAGCCTGACTGCGGATCCTCCAACCATTGCCCAAAAGGCCTAACCACAATGCAACTAAGAGCCAAAAAAAGGCCGCTGGAGCTAATCGCAGTGCAGCCATCCACCACCAGAGCAACGCAGCGACACTCAAAAGCTTAATCACCACCATCAAAGAAGACCTGGTCTCAGTGCCTCTACCCAGTTGCCACTACTCACTAGAACCCTGATCCAAAGTCTAGTTTGGATCCACCAGACCACAACGCCGCCATTCATCACTAATGATGAAATAGAGATCAGCACCAGCACGGGCAAAACCCGAAGAGAGTGAATCTCATTGCCAAAACGACAACAAGAGTATGGTGCAGCAACTGGAAGGTTGAGAAGGGGAGATCCACAAGTCCAGAGAACTCACCAGCCAAGATCATGATCGAACGCCATCATCCTAGGCCAAGGAAATTAGCAGCCGCAAGGTCTGTAAGGAGGAGAGAGCGAGAGCTCTCATAGGATTACCCTTCAGTCTTATCTTGGATTGTTGATGTCACTATCATTCTTTCGGATGAGTTATTATATGGACTTTCTCTTTTGAAGAAATATACCTAATGTTATTTCTCTCATAATAAAAAACAAAGTAAAAATATCATATCCATCTTCTAAATTAATTTAGGTTCCCCGCCTCTTCATCACCTAAAGCCAACATGATCTGCAAAGGATATTGTGATCGCTCTAATGGCTTGGCTTAATGATGGATAGTCCATACCATAGATGTAAACCCCATACTCCCCAAGTTTCCAAGTATCTTTCTGTCATGCCCCGAATTTTGAATAAAGGAATTCAAATCCGAACACGAAATCTCAACAAACACAAGAAGACACTTAGAAAATTTTTCATTTAAACCAAGCAATAAAACAAACTAAGCTCACCAATGACAATACGACTCATTCTTTAGAGTCACATATTACATTACAAAGTGTTACAAATTAAACTGATCGACAATTCAATAAGTAAACACACTCACTACACAGCGGAAGAATAAAACTAATGTACACTTCAATGTCCAAGCTACAACAGCAACCAACCCTTAGCTTCGATGACTATTACTCCAACTTGCACAATAACCCCTACACCGTGGAATAGTGCACCGGGTTGAAACGACAAACCCGGTAAGTTTTTGCAGGCTCGTGTGAGTAAACTTAAATAACCACAAAAACGTCTTTCCAACTCAAGAACAATAAATCCACACAATGATTAATTCTAACAACAAATCCTTTTCTTTTTCCTTGTAAGAAACGCACATGTCACAACCATGACAAATCAAATTATTCTAAATGAAAACCTGTAATCCCTGCATAGAATTTTAGTTCAGGAAATCACCAAAAGTATACAACCCAAAACCATAGTAATCCCTGCATATAGTTTAGTTCAAGAGATTACAATTAAAATCAACCATTAGAATGAAGAGGAAAATCAATAAGTCAAACAACTCACACTGAAGTTGATGATCACCCATCAACACTAAAGCCGATGATCACCCATCAACTCCAAATAAATCATCCCACAACATGACTCGTTTCCAAAACTCGACATCCTTACCCCTTAGGCCGCGTTTGTTACACAGGGTTGTCATTGCCCACCTTAATTTCTATAAGAGTCCTGGATTCCTCTAGCCTGGCTTATGCTATTCTAGTACTTAGACTCATGTTTGGTGATGACAGGACTATCATTGAAGAAAGCTTCTTCGACTCCATCAAAACCCTTCCCCAGGATCGCAATCATCCTAGATTTGGTCTGAATCTGAGCTTCATCTTCGTCTTCGTCTGTGCTTCCAGCCCATAATCTGAGACCCATCGATTATGGACACAGTTCTTGAACACAACCTCAATGATCAGGTCCGTCAGATCAACCTGCCTCAAAACCAAGGTGATCAGAGATACCAGAGCCTTCAAATTAAATAGCATATGGATCACTGAATAATAGAGATTAAGTTCTTTTAGCTTGGCCTCTTCAGCATTAGTAGGGACGCAAAATGGCACCGTCGCCTGAAAGATATCGAGATCGAGCTCCTCAACTCCTTTCTTGACCGATATCCGAACCTTCTTCTCAAAACTCCTTGGCCACCATCCCTATGTGCACGCACTGCCGTGGGTCTTGGCCGGCGTTGAGCCGTTGGCTTCTTTGAATTCGACGCCTGGAAATGTAGAGGCAATAGAGGGAGGAGGAAGAAGAGGCCTCTGGTTTTGGGGGTTAAGGTCTGGTGAGGAAAGTGAGAGAGAGAGAGAGAGAGCGGGGTCGTGAGAATGATGAATAGTGGAGTAGAAGGAGGCTTGCACAATCCCATGGTTTTTGGTGGGTTTGTGGTGGAAGGTGTTGGAGCTGCTGTTGGGACTGTGGAGTCTCATTAAAAATAGTCCTCCTTGCTGCCAAACATGGGATAACTGGGATTAGACTAGATAAGGATGTCCAATCCCATGTAACAAACACCACCTTAAGGTAACATACATCACAAAGTGATAAAAATCATATTAACACAACTCACCCATAATATGAAAATCAAGTCCCTCTTGGACAATAAAAGAAAGAACCCACTCGAACTCTCTGTTAAAAACACGTGTACTCATAGGCCTCAAGTAACCCAACGCGTCACTCCCATGTAGTACAATGACTGACTGACTAGAGCTCTAACTGATCGTAACCACTCACCCGGCTAAAGGCGTGATTCCCGATATACTTGCCTCAGTCACCACTGTGAAACTAGATCCATAGATCTGAAAACAGTCACCACTGTGACACCAAATCTGTAGATCCGAAAATATTTATAAAGTCCCACACAACTCAACACATCACACTCAACACAAGATACTTTTTAACAGAATCACATCAATCAATCACATGATATATTGCATTCCAGAAAAGAGTAGATGTACAATTAATAATGCGAATAATTCCCAAATCATTCGCATAACACAATGTCACGCCATCAATACACACACACACACACACGTAGTCATTCACGCAGGAATGACCAATAATACCAACTATAGTTCATACATATTAAAACTAATAAATTCGATTTATACTTAAATTCATTTTTTTACCTATGAGCCGTAGCCCTATGAACCGTAGTCGATCGAGTTCATATTATTTCAAACAAATCTTTATTTTCAAAAATGATTTACAATTATCAATCAATTCCGACTATTAAATAACTCGGTTCGTAAATGAACCACGTGAGATTTACTCACCTCTTATCCTACTGCGTCTTCTCTAGCAGCCAAGATAAATTACAGGATGTACTGTCAATCACCTAAAGCAAGTACAACCTCGATTCAACACACGAATTAAAAAAAAAACCATTTAATTCCGAAACTCCCGAAACACACTAAAATCTGAAAGTGACACCAATCGAGGCGAAACTTTATCCAAGACCACCCAAGGTCTCCGAAATATTTATACGATCAATATATAAAAGATACAAGTCAATCGGACTGCTGAATCCTCACGGATCGAAAACCAATAGAACCGAAAACCAATAGAACCGAAAACCCTAAAACTTTGAAAATCCATAACTTGCTCATACGATTACCAAAAATTACAAACTATATATCGAAATGATTGTATTGATGTGTAGATTAATAAGAGGAACATAAACCTGTTCTTGGAGTGGCCGGAAGTGGTTGGAAACCACCACCACAGTGGCAGCGCCGCCGCCGGCCCGAAGTCAAAATTTGACAAAATGTCCAACACAAAAGTTCTTTATTTCAACTCCAATTACAACTTTTATAACTACACCAAAGTAAAATTTCAAGTCTAGAGGCCGAAATTTACCACAAAAAGAAAGAGGCCGAAATCGCCCAAAATCACTCAAATCCGAAATTCGTCTTCCTTGGGTTGAATCGAGATTTGAAACTTCGTTAGTTTGTAGATCATAGCAAGATGAACAAAGCCCAATTTGTCTCCCCTCCTAATTTTTCCGGAGTTGGCCGGAATCGTGAGTTCCAAGATGGCGAAATGTTGCAGCGCCGCCACCACTTCTCGGCAGTGCTTCGCCGTGTACGGGCTGAACCACGTAGTGAAACTGCACAGAGTTGTAGGTGGGAGTGAGGTGAATAGATAGGGACAAGAATCGTGTCGATTGGTGGCCGGATCTGAGAGATATCGCCGCCGCAAGTCGGCCGGCCGAAATGTGGTCGGGTTGGAAGAGAGAGAAGGAGTTTCCAGATTTGGAAATTCTGATTTTCTGATATTTTTTCGGATTTTTCCTATATATCCCAAAATGGAAATTTTTTCCAATGACCATAAATTCTTCATACGAACTCCAATTTTCATGTTCCACATATGCACGAACTCATATTGACGCGCTCTCCGATTTCAGTGAAGGAAGTTTTCACACAATCCTAACATATAAAAAGTCAACTTTCGCAACCCCCTAAATGACATTTTCTGAAAATTAATCGTCCAAAAATAATTCCACATCATCTCCGAACTTCGTACTTGTGCCCACAACCACGAAATAATTTCCAGAGAGTCATCAGAAATTAATATGAATTTTTCGGGGTATTACACTTTCTTGCCTTACTATCCCACAATTTGCATAAGCTCCATGTTCAAGATGAATCTAATGGAAACCAAATTTCTTGATTTATAGTGTAACTTGTTGTAGATGGATTAGATATGAGAAAATTTTGAACATGATTTTTAGGTTTAGGTTAAATTTGAAACAACATGGTAATCTGGAATTCATAATGATGAATGGAGGTGTGGTAGTAAATGTTGTGTAGACAGTTCTTGGTGGCGTCGAATTGAAGCGTTGGGTTTCTCATTTTTTATTTAGTTTTAGAAATTATTTTCGGGTTTGTGAAAAATTAAAGTTTCCATATGCCATTGACTTTTCAGATTAAGTAACATTTAATTAGGTGGCATTCCACATCCAAATTATGTCTCAAACATTTTTTCTTTATTGCAAACGCATCATGAACAAAAACTGTTGATTTTCTCATAACCAAAACCAAAGCAAGGCTCTTCTAGAAAACATGCACCAAGGAAAAACCGAACAAATGGAATCGACTTGAATCAGTTCTCTCATTATATGCTCATGGGGCTTTGTGGGTCATTCAGTGCTGCAATAGCTGTTTCAATTTTTACCTTCAAATGATCCTTCTCTTCTTCATCTGCCTGCAAAATACATCCAAAAGTAATAAGTGACTTTGCATCATATATATGTATGAGATCGAGGTTGAGTATTGTTCTGAATTACGTTTGTTTTTTGAAAGGTGTTATGAATTATGTTATTGGACTATGAATTAACTGAAAGTCCGGCAATTGTATAACAACAGAAGATTTTATGATGTAAACCTTGATTTGTTTTTGCCAAATCAGTAATTGAAAGCAATGACCACAAATTCTATTCCACATACTCTGACTGTGATTATGCTCCTGTAAGGATACTGGCGTTGTCTCTAATCAGTGACTTCAAAAAATATTCAATTATATATATGCGGAAATATCTGATCAAATATTTTGTCTTGTTTAAACTATGACATATTCATCGAGCACGACCATAGACTATGCAAAGCGGGTTTGATTATATTTCTCACCCAGCCATTTCAAGGAGTTGAAATATGAATAAAAACAAGAATGAGATGCTGGGAGTTGAGAGAAAACAAAATATTTAACACGTGACGATTGTCTGATTGTGTGTTAATGCCCTTGCAGGCCAGAAGACAAAACTAAAAACGAAACAAGAGAAGAAAAATAAATTGCAACATCCATACACCAGAAAAGGGAAAAGGTTACCATGATTTTGATTTTGGGTTTCTTTCTACCATCCAAATTTTGTTTGTAGCTAGGATTTTCATGGAAATAAGCTTTTACGCATATGGGAAACATGTCTCTTGGAAAACCATTGACCTAAACATCTCGACACTGAACACTGTATAGTCCAATTTAGTGCAGTGTTTGGTGACATCCAATCACAATTCTACGGTTGTTTCAACATCAACATCATGAAAAATAAATATCTATGACATCAGAAACTTAGCTCGAGAAACATTTTATAAGAATATTGTATGTGTCTTCTATGCATATAAAATTCTGTACATTTTTCACTGTATCATGATATATATGAAGTTAAGAAAACAAACTTATGTTTTTGGGTGGACTAAATGTCTAAATTGATCAAGAATAATGTAGGAGGAGCATAAGAAGGAGAAGAAGCAATGTGTAAAGTGAATTTGATTGAACGGCTGAGAGGTAGCAGCAAATACCCCATTTTATTTGGAGGGAAAAGGAAAGACATGTTAAAGTGGAAATCCAAATGGGGTCGTTTTTCATCTCTCACTTTTGTTCGTAGATTGGTTTTATTCTGGACACTCTGGATTGCACCAATCATGATTGCCCTAATAGTTGTATCACATAATGGAGATGATAACATTCACTTTTTTAAAGGTGCTCTCTATCTTGTGCTCATGGACCCTAAATTCTATTTTAATTCGATCTCCTCTATTATTGTTTTAATCAAATTACATATAACCATTGTGCTTAGTCATGCTCATCTAGTCTTTGTGCGCCTAGCGTGCAAATTAAACAGGCACTAACGCACCCTCCTATTTAACTAAATAAAGCCTGTTCTGTTCTTTATGTATTAAAATCGATTTCTTTATTAATTGTTTATCTGTCGTTGTTTGAAGTTACTTACGTGTTACGATGACGTCTGCTCTATCAAGAATCACCATACAATGAGGAAAAAGTGTGGTTAACCCCTCTCTCACAACCACACAAATATTATAATAATCAGACAAATCATCTAAAAACATACCAACAAATATAATCGAATTATGATGATGCGAACATTTAGCTATGGTATTTGCTTGATTAATATATTGTAAAATAAATCTTCCAATATGGACGCATATAATCATTATTAACTAGCAATCGATTTGAAATTAAAGCCTATCAGATCAGAACCTAGGAGTGGTAGCCTGTACCAAAACTCAAACCCCTAGTAATTACTTTTAACTCACCTCACATCACTATCACATACAATAACAAAGACCAGGGGGCACCTCTTGTTGGACCGTACCAATCACATGTTTCAAAAATGAAAGTCTGGCCTGGTGCCTATATATGTGGATTTAGTCCTTCTCCACATTTTCAGGTGCCACCCAAAAACCCAACACTTTATTTAAGGATTAAGAATACCTTGCTCCAATTGGTGACGAAAAAGAGTATAAAGGGCGTAACTTACCTCAATGAAGACTGTTTTCAATACCCTCCCAGAAAAAGCAGTGATATTGGCTGTAATGATTTTGAGCTTCAGGGACTCAAAGACCTCGCACAGTTTCACCATTGTGTCTGTTCTCTTACTACATGTCAAGCTCACCACCACTGTCTTTTCCCCCATGTATGTAACCCTAAGCTGTAAACCGCAAACACCGGCCCCATATTCATTATTGATAAATGATCGATAGTTACATTGTTTTATTATATGTATATTGTGAGTTAAACTGTGAATAAAACAATAAAAAAAAAATCAATTAATGAAGACAGAGATGGGTTGATTGACTTACTTCAAGGACTTCGATGGAGGAAGTTCTTGATCCTCCAGAATCATAAAGCTGCTCGGTTTTCTTCTTCTTCGATCTCAACAAGACCGGAAGCTCTTGTTCGAAATCCGAACTACCAATAACACCCTTCTTTGATTTTCCAGATTCCAAATCCATGATCTCCGCTTGAATTCTTTTTTCTTGATCATGAAGCTCTTGGATGTAGTCAATGGCGTCTTTGATTATAGAAGCCTTATCCATCTGTCCAAACCCAACAAACGAAATCAATTTTTAAGAAAGAAAAAAAACAAAGAAACAAACGCCCAAAATTATCAAACACTCCATCCTTTTCTTAAAATAATAGAACCAGTGGCGCAGATTTGTTAGCACTAACCACCCTTTTGTTAGTATATACTAAGTGATCACCAGCAATAATTTAACTAAGGATATGGTTTACGTAATTAATTAGATCACCTTGCTAATGTTGGGGACCACTGCTCTAAGAGCAAAGAGCCTCTCATTGAGCTTCTTCCTCCTGTTCCTCTCTGAAACAATGTTCTTGGAGGCCATGGACGACGCTGCTCCGTCCGGCGAGCTCGAATCATAGTACCCAGAAAACGCTTCATCCAATCCCCAACTGTCACGACCAGAAAAATTGGTGGTCAGAAAACTAAACCCTTGCACTTGCAAGTAAAACAAACTTAAAAATGATGCTCTTTTCTTTTTCTAAGCTTTGTGGGATACCTATCGAGCTCTTCGGTTTGGAGGAACATGTTGGTTTCCCAGTAATGCTTGTATTCATCACCAATGTTGTCCATGGTGATAGAGAGAGAGAGAGAGAGAGAGAGAGAGAGAGAGAGCTTGAAGATTGTTTTGGATGAAAGCAAAGGATATGTTTTTTCTGGTGAGGTCGAGTGAGTTGGGTGCATTTTATAAGTGGGACAATTTGATTTATCCACGTGGGAAAATGGAAGGTACGATGTCACTTCCCAGAGAGATCTGAGCCGTTGGAATAAGGGAAATGAAAAATGTGGTCTACGAGGCCGCGTTAGGACAGGTTTACTCATTAAGGGTAGGGGAAATACTGTGCTATGGCAAAGCCTCAGACATTCAGTCAGTCTCTGTAAAAAGGCGTGTGCCTCGCATTATTGGCATGGAAGAAGAATTGGGGATATATGTCACCACATAAGGTATTTGAATTTGGACCATTAAGACATAAGGTATTTGAAGTTAGACTTTAAAGCTAATGCAAATTACACATATACCAAAATAAGTGAAATTGCTCGACTAAAACTAGACATGGTGGTAGGTGATTATGTGTCCATAATGGATTTTTTGTCGCTCCCACTGAGGTAGGTTATAGGCCTTGATATCATCTATGTGCTCAATCTGATATCAATTCACCTAGTTCTTGGTTTCATGAAAGTGAAGTAACATTTTGGAATATGAGAATTTTCTTCAGACTCTCCAAAAGGCTCATCTCAAAAAATCACAGAGAAAACGTGAGGTATAGTTTGTCTATGCTTATATGAACAGGGGCGATGAAGCATTTAACGGTAATAAGTTTAAGGAGTTCAACTCAAAATAACCATAGAAGAAATTAAATGAAATATAAAATTCTCAAGCTAAGAAGTTTTCCAATGAGCTTGCAAGGTCGATCACTATCCTTCCAACAATAGCATACATACCGTAATCTTTCATTATTCTACAGCTTCGTTGGAAATTTCTTTTGATTTCCTTCGATTATGCTTTGGATTTTATTTGACTTATGACAATCTGTTTTGTTTGAGGGTTTGATTTTCATCTCTGGAGCTTTTCTGTTACTTTTATTTTTCTTTATTTTACCTTATAAAATCTTCGCTTTGCTGGGTCATACCAAAAAAAAACACAAGAAGAAGGCATTGACCTCATTTTTTGTTGATAATATATACATCCCATATGGGAAAAATGGGACATTGCCTATGGGTTTATAAGTGTTTTGACCACTTCATTCATTGCCAATTGGTTTTGGATGTGAACCCCAAGATTACTTTATCATGGTATCAGAGCGGATTACCCACGTATGCATGCCTAACGGCCACACGGGTTCCACATTACCCAAGTTGTCCACGTGTATGGCTTAAAAATTCGCCACAAATGAGGGGGCGTGTTGAGAATATATACATCCCACATGGGAAAAATGGGACCTTGCCTATGGGTTTATATGCGTTTGAGCCACTCCATTCATTGCCAATTGGTTTTGGATGTGAACCCCATATTACTTTATCAATTTTCAATGAATCTATATTTTCTGATTAAGAAAAAAAGGTAAGTGCAAGAAGTTTGTTCAAATGTTCGAAAGAGTGTTATTGGCAACACAAAATTTTGATTCAAACGGGTGAAGAATGAAACAAAAGCTACAAAAAAGAAACAATTTGATTATTTAAGAGAAAAAGAAATAACATGAGCTCATCTTCTGGGTCTACAGTTTATGTTTTACTGCTGGGTCTTTTTTTATTTATTTTTTACTTTAGGCTTTTAGGCTTCGTAGTCATCCCAGGGAATCCCCCTCAGAGTCGAGAATAAATCACGGTTTGAATTTGATCTAGTTGGTTCAAACTCTGGTAGTGTCAAGTTACCTGGTTACTTGAATTACACAATTGTCTAAGGCGTCTTTACTTGGGGTTTCTAGTTCTATCTCTAGGTTTCTAGACCGTTACTCGATTTTGACAAGCCCAATGCGGGTGGATTACTGTGTATTGTACTCCTCTCTCTACCTTTATTAATGGATTGACACCACCTCTTGCTTCAAAAAAAACAAAAAACAAAAAACAAAAAAAAAAACATTAGAGCATCTTCAACATATCCCCTAATTCCAAAAAAATATAAGGGGTTTTCAAAAATATCAACTCCAACAGTTCCCTGTCTCATTCCCTATTTTGGGGAATCCCCAAATTTCAGGTTTCCATCACCTTTTATTACGCCCGATAGCTTTGTGTAATGTTCTTTATCGTATTTGCTCGAAGGTTTTGGCAAATAGATTAAAACGTTTATTGGGGAGGATGATTTCGCCACTACAGAGCGCCTTTGTCCCAGGCCGGTTGATCTCCGATAATACTTTAGTGGCCACGGAGGTCGCTCATTTTCTTCATAACGACCGACGGGATTCCGCTGAACACTTTTCTTTGAAGTTGGATATTAGCAAGGCGTATGATAGGCTTGAATGGAGCTTCCTTCAAAGCATGCTTTTGAAGCTGGGATTTGCTGAGTCTTGGGTGGAACTGATCATGACCAGTATTAAAACAGTGAGTTATTCGTTTCTTTTAAATGGGGAGGTTCGGGGTTATGTGAAGCCAACTAGGGGTATCAGGCAGGGCGATCCACTATCTCCATATTTGTTCATCTTGTGTGGAGAGGGTTTGACTTCCCTCATTGAACACTTTGTGAATCGTAGGTGGTTACAAGGTATTCAAATTAATTCCCATGCCCCGGTTTTACATCACCTACTATTTGCAGATGATAGTTTTTTGTTTGGAACTGCAACTGAGGAAGAATGCCAGCAACTCCGAAATATTTTGCACACGTATGAAATTGCTTCAGGACAGCGTGTTAATCTACAGAAGAGTGAAGTGGCTTTTAGTCGGGGAATGGATATGCAGAGACAAGAAATTTTCGCGGACATGCTAGGAGTGAAGAGAGTTGATAAACATGAACGGTATTTGGGGTTACCCACTCATGTAGGCAGGAAAAAATCAGCTGCGTTTGGTTACTTGAAGGAAAAACTCACGAAGAAGGTGGTAAGTTGGAGAGCAAAGTTGCTTAGTGGAGCGGGCAAGGAAATTTTAATAAAAGCAGTGGGGCAGTCTGTCCCCATGTATGTGATGAATTGCTACAAGTTGCCAATAGGTCTGTGTGATGATTTACACCAATTGTGTGCAGGATTTTGGTGGGGCGACTCGGATGAGAAAAATAAAATCCATTGGAGGTCATGGGAGAAGTTGTGTTTGTCGAAACAGGATGGTGGTATGGGATTTAAAAACCTACACTGGTTCAACTTAGCTATGCTTGCAAAACAAAGTTGGAGATTACTTCAGAATCTAGGATCTCTTATTGCACGTTTGTATAAGGCCATTTACTTCCCAAATTGTGAGTATGAGTATGCTAAGTTGGGGAGTTCTCCTTCTTTCTCTTAGCGTAGTATATGGGAAGCAAGACAAGTTCTATTTCAGGGGCTTAGGTGGCAGATTGCCGATGGGACTAAAGTAGAGATATGGAAGCATAAGTGGATTCCTGACACGTATCCCCGCTGTCCATCCTCTCCACCCTCTCAGGATGCTCCTAGTCTTGTCTCGGAGCTTATTGATCCTATTACTCGGGTGTGGGATGTCGACATTATTCAACGGCATTTTACCCAGACAGATATGGAGTTGATCCTCAGCATACCTTTAAGCCAGATTCCACGGGGTGACACATTAGTTTGGCACTTTAATAAAAAGGTTATTTTACAACAAATAGTGCATATTTTGTAGCCAAAGACTTGGCACTCGGTCTGGTCCTTGCGCCTAAACCTCCTATAGACCCTTTGAGGGTAGTTTGGAAGGCAATTTGGCGTGCGAAAGTGCCTGGTAAGGTGGCTCTGCATGCATGGCGGTTGGTAAGTAATATTCTTCCCACTCGAGTTCGGCTTAGTACTAAAGGTTATACTGATACGTTGAGTTGCAGTTTGTGTGCCCATGATTATGAGGACAGCTTACATTTGTTTGTCACTTGCCCTCATGCAAATGAGGTATGGACTAGAGCGGGTGTGAGCGGGCCGGGGTTGGGTTTTGATTCCTTTCCCGAGTGGTTTCTTGCATTCATACCCACTCTAACTCAAGAAGAGCTGAATAAGGTGTTGATGTTACTTTGGGGGATATGGAGGAATAGGAATGCTCAAGTTTGGGAACAGAAGGGGAAACATGCTTCTGAGACTTTATTACTAACACTTGGATGGTATGCTGACTTTAAAAAGTATAATGCTAGTGCACAAAGAAGAAGTCAACCACCTGCACGTTGGGTTGCTCCACTTACAGGTAGGTACAAGATGAACTGTGATGGAGCATATCAAGCCTCCTCTAGACGAGGTGGAGTGGGTTGTGTGCTGCGTAATGATGGGGGTAGTTTCATAGCGGGACAGATGAAGCCATATGGGCTACTCACTTCACCTTTTCACGCGGAACTGTTGGCTCTCCGGGATAGTATCCTCTTAGCCCGGTCTCTGCACCATGAAGAGGTAACTTTCGAAAGTGACTGCTCACTCTTGGTTAAAGCTATCACCTCACCTTCTCAAGATCTATCCACTATGAATATATTGATTGAAGAGGTCAGGCAACTGCTGCAAGGTCAAAGGGGTTTTAGTGTTACTCATGTCCGACGTGAAGCTAATGTAGTTGCCCATACCTTGGCAACTCAGGCAGCAAGAACTAGTGACAGTCAAGTTTGGTTTACTCTAGCTCCCGAATTTATAAGGGATGCCATTCGAAACGATGTAATCGTTATCTGATTTAATGAAATTACTTTTCAAAAAATAAAAAAAATAATAATAATAATTTCATTAACCAATTAGAAATAAAGATAGGACCCGTAAAGAAATGTTCAAATATAGCTAAATTTTAAGTAATATTGTTGGAGAAATTTTTTTTAAATGGTTAGCTATATAATAACTTTGAGGTATATATTTGAACAAAATAAATAAAAAATTTTAAGTAATATTGCTAAAGATGTTCTAAGCAAAGTATAAAGAAGAAATGGAAAATCCACATCATTGTAAATTATGCATATTATAATTTGGAGTTTAGACTCTATGTTCCCCTCAAAGTGTATTCTATAGTTTCATTAATGAAGATTTAAGGGTAACCGCACCAAGCCACTTTCAAACAAAATAAAAATAAAAAAAATGATGCACTCAGCACGGAAAACTCCTAGCTAATTAATCTAGACTTTTTTTTTTTTGTTACAATTAACCTAGACTTTTGAATATCTATAACACACGCTTTGTAAAATAGTCAATACACCTGGGAGCACAGAAGAAGAAAACAAATGCAACATAATCTCATTGCCAGAAAAGGAATTAATATTAAATTCATTAATCGCGGCTGACTAGCATACTTTCTAGTTTACACGGTGATGTTAAAAGCTTTGGAATTGATTTTCAAGTTTTGGAATTGACCATGCAATATGATGTGTATTAATTTACAATTGTGGTCCAACGGGAAATTGATCATAATCGAACATGAGGACCAACAAACCCATTCAGGTCAAAACAAAATAACTGGAAGATGACATATCCATCTTCCATGGATAATAATAATGGAGGAGATAAGGACAAAATGATTAAATAATGGCAAGTCTTTATCCCTTACATGGTTTAGTATATTGTTATCAAACTGATGTATGGTACAAAATTATTGTAAAAAATGAGCGTGAAACAAAATCACTGGAAGATAACATATTCATCATCCATGGATAATAATGGTGGAGATAAGGACAAAAGGAAAAAACAGTGGCAAGTCTTTATCTCATATAAGAGCAAAGTTAACCCGTTGGATTACCATGTCACCTATTATTTACTATTTTTTAGTGTATATTTCTATTTTCTAGGTCACTAAATACACTGTACAGGTCACTATGGTGACCCAACAGGTGAACTTGCTCTAAGATTTAATATATTGTTATCAAAATGACCTATGAGCTAATAAAGCTTGATTTATAGTACAAAATTATCATGAAAAATAAGTGTGAAAGATATTTATTTTCATCTCATTTTTCACGATAATTTTGTAACAGTACTATATTTCCAAAAAAGCTTTCACAATCAAAAATTTATTTGAATTCGTTGACGTTCATTACCTTGATTTGAAAATCTGTGTGCAACCATGTTGCTTTCTTAATCCGAACAGTGGGGCTAAAACTTTGAATATTATGACAGAAATTTGGCCCAACACAATATATACCCTTTAGCTTACTCACACTATTCCTTACCCTTTCTATAACGTCACCAATTGCTTTCTCTCTCACGTCATCATAATCAATTCCAGTGCAAAAATTCTATTAGAATTTCGGCCGGCGGCACGCGGAAATTGCTCTTTGGTGATGACTTGACTCGAAAGTAATTGCGCCATGCGCACCCACCCAAGTCAAACAAACCCATCACACACAGCCTAGCGTACGTACTTTCGTACGAAGACTTCCTGTATTAGTTTGATACATGGATTTGATCCAAAGTTCCAAACCTACTTCAAATTTGGGACTAATATTTCTTCGTCGTCCTTCAGTCTTCTGGGAACAAAAAGAAAAGCGGCAGAGGAATGTTTCATGCTAATACATACCGTAACACATGCATGTATACGAGCTTTTTCGATCAGTCAAGGCAAATTAGTTTCAACTGATTGAACCACTGATTACGAGATGGAGAAGGAAACTCTCGGTATGAACAGAAGGAGCACACAACACCAAGTCTCGATCGATCAGACAACTACGGTACTGGTCGTCGCTCAAGTATAGTCTTCCTGATCTAAAGATGGTGACCACTAGAAGCAAGTCATTGTAATAAACTCTGGTAAACAATTCTGAGTTCGGTGTTTGAAATTTTCTGCTTTGTGTCGTTTGCATGGGGCACACCATTACATGGCGAAAGTTAAGAAATGGTTTATTGCACCTTTAACAACCCGATGCTTGTCTTTTTCTTGCCTAGCTTTATGGTATTTTCTTTTTTGGCAAAAACTTTATGGTATTTTCTGGGGCCATTCGTTATTGTCACCTCAACAAAAAAAAGCTCATGTAATTAGCTCTATCTCTGTACCTACAGATAACGATGAATAATGACTAATTATGTTTTACTGAGATCGGAAGAAACTTTCGTATTATGTTTAATTACTATTCTTTAAAGGGGAGAACGAACCGGACACAATCAAATTGGGAGTGGAAAGAAGTCATCGGGACTATTGAATTAACTTGGAAAGAATTAGTATAGAGATGAACTAGAATTACATTGATTTAATCACCACAAGCGATCGAGTTGGTAAGAATCTTTAAGTGTGGAACTCCTATATTCGGATTCGAATCTCGCCGACGCTGATTAAAGTTAAATCCCAATCTATTCTTGATGGGGGGGAGGAAACATTCTGATATGATCTACCGGTACGGATTAGTCTCTAAGTCTAAAAAGCTTTTAAAGAATTGTGTGATATTGATAAAAAAATAATAATAAATAAATAAATTACATTAATTAACCAAGCAATCATTTCTACAAAGATGGATCGATGTCTAACAATATTATAAGTTTGGTGCGAAAATTCAATTAAGATATTCAGATGAAAGTATTAATTGTATAAAATTTTTTACAATTATTGTATTTATTTGCAGACATAGTTTGGCAAGGGAAAAGAAAAAGAAGCAAAAGCATTGATGGGCTCAACCACTTGACATGTTCTAGCACACATAAATCAAGTATTGCCAATTGCATTGATTTTCAATTCGGTATATTTAATTACCTACGAAATAATAGCAAAGTATGTTGCTACTACCTACAATGATATAATCATTACCTTCTCATGAAATGTACAATTAACAAGAAAGTTATTCATGGCTAAAAGTTTACTTCTGTGAGGAAAAACAAGAAATTTGATGGGTTTGAAAAATTTCCTACCAACACTTAGGATGACAAAATAGTTAGTCATTCACAAATTGTACATACAAAAAACTACAACAATTGTATTGTTAGAACTCAACCTGTAGACATGTAGAACAGATAACCAAGCTTTGCATCAAGTATTGTGACTTGCATTGACTTTCACTTTGGTGGATTTATTTGTCTGCGAAATAATAACCAAGTTTGCTGCTACTACCTTCAATGATGTTAACATTACCTTCTCGTGAAATATAGAATTAACGAGAAAGTTGCAAGGAAAGTCAAGCAATTGGTGGCCGTACTGTTTGAAAAACTTTCCTATCAAAACTTCTGATGACAAAATAGTTAGTCATTCACTAATCATATCAAAAATTACAATGATCGTATTGTTAGAACTCAACCTGTAGAACTATTAAACCAAGTTTTCCATCAAGTATTGCCGCTTGCATTCACTTTCAATTTGGTGGATTTTATTACTTGTGATATATTAAACATTAAGTTTGTTGCTACTACCTGCAATAATGTAATCATTACCTTCTTGTGAAATGTAAAATTAACGAGAAATTACGAGGTAAGTCACGAAACACTTTCCTATCAAAACTTATGATGACATAACACTAATTGTATAAAAAATTACAACAATTATATTGTTAAATCTCTCCCTCTGGATATGTAGAACACATAGGCTGAGCTTTCCATCAAGTATTGCCACTTGCACTGACTCATTTTGGTGAATTTAATTACCTATGAAATAATAAACATTAAGTTTGTTTCTACTACCTACAACTGTGTAATCATTACATTCTCGTGAAATGTACAATTAACGAGAAAGTTGCGCGGAAAGTCAAGAAATTAGATGGGTTTGAAAAAAATCTCCTGCCAAGACTTATGGTGACAAATATTTATTTGCAGTAGGAGCTACGCTTAGGCCACGTTTGGTTCACGGAAAGGGAGCATCAGGAAAGGAAACTTGTTCATTTCTTGCGTTTGGGATACAAAAGGAAAGGAAATCGTTTCCTGAAGAAAGGGAAAATAAGGGGGAAAGTGGTTCCTTCCAAATCTCAAAGGAATCACTTTTCCCCCTTATTTCCTTGCATTTATTATTCACAACATATTATTTTATTATATTATTTACAAACTTTTTAACAACTTTCTTGATAACTTTCTTACGTTACCAAGCATCGGAATGGAAAATTGTTGGGAAATTTTCATTTCACTTCCTATGGGAAAGACAAAGGAATTACTTTCCTTTCCGTGAATTGTGAGGAGATTTTTTTTTTTTTTTTTTTTTTGAGAGAGGGGGGGAGGGGGCGAAGGGACTTGTAATAGCCGAGATATTTTAGAAGTAAATTATATTTTAAAATGCTGCATATTGTTAGTGACAAGTCCTATTGACAAATATGAAAGATTATGAGGCCACAAGAAAATGGAATAAGTATTTTCTCATTATCTCAATGGATTTTGAGAGTGATATTGAGGCATTTGTGTAATAATCCTTTTTTTTTTGTGATTTCCTTAATAAATAAGGGGTGGTGCTATTCACACACCCCTTTTAATTTTCTATTACTTTAATTCAATCTTTTTTATAAATTACCCTAACTACCCTCCATTGTAAATCTATTATTTTTCTTTTTCTATTTGGCAATTCAATTATGAATCAAATATCATTATACAATAATTCAAATTTTTTTATGGAATCAACCTCAAATCGAAAAAAAAAAATATGGAATCAGCGTTTTATCCACTTCAGCCACAAGCTTCCACATTGCAGTTGATAATGTACACAAAATTTGGAGATGCTCTACATAATACTGAATGCAATGAGTTGCAATCTTCATGTTGGGAAAAAATTATGTTCTACTAGCATAATATAGTAGAACAAATTATGTTTATAATCATAAGGCCATCATTATTAGCTGTTGTAAAGTTCTATAGTTGCTCAATGGATTCAAATATACCAAATAATTTAAGTTAGAATCTTACCAGGAATAATGGATTCAAAGGGGCTCGAATGATCACTGAACTTATATTTTTTTTTCCATGACTCCATTGCAAATCAAATGTAAAATTTTCTCAAAATATCAAAAGTTTCTTGTTCTATCATAATTAAACTTCAAAGCATCATAATGGAGAGATAGAATGACTATGGTAGAGAAGTTTTTGATGAAAAAGAAAAGAGAGAATCAAAAAGAGTTTTAAAGTCATCTGTGTTTGCGGGAAAATAAGGGTTTAGGATTTGAGAATGATTGACTTGCCAAATAGAAAAAAGAAAAGAAAATAATTATAAGAGGGTAATTAGGGTAATTTTTAAAAGAAAATTGAATTAAAGTAATAGAAAAATAGAGAGGCTGTGTGAATAGAGAAAAAGCGTGTGTGAATAGCACTACCCTAAATAAGAATAATAATCATATTTTAATATGATAGTCTATCCAAACATGGTTTTAAAGAAATATAGGCTATAAATTAAGAGCCCTTCATTTGTTCTCCGAAATTAGTAAAATGAACGAATGAGAAAAATAAAGAAAAGGATCGATCATAGAGCGTCGCTTTGAGAAAACTAGAGCCTCTAGGGTTTCTGAGCAAAGCATGGCGGCGGCGTGGTAGTCTTCACTGGCCAATCTTTGTAGCAGGTCGCGAGTGTGTGGGGCGTGACAGATAGCTTAGGATCTTGGCACCGGTTTGTTCAAGGAAGATTAGCAAGGGAGGAGAGCAACTAGGTGCTTCGCTGCGTCGAGCTGCTTCCTGCTTGACTGGGATATGTGAGGTGGTTGATTGCTTTCAATCTTGGTTTGGTGCTGGGCTGTTTCAGCGAAGGTGATCGATCCCGGGGTGTGCTGGGAGACGTCACTTCGTTTTGTGGCTTGAGGTGGCCGTGGTCAGGCGAGGTCGCAGTCGGCCACAGGAGGGATGGATGGCGGCAGCGGCGGCTTGGTTACTGGGAGCTACGGCTGCTATCCTAGTTGCTCGGGTTTGGGCTTGGGCTGTTGGGCCTGGGCTCAAACTTGGGTTGCTGGGCTATAAATCTAGGCTCACATTATGGGCTTAAGGTTTTTTAAATGCCAGTCGTAATTCAGATCATGTTTCTTCAGAATTGGTAACTATCTTGAGTTAGGACTGGAGGAAGTGGCTTATGGATGAGGAATTGACTCCTATTTATTTGCTGGGAAGTGGCTTTCTGTTGGTATCGCAATTGAGCGCCTGGTTAATGGGGATGCTAGTCAATGATTTTGCCCTAGAAGACACGGAGTTGTTCTTTGTTTATGAGTTCGCTTCCAAAAGCGAGCTCAAAATTGACTTGTAATGAGTTTACATTGCTTAGATAGGAGTGTGGTTGCTACCCCGCCGTCTTTCTGTCTTTAAGTGTATGTTTAGACTCTGGCTTTTTGGCTGGTCATCTAATGCAATGAACCTTTGTTTCAAAAAAAAGGAGGGAGAGCACAGGAGAAAAAGAAAAATACTCGATATCCTCATGAACACTGCCTTTGTTTCTCTCTCTTCCTTTCTTTCTCTTCTGCCTCATCAGCAACAACTGTCTAGTTACTAGTGAAGAGACATTCCCCAGCCATCTATCTTGAAAATTATGTCTTGATGGTTTCGTCAGGGGTCGTGAAGTGATCTTTGGCCATGTCTTGACTCATGACCATGGCTGGTGAATCGAAGAGGTTTCGGTCATTCCAACTAAAGAAGCGTTATTAATATTGACCCATGTATTGATCTAGTAGATGTGTAGTCTAATTTTCTTTTCATTGATATTTGGCAAACAAAAATATACAAGTTTGATTGTAGATTCAGTGAACATTTTATAATTCCTCCTTAATTCAGAAAAATTTCTATTAATTGGGGTTTGGGGTGTGTTATATAATTCATGGCTAATAGTTTACTTTTGCAAGGAAAGTCAAGAAATTTGGTGGGTTCTAAAAAAACTATTTGTGACAAGATAATTGTATCAAGGGTTAGAAAATTTTTTGATGCTGAAAAATAACTTTTAGCGAGGAAAACTTTCAACACTATTAAATTTAGTGGGTTCGAGAAAACTTCTTGCTACAAGGTAATTAGTTCCTTACTAGTTGTATCGTTTGGCAAGCAATTTTGTTCTCACTAAACATTGACTTTTAGTGAGGAAATTACAATTTTGTTACTGCTAAATTTGGTGGGTCTTGCATGGTTTTTCGCTACACCCAGTATTTCCTCGCTAAATGTCACTTTGGCCATGAAAACTTTCATTGCTGAAGTCTCATATCTCCTGACTAACAATAGGATTATTTAGTAGATCAAATTATGGTAGCCTTTAACGAGGAGTTGAAATATTTCTTGCAAACAAGGACATTCAATGAGGAACATAAGTTCTTCACAGAAAGTTCATTGACAATTTGGTGTGAAAATTACAATTTTGTCACTGCTAAATTTGGTTGGTATTGCATGATTTTTTGCTACACACATTATTTCCTCTCTAAATGTTACTTTGGCCATGAAAACTAATTTCATTGCTGAAGTTTCATATTTCCTGACTAACAATAGGATTATTTAGTGGATCAAATTATGGTAGCCTTTAACGAGGAATTGAAATATTTCTCTCAAAAAATGTCATTCAATGAGGAACATAAGTTCTTCACAGAAAGTTGACAATTGGTGAGGAAATTATAATTTTGTCACTGGTAAATTTTGTGGGTCTTGCATGATTTTTCGCTACACCCATTATTTCTTCGCTAAATGTCACTTTGGCCATGAAAACTTTCATTGCTGAAGTCTCATATTTCCTGACTAATAATAGCATTATTTAGCGGATCAAATTATGGTAGCCTTTAACGAGGAATTGAAACATTCATCGCAAAAAAATGACATTCAATGGGGAACGTAACTTCTTCATAGAAAGTTCGTTGACATTTAGTGATGAATTGATTTGAAGTGATTTTTACCCTAGCCGCCCTAAGACCAAAGTTGACCTAGGATCGGGGTCCCTTTTTTCTTAGAAATCTCATGTACAGTGGTAGCCTCTGAGGTGCAGTAGTTGTGTGTTGTACGCAGTCGGAGCTTCGTCAATGGCATCCTGGACTCATCGGCTACGTGGATTGGGTTGTGGAGACTGAATCATCCGTGATGTGGGTTGTGGGACGCTAGATTGTGGTGGCACAAGTCGTGGTGGTGTGGGTGGATTGGGCAGCATTGATGCTGAGATGTACGTGCAACTGTAGGGTGTAGAAGATGGAGACTGGGCTTGGTCAGGCCATGCTTGTTGGGCTTTGAGTTGGGACTTTCCTTTGAGCCACTTTCTTGGGCTTAGTTCTAATTAGTTACTTATTTCTTTCTAATAATTCCTTCATTTTTAGGGAGCTATGCACTTTTGTTTTTATAATGGGCCTATTTACCATGATGTAGTGATATCATAGTTTATAGACTTACTTTTCTTAAGTGAGCACTGGTTGTATAGTGAGTGGACTAACCCTATATACTAGGAGTGGCTGAAATTCCCGAACCTGTTGAAACCAGCCGAAAACCGGCCGAACCGCCGCCGTCGGTGCCAACTGAGATGGTAACCGGAAGATCCGGTTCTGTTTACCGTACCGTATACGCATACGCGGCTCGATATCGGTACCCTAATATCAATTATACGGTATTACCGTACCAACCGTACATATATACTTGTATTATTTTTTATTTATTTTGAATACTAGGTATGTTTATTAGCCGTTGATTTCTAGGGAGGGTAAATGATAGCCGTTGGATCTTAGTGGAGATTGGGTTAACCTAACAGGGGTCACTCAGATTAGGTCATTTGCAGCCTCTCTCTTTGTCGAGTCTCAACCCTCTCTTCCTCTCAGAACCAAACCCAGCCCCAATCCAATCCCAAAAACAACAATCGAATGAATCGATCATTGATGCGATCGAACCTCACCAACATAAGCTTCAACCCAGATTGAGTTTGATTTGAGAAATCCCCAAATCGTTCGACCAACCCTAGACTCTTCCTCTCAGAACCAACCCAGCCCCAATCCAATCCCAAAAACAACAATCGATCATTGATGCGAACCTCACCAACATAAGCTGAGACCCAGATTGAGTTTGATTTTTGAAATCCCCAAATCGTTCGACCAACCCTAGATCAGTTGCTTCACTTGCTTGGTTGAAGTGGTTGCTCAGAGACTTATACGGTGTTCAATTGGTGTTTCCGAGCACAAATAATTAGGTAAAATCTATCTCCTTTTAGTTTTTTACTCTTGTTACTCCTTTTGCTCTAATTTGTATGAAAAAAAAAGGAATCTGTTGTTGATTTTGTTAATTTCATGGTTGAAATTGATCGTGGTTATCTAACATATATGTTCATATGTGTTTTGGTAGGAAAGTCCTTTGAAGCTTGAAGGTATTGACCATGGATTTCAGTTGAGGCTTTATCAGTTTATCCTGAGGCAGGGAGGTGATCGAGGTCTTTGATTAGGTAACTAAACGTCTAAACTTGTGTGTGCTTGGTTGGGTTTTGATTCTTTGAACTTAAAGTATCTTCTTGTGACTTTGTGTATGGGTGTTTATGATTATTTGAACATGAAGTTTCTATTCTGCTTGTACTCTTATTAATTAGTATGTGACTTTGAGAGTTTCTGTGTGAATAAGTTTCTGCTTGTTCTCTTATTAATTATTTTGTGACTTTCTGTGTGTATAACTATAAACTGAACATGATTGCAAAGTATGAAGCTGTTGCTTTTAATTGTATGTTGTTTTTAAGTATAAACTGAACATGATTGCAAAGTATGAAGCTGTTGCTTTTAATTGTATGTTGTTTTAAAGTATAAATTGAACATGATTGCAAAACTTTGAAAGTATGAAACGCATCTGTTGCTTTTAATTGTATGTTGCCATTTAAGCTATCGTTTGTCAAAACTGAATCTATCTTTTGTCATTGTAGACCATGGCTTCTAGAAGTAGGTCAGGAAGTAATTGTTGTGCATTTTTTGGGAGGTGTGAACTCGTCTACAACAAGTACTGCTTGAATATTTGGATGGTGTAAACATTCAGATCGAAGATATAGCTGCTGTGCATTTTTTGGTCAAGTCTTTGGAGTCTACTTGAAGATTTGGATACAGCTGCTGTGTTTTTTGTTTTGTTTGTTTAGTCTTTGGAACACTCAAATCACTTGCAGCTTTTTGTTTATTTCAATTTGAGGTTCTGTAATATTCATTGTTTATTTCAATTTGAGGTTCTGTAATATTCAATAACTTTTAGACAACGTGACATACACTTGATGAAGATGTATTATTCAGGAAATTGTAGAGTTAAGTATGTATGTAATAGCTTTTATGTATTTGGTAAAAACTGAACAGGAAAAATGGTCTAAAAACAGCCCAGAATGGGTGATTGGCATATATAAATGTTTATCAATATTAGGCCCAATCATCCTCTTCGGTTGGGCCCTAACCGAGACAAAACCGACTGTAATATTGGTAACCGAAAGTTACGGTTACCGACTTTTCCGGTACGGTAGTGGTATCGGTTTTCAATATACCGATGTGTTTCGGTTGGTATTCGGCTCAGATGAAAAAAAACGGTAACCGTACCAAATCCAGCCCTACTATATACCACTGTGATACCCCCATAACCTCTTGTTTGTCTAATTAATAATAGCAGAGGGGTATGTAATGACCATTTTGGTTTGAGTATCAATGACAAATCGTTTTAGATTTGATTCAAAATAAAATTAAAAAGTTCTTCACCACAAATGTGGTTACTATAAAGGCATTTTGTTGTATCATGCTCCAATTTTTATTTTTTGAACACAAGCATGCTCAAATTTAACATGCATATATATATATATATATGTGTGTGTGTGTGTGTGATGACTTGAACTCTGTTTAGTTAATAAGTCTGATTTACTCTACTTCTAAACTATGTTATATATATATATATATATATATATTTTAGAGTAACTATGCTATAGCTATATATATGTAAATCTCTTTGAACTTATTTGTTTTAGTAAAAGAGTCCTTGATTCTTACAAAGAAAATCAAACTTTAACCTGTATACAACCATTGTCAAAAAGAAAAGGAAAAAAAAGATAGTACAAATTGTGCATGGTTTTCAAGAAGGATACATAGATAGCTACAAAGTACTATATCTACATTAATACATGTTTCCATAAGCCACAATATATCAATTTCTTGTTTATGATTTGTACTTTATAGCTTCTTTGACTTGCTGGCATTACATTTTGCAAAACTACCAACATTTCCAGCAAATGCTTAGTTAATTATGCTCCTTCTTCTTGAGTTTGCATTGGCTGAAAGTGTGTGTTAAATCCTACAACACATACATAGAAACAGATTAGAGGGAAAAAAAAATTTTGGAATGCTATTTTGTTTTATCTAACTGTTGTATCACCTAATAGCTTGATGAAAACACATGCTTATACACTTCCAACCACAAATAAAAGTCTGTAGATATAAATCTTATTGTGTGCTGCAAGTAGCTGCTCTAGAGCAGTTTAAAACTTGGGCAGCAAGCTCAAAACAGGAGCTAGCAATTTGGGATAATCTTTAGGTAATTTTTCTAGCAGGAGCTGGCAGTAAGCTACTCTCAGGTGTTTATCTAACTGACTAAGCTAAGGTAGAGTAAACAGGAGGTGGCTAGTCTACCTATAGGTTCTAATTATTACATTTTCTAATATAAAAGAGGTCTTTACCTGATGTAAGAAAACACAAGTTAGAAAACATAACAGAAAACAATATAGAGACTCTGGAAATAGCAAAGTCCAAAACAAGCTTTTAGAGGTCTGGAAACAAATCCTCAATTTTACTAAACCAGGTTTAAGGTAGGGGAAGTTATGGGGAATCTCAAGTATGATTTTTTATATCTATTGATATGTTTTTAAATGATATTTGTTACTGATCAGAATGTTATTATATGTAAAATATATGCTTAGTTCATCATCATATTGTTTTTATCTGGTCTTAGTTTAAAGAAAGAATGAAAATAGTTGTGTAGTTGAGTCTAATACTCGTAAGGGACCAACAATGTTAGCCTATTGTATATACACTTGGGGAGAAAAGCCTCTTCAATTATTATTGATAAAATGATCTTTTGTTTGGCAAGATGACAATTGTGTCGACCTAGATTAGTACAAGATTACTAATAACTGGAGATTAAGAAGTCATTTTATGTCTTACACCATCATTAAATTATATGTATGAGGTTTGCTCTACTGAGCTTTAAGCTCACCCATTTTATGACATTGTGCAGCTGATACTCTTGAGGGTTAGAACTTAAATTATGGAAATTTGGATCTAGGAGAAGGAGAAATATCTATTAGCTTGTTGTTTTGGTTATCTTTGTATAATAAAGCTTATTTTATAAGCTTGCTTTCGTTTATCTTGTAAGAACAGACCTATGTAATAAAGTGTTCCACAACCAAGTCACCTCTTATTCTTATTTTTCTATATAGTTTTTATTTGTCAAAGTGTTTCTTATCTTTAAAAACTAAGAGCTATTCACATCCTTACTAAAAAAAAAAAATTCAGATTTTCGGGATAGAGTGTGACAATGCAAGATATTTGATATATACCAACTATAATAAAAAAAAATTCAAACAATCTTAAGATCTATTGTCTTCTAGAGAGTGAAATGTAGGGTTTCGAGTCTAGTAGCAGCCACACTTCTGGCTTGTATCCTTTCTGTCTAGCGACGGTGGCTGTCAGGATTTTTCCATTGGAGAAGTGAGACTCGGGGATAGCTCTCTCTGGGTTGGGTTGATTTGACACATTAGCGAGGATAGTTGCTTTCAAGTTGGTCGATCTTCCTGCTTTACGTTGGTTGAGCGTGGCGATTGAAGTCGGACGAGCGACGTTCAGTTGAATTGGATTTTGTAATTTTGGGCAGGTGATTGGTTTTCTCTTTTCGGCTGGTCTTGAGGTTCTATAGGCTTAGACTGGAAGTTGGTGGCTGATTTGGTTTTAGTGGCTATGTTGTGGAAGTGATGGCTGCCGAAAATCCTGTTGGCGATAGAGATGATTTGGAAGAAGATGAACTGGGCTTCTGCTAAGTTGGTTTATGTTTGGCTTGGGCTCATATATGAGCTATCTGGGCCTTACTCTTGAGCTATTAAGGATAGTGCTATGCCACTCACATCCATTCATTATTTAGTTCTTTGGGCTGGCCTAGCCTGAGAGTTGACATTTTTAGGTGGTTTGGGCCTCTTTACAGTCTCTAAAGTGTCGGTTTAGTTCATATCACAATTCTGTTTAAATTGGTAATTATCTCTAGTTGGACTGGTGCATGGATGTCAAGCAGCATATGTATGAGGAATTGACTCATATTTATTTGCTGGGAAGTAGCATTCGTTTTGTACCAAAATTGCATAAATGCATATGGAGGGCTAGTTTATGATTTTTTCCGAATAGACACAGTGTTATTCTTTGTTTATATGTTCGCTTTAAAAAGCGAGGTCAGATAGTTTTGTAATGAGTTAAAGTTTATATAGGAATTTGGTTGTTACCCCACCAATTTTGTATCTTTAATTATTTGTAGTATACTTTTAGCTATTGATCTAGAGCAATCAACATCTAATTTCAAAAAGCATGCTTAAATTTAGACCCTAAATGAAAAATAGCCTTCATTCATTTCACCCTTTCAAGTATAACAACTTAGGTTTTATTTTGGGCAAGTTAACAATTTAATTAGTTATTTTTTTTAAACAATTCTTTTTTTTTTTTAAAGACTAAACAATTTTTTTACAAGAGTACAATTTTTTTTCACTTGACTTACTCCTGTAATTTTTTATTCTAGTTGGATCTCCAAATTTGATATTTGGACCTCCAATTTTTTTCAGTTATTAATTGACTTTGTCAACTTATATGAAAAGACAAATAAGGACAAAGAGAGAAAAATGAAAAATTAAGTAAGTAAATAAATAAATACTCTTCTTACCTCCTCCAACCAAATATAACCCAAATATAACATTTAATTAAATTTTTTGTTCCCGATATTTCCTTATATTGCCTATATATTTTTATAATTTACTCAAACAATTGAGTAAAAATAATAATTTCTATACATGGCTCATCATTTATTACAAAGGTAAATTCAAAACAATCTGATTTGAAATTTTCTTAAACTAAATTAATTGAATATTATGATATAGTTATTACTCGATCTTCCAACCCAATACCCTTCAATCCTTCTTTTAGCAAATTCAATGGGGTTCCAACAACATATCAAGATCGAGAACCAACTATCTGATTAATTTTGGTGGAGGAGAGACATACTCATAAGAGAGCAATGTCATGTGATTTTGATTAATTTTTCTTCTCGTGGTTCAAGATAGAGATAAAAAGTAGAATAACATATTGTTGTATCTCATAAGTCATAAGGGCGTTTTGGTAAAAATAAGGATGTCTACTTAGCTTTTCAAGTATTATAAAAAGTAAATTAGAGGTGTAATAAGTAGGCAAAATAGCCAAATTACTCCCTACCTTTTTCTATGGTTGCTGATTTACCCCCTGACATTTTAATTCTGATTATTTACACCCTCATTTTTCTAATTATTGCCGATTTACACCATACCGTTGACCTTTAAACTTTTTATCCAATTTCTCCATTAACTTGACCTCACATGTTGGACATTTTTGTCTTTCTAATTGTCACCCAAAAAAAAAAAGACGTACCTAAGAGACAGAAGGAGATTTTTTTTTTAATTCCTTTTCTTTTCTCCAATTTCTTAGTAATCTACTAATCGAACAATTTGTTTCCTCCCACCATATCAAGTACTGTTTGTTTCCTCCTCATCATTTTGCAAATGAAGAATTCTTTAATATGAAAATGGAGGATGGTGGGGGTGAATCCATGAGTCATGCTTTGGGTTAATGCATTTAATTACATAACCCATTCGCATATGTAGATTGTAGAAGCAAAGAATGATGAGCTTCGTATTGATCAACTGCTGTCCTAGAATCAATCACATAAATAGTTTTCTGCATATGGCCTTGGAACCTCTCCCAATTCGGTGCCCCACCCCCTTCATCCAAGTTGCCGGTAGTTTGCCCGCCTCCCTTTTTCGTTTAACCCATATTTGCGTTCTGGTATATGTTTTCCTCTTTCTTTTTGTTTTTCATTTGCTGGAAAGGGTGTTTTGGGATATAGTTTTTGTAAAAAATGGGAGAGGATAATGTATGTGTATTAAAAAAAATAGGTTGTGTGTATATAATTATTCTGAGAATAATTAAAAGAAATTCTCTTTTTGGGTAGTAGTTGAAAAGACAAAAATACCCCTTATGTATTAATCAAATTAACGGAGAAATTGGATGGAAAGTTTAAGAGTTAACGGTAGGGTGTAAATCGGCAACAATCAGAAAAGTGAGGGTATAAATAATCAGAATTGAAATGTCAGAGGGTAAATCGGTAGCCATGAAAAAAGTCAGGGGTAATTTGACTATTTGGTCCAAATAGCAAATTTGGAAGTCCAACTAGAACCACCCAAATCTCCTTTTTTTTTTTCTCCTTAAATTACCAAACTTTCTCACTAAATCTCTCCTAAATTCCTAAAGTAACCATAATCACACTCAAAACAAGAATTTTTCACTATACATGAAATTGGGACTTATATAAAATTTTTTATAATGTATTATCTTATAAATTTAGTGAATTTATTTTAGCACATTATTAACGGACTGGAGTTTGTTCACCTACCC
The DNA here is from genome assembly GCA_024704745.1 of Rosa lucieae. Taxonomy (NCBI): domain Eukaryota; kingdom Viridiplantae; phylum Streptophyta; class Magnoliopsida; order Rosales; family Rosaceae; genus Rosa; species Rosa lucieae. The sequence goes on along the minus strand of CM045495.1, from coordinate 16,481,790 downwards.
AATTAATTCCTTGCTCATTTTTGCTTAGCTATTATTAGATACAAATTACATGGTGAATAATAATTAGAATTTATGTATGTTTCTCTTAATTATACACCATTGAATTTAAATCCACTCATCGTACAGTACAATTGAGTATGAAGTTTATTGAATATGTGAACATGCTTGTTTAATTACGAGTGACCTACCTATAGGTCATGAATTTGGTGAGTGGATCAAAAATTTCCCGTAAAGGAGTCCTTAGAAATGCTCTTAATTCAGCTACAGATCTCAAAACTACTTTAGCGGGTTCAAGCAGCACTAGGTCTCGAAGCATGAATATTTGATAGAGAGAATTTCATAAATGGTCACTCAATTATAACTCATTCGACATTTTGGTTACTCAATTTTTAAATATATCACTTTGGTCACTCAACTATTACTATGTCAATCTCTTTAGTTACCCAAGGGTCATTTTATCTCACTTCAATCACTTCTCTCAATCATTATAATTAATACAGATTTCTTAATTTTTCACAATTGGTTGGATGAAAATATCATTAATATTGTGGCAAATAATTTTTTTTTAATGAAAAAATTAATAAAGTGACTAAAGTGAATAACAGAATTAAAGTTGAGTGACCAAAGTGATATATTTAAAAGGTGAGTGACCAAAGTGTTGAATAGGTAAAAGTTGAGAGTCCATTTGTGATATTCTCCCTATTTGATAATATAAGCGATCGTTTGAGCTAGGCAACGTTTCCTTCTATCACCACAAGCAAAAGATCTTACACGTTTTATAAGAGCTAATTTACACGTTTTTGTCGCGAACTTTTGTTCTACGGTTCTACCTGTTCAGATCAAGTAAGAAGAAAAGAGATAAGGTGCAACATAACTCGATTGATCATAAGTAATAAAGTCAAAATGAACATTGCACAAAGCATTTCTTAATTCTAAATTTGTATAAAATGTTAGGCAACAAAGTAAATAAGTAATCAAATTCATGAATACATGTGCTGCATGATAGATAATTCTGATCGAGTACGTGACTAATGTGAAATCAATAATATATCATTAATATCTAATGACCCGATCGATCATTCCATCCAAGGTATAATTCCACCATCGCTTATATTGACTAACTTTTTGCGGTTGGTTACTGTTTGTGCTGGTTTTCACTTTCATTTAAACCCATTAAAAAAAAGGATGAGATTTTGACCATTGATTTGGCACTAATTGTTGCGGAGATTAGAAAGATCTATGTAATTTTTTTTTTTTTTTTGAGGTAAGAGTGATCTATATACGGTACGTTGAACCAAACTAGTTTAATTTAGTCAGTCTACCATTAAAATAATGGGGTCGTGACCACTTACTCAATTTTAGACTAAAAATTACTCACTTACTCCAGCAAGAGTTTTTTTTTAATCCCATTTACCCAATCTAACCTCTAGTGACAGTTTTGCCCCCTATAATAACTCTTTCCTCTCAGACTCTCTCTCTCTCTCTCTCTCTCTCTCTCTCTCTGTGCCGCGCACCAACTCCGGCTTCGGTCTCTCTCTATCTCTCTGTACCATGACTGCTCCGGCGCCCCACCTCCATCAAGTCTCCACCGCCATCAGAGACGATCTCAACCGTCATGGATCCCCCAAGATCGGAGCACTGCATCCGGATTAGAAACTCAACCCCCGAGCGCCGCTGTCACCCGAACCAGACTCTCTCTCCGCCAGACTCTCTCTCTCTCTCTCTCTCTTACTGCCATGGCTGATCCAGCACCCCACTTTCGGCTTCGAGCCAACACCTCGATCGATCCACCTCCGGTGTCACCAACAACCAAACCACATATCCACCGATTCAAGGCCCACAGCCACAACTCAGCCCCCAACTCCGATCCGACTCCGAACCCAGCTCGAATCGACTCCGCTCCAACGTTGCTGTCACCCTAAAACACGCCCCGACGACTCCTACATCTGCCTCACAGTCCGGTGGATGGCCAAAGGATTTTTTTTTTTTTTTTTTTGGTATAATGAGAATTTTTTTTATTTTTAATTTTTTTTTTGTATCTGTAATGTATTCATTTTGGTTCATTTGAGGGCAATAATATGATTATTGGAGGGTAATAATATGATTATTGGGGCAATAATATGATTATTGGGTGACAATAATATGATTATTGGGTGACAATAATATGATTATTGGGAGACAATAATATGATTATAAATTGATCGATTGTGCCTGTAGTGTATTCATTTTGGTTTTGGGAGTTCATACAATTCACTAGATGGCAATAATATGATTATTGGGGGGGCAATAATATGATTACTAGGGGGCAATAATATGGTTACTGGGTATTATTAGGGACCGATCGCCGGATTCTGGACATAGGTCGTTGGATTTCGGTTACCGATCTCTGGATTCAGGTCACAAGTCACAAGTCACCAGAGTCCGCGGCAGGCCACTAGTCACCGGAGTCTGGCAAGGTATCCAACAACTTCTCTCTCTAAGTGAGAAAGAAGGAGAGGATAAAAAAGTCCCAAAAATAAATAAAAAGAATAAAAAATGAATTAATTGGGTATTTGGGAAATAATCATTTAGAGTATTTTGGGTAAATGAGGTTAAAAAACAGTTTGTGGAGCAAGTGGGCAATTTTTAAGCTGAAATTGGTTAAATGATCATTTCCCCTAGAATAATACCATGACTAATCAAAGAAATTAGAATCGAATATGGAATGATCGATCAGATAATGTCAAATATGGAGTTCCAAATTCTCATATGATTCCCCCAGAATTTATTCGAGAGCCTGTTTAATAATGATCATGAATTCTATCATTTCACTAATTCAGGTTAGATAACGAGCTAATGAACCTCCTTCTCTTGTTGCCGGCCGGTGTACATTCCAATCAAATTTGTTGTAATAGTCATAATGATTAACTTTACGATCGAAAGCTCATTGTATTCCAGACTCTCACAACATTCGTCATAAACTCCAATTTAAGTATTACTTCCTTTTGATCAATAATGCACATCCCTTCTCAACTCATTCCAAAAAAGTATTACAAAATAATCGCCTAAAAATTCAAACATTTATCTATCTAGTAAGGTGGGTAGATCAGCACTACTCCACTGGTCCCAGGGAATTTTAACTCAGAAAATTAACTTTAAACTGGAAGAAAAATGTTCACAACAGTCACTAGAGCTACAAGCTCATGAAATTATACGATGATTCATTCATTGTTCTAGTTTCTTAAACTATGTAACGCAGTACTTGCACTTCACCCGATTTCCACATATGCACGTCTCAAGTTAGTTATATTTTTTTTTTCCTTCTTTCATTATTATAATTTTTTTAATTTTTGTTAGATTGGGGATCCTTTACCCGATAGCAAAGTAAATTAATTAACTACCTGATGAGGTCTAGCTATCCCATGCATATTGATCTAAGGATAAAATATTGTTTACTCTTTATACATATAGAGAGTCGACGTTTCAGTTCTTGACATTTTAATTTTACCTAAAAACTCCCTAAACTCTCAAATTTCACCTAATTAGTCATTGTCATCACTTCTCCTTCAAAATCTTCATTGCTGATGTGGCATTTTTTACACGCTAAAATATCTATTATACCCTTACTTATTTTTTCTTTTATATTTATTTTTTTATTTTTTATTTTTACCTCTTCTTCCAACTCTCTCTTTCTCTCTCTCCCCCTTCCCTTAACCATTGTCAAGGACCACCCACCACCACCATCACAACCCTCATTGCTCTCGCCGGCGCTTCTGCCCCACCACTCCTCCACAATTTCCAATACCTCTTCAGATCCACAATTATCCAGAAGCTCTCACCCTCTAGCATCTTCTCACTGGATCGAGAATGCATACCCATGACCAGAATCAAAAGGTAAAAAAAAAAAAAACTACATATCACTCAATCTCAGGTCCCCAAATTCTCATGAAAGTCAAACAATCTTCCATAACCAGCAGTACCGAATCCAAAGAATCACAAAAAGTCGATTGATGTGCAGAGTATCCGGCTAAATTCGAACTTCGGCAGACCTATAAAACCCAAACCAATCAGAAAATCACAACCCCAAATCAGTGCCAAATAACCCTAGATCTAAAAACAACAACAGCAAAAAAAAAAAACCACTAGAACCTAAAGATCAAAGAGCTTCTTTTCTGATGTGGGCTGTTGCAATGTGAGCTCCAGAACGGTCTGGAATGCCGAGGAGAGCAAACCATTGGAGCTTGAAGGGGTTGTTGGTCCCACATTTTCAGAGATGAAATCGAAGAATTTGATGGCTTTCGACGGAGCGTCGAGGAGGCGAGTGATGTGGAAGACAGGGTGAGGTAAAGGAGAGGTTGAGTTGGAGAAGAGGAGGGTGTGGATCTGGTCAAAGTTCCAGTCTTTCTCATTGGGTTGGAGGAGTTGGAGCACTTGGGTTATAACGGAATCGTCGTCTTGGGGTGGTTGGTTTGGATTGGGGCTGAGATTGGAATTGGCAACGGTGGCTGCGAATTTGATGGCAATGGTGGCTGCTAATTTGGTCTTCCAAACAAACCCATTCAAGTGGAAGCCAAAGCGGTTCCACCCCCTTCGTCCTCTTCTTCCCGCCCAACCAGTCAAACTCAAACTCAGTGCAAACCCGAAATCTGCTGGAATCGGAAATTTGCAGTGAACCCGAGAACCTTTCAGGATTCGTCCTGCCGTCGTCGTTGCTATTTTGGATAAAGGAGGACCGGGCTCCACTTCATGCCTCCAAGAGGAAGAAAACCCAACCAGTCCGACATCCAGGCGTGGCCGGAAACTGGAGCTGCCATCAGAGGGAGGAAGAGAAGGCTGAAGAACAGAGAGAAGAGGAAGAAGAGGTAAAAAGAAGAGAAAGAGAGTTAAAAAATAAAAATAAAAAAATAAATTTTTTTTTTGGTCAATGAGGGGAAAATGGTTATTTTAGTGTGAAAGAAATGCCACATCAGCAAAATAACGGCATTTTTGACTAAAAATTGACGGCAATGACCAATTGTGTGAAATTGGAGAGTTTAGGGAGTTTTTAGGTGAAATTGAAACGTCAGGGACTAAAACATTGAAACCATATAAGTATTAGTCCTTTATCTAAGTTACTTGCTTCAACAGAATGATGGAGGCAAGGCTCATTATGCCTTGGACTCTATGCTGGTGGATTTTAAGCACCTAATGCCGAATATGAGGTGCAAGTGTTACAAAGCAGAATGAAATTAAGCTAGCTCTTTCCTTCTAGGCTCGTCCAACCCATTTCCGGCTCAACAAACTCTTAGTACTTATCTGCAAAACATAATAGAGATTGATGGGTGAGCAAAACCACGCGCTTAGTGAGTAAAACATGTAATATTCCAGTAAAGCCATGTCATTTTACACATGTACACTAGAAAATAGTATATCATATGCACAATAATTCACAACAGTTCATCACATCGCATCTTCCATTCTTATTGGTTATCCTTCAATTTAGTGACCCCCACGGGAACCCTAATGGTCTTCTCTAACTCTACACCACTGTGTGACACATCATTATATCGACATAACCAATCAAGAAATTCTCATATTCCATGACTAGTCTAGGCCTGACATTTGAACCCATAACCCGCAAACCCGCACATTAAAAGCTCGTACGAACCCACGCAATTATTAATCAGGGCTGAGAAAAGCCCACATGCCAAAAATCCGTAAATCAACTGGCCGTGCCATGCTAGACCCGTTAGGCCCGTTGGAACCCATTAAGTTTTTTCTGAAAATTAAAATGCGGAGAAGCCTCTCTCGTTGTGTCTTTCAACAATCCAACAATGGCTCTTTGCCTCTCTAGTAGCCTCTGTGACTCCATCTCTCTCTTCTTCATCCAAACCCACAATGAGATCTGAGTTGGGATTGTGTTGTGAAGTGCTTATTGGGATTTGGGTGGAAACAAAGTACCATCTCTCATCTCTCTCTTCAGTTCTTAGTTTGTCTTTATTGCTTTGATTAATCTGTGCTCTTTTGTTGTTGAAAGTATGGCACTTGATGGATTAAATCATTGAATTTGTATCATTGGGTATTGTTTTGATGGTGGTTTATTACCAACAATCGCAATCAATGAAATATATAGAACCCACTTTACTGTTTTTTGCTTTCCACAGATTCCTTTCTTCATTGGATTAAATCATTGAATTTGTATCATTGGGTCTGGGGTTGTTAAGTGGTTCTTTGTAGAAATTAGCAGTCAAACAGAGTCTCCCTTGAATCGAACTTAACAAAGTTTGAAGTTTCACTTTTTCACCCTTAAATAACTTCAACACATAGGCTTTAATGGTATTTTTGCAAGGGAGTTTAAGTGTAGGAGAGATATAGGAAAATACATCTCTAATACCCTCATACTCAACAAAGCTGAAAGGTAAATCATGTCTAATAATAGCTTCTATCAATAACTCACATAATCTCTCATACTCAAACTTAGTAGAACGTATGGAAGATTGTGGTGAAACAACATTACTAGCAGAGGAAGTAGAACATGAATTGTGATGACGTAACATGCTACATGTCCTATTGTCGAATCACATTTGAGTATTGCTCCACATTTCTTGCAGTTTGCACGCTCAATCAAATCCTCACCCAAAGGAATTTCCTCAAAAGACAACCAACATTGAGAACTCTTCTTCCTCTTCTTAACTATAATACCTCTAGTCCGATTTCTTCTAGAAGGCAAATCATCTCTTTGTACATTTCCTGTTGCATCTTCTCCTCTTTCCTCCATAGATATAAATTGGCACTCATCATTTATACTCATCAACAAAAAAAGAAGAAACATACAAAGGTTAATTAACTAAGCTCACACCATAAAAATTAGCACCATACACTCTAAAGGATTAAAAGAGTATATTGTCCACAAGCATTCAAGAAAAAAAGACGATCATAAGAAAAGTAGAAGAAAAGTAAAGAAAGAACCATAAATAGCAGTAAATGAAAGCAAAGAAACACAACCTTATCTAAGAAAGTATCCACAAAATCACCATCAATCTAACCCACTTCTAATCCTTCTATAAAAAGAGTTACATATACCCAACAATACAAGACAAACTAGAAATAAAAAAATTAAAGAAAAAAAATAAAGAATTTCATAGCAATCCGACCCAAATGAAATAAAGCCAAACATGTTACAGAAAGGTTGTAAATTCTTTGAGTTTGTGGGGACTGAATTGAACAAAAATCAGAAATATAATGCAAATAAGAGAGATGGTAAACAAATCAGTGGCTGAAAACCCAAATATAGCTCATTAACATCAATGTATGCAAATCTTTTAAAAGAAAAAAAAAAGCAGCAAATTAAATCCAATTTGGGACTAAACTCAGATTTAACAAACTATGCACACTTTGCTGTCAACAAAGAGCCATCAACAAAGAGGGTAAAGCTATAATATGTTAACATTTCTCATACATCAACTATTTTTACCCCTATAAGGACTCATGTTATCACTTTAAGGACTAATATTACTATTTTCAGGACTCATATGGTAAACTATATTACTATTTTCAGGACTCATATGGTAAACTAAGAAAATTTACCACTTTAAGGACTCATGTTACCACTTTGAGGACTAATATTACTATTTTGAGGACTCATGTGGTAACTAAGAAAATTTACCACTTTAAGGACTCATGTTACTACTTTGAGGACTAATATTACTATTTTGAGGACTCATTTTACCACTTTTAAGATAATTGTATGCATGTCATACGTTAACACATTATAGAATTTTCCTTAATTATATTTACTAGCTTAGCTCAACCAACATATGTATCTATTAATTGATCTAAATATATTTCTCTAACAGTTGATCAAAGAATGAATCGAAAAATACATAAGTCTTAATGGATTTTAATAGATTTGAGAAAGAAAAAAAATTATATACATAAGTCTAAACTGGTTCCAGTTGCTTTGAAAAAAAGCTTTTTCAAAAAAACTGCTTATAGGCTTACAGTTGATCCAAAAAAAAAAAAATGCTTACAGGCTTACAGGTTTGTGGGTTTCAATGGGTTTGAAAGGGAAAAAAAAGTCTATTCACTGGTCTTAACGGGTTCCAACAGGTAACTCGCAAACCCGCGAGGTTTAGCTCGTAAAACCCCTTAAGCAAACGAGTTCTTACCGGGTTGGCCCGTTAAGCTAATGAGTTCTTATCGAGTTGGCCCGTTAAGAACCCAACTCGTTAAAAAACCGCACGGCACCCGCACTATACCCGCACGTTGCCAGGCCTAGACTAGTCAAATAATGGATCCAACACATAATATATATAAACCCCACATATTTCACAAATAGACATGCTTCACTTGGAAATAGAGAGATATTTCATAAATAGTCAAAATCATGTTTTTCCATAATTTTATAAACAATAAGAATATTGAAACATATTACACAATCCACTCACCTTGACACTACGAATCGCCTCCATGAATACCGATAATAAACCGAGTCACACAATACAAGTCTTCTAAAAATAGCCGTTTGATCCAAATCAAACCTCCATGGATACAAAAAGAGCATCAAGACAAATCCGTCACTTTTTGTGTATCTTGAATCGGAGTTACGGATAAAAAATTATGATCTGCCAAAATTTTAGAGAGAGAAAATGAGGAGAGAGAGTAGAGAGAGAAACTCTCTCGGAAACGCAAAAGGGAGAATATTACAAATGGTCACTCAATTTTTACCTGTTCAACACTTACTTTTTAAATATATCACTTTGGTCACTCAATTTTAACTATGTTATTCACTTTAGTCACATCATTAATTTTTCCGTAAAAAAAAAAAATCTTTGCCACAATATCAAGGATCTTTTTGTCCAACCAATCGTGAAAAATTGAGAAGTCTGAATTGGAATGATTGGGTAAAGTGACTAAAGTGAGATTTTGATAAATTTACCATCTAAACAACTCTAAAGTGAGATTTTAACAGAGGATTTAGCAAAGTGATTAAGGTGATTGACAGAGTATTAGTTGAGTGAGCAAAGTGAAATATTTAAAAATTGAGTGACCAAAGTGTTGAATAAGACATAATTGAGTGACCATTTGTGAAATTTTATCTTCGAACAATATGAAAGAAAGAAGTTGTTGATCAGCCTATAAATAACTCAAATGTCCTATGACTATATGGCTGATAAGGATGTTTTTGCTAAATATCCCATTACTAAGGCTGATGATGACATTATTAGCATCCACATGGATGACGTCAGCATAATATGTTCTCTCCTCCAAATGTCACATGTCAGTGTGTTACCCAATTACGAATAGAATTTTGCCACTTCAGCATCCTATTTTCTTCTAGTAAAACTTAAAAAATGTCTTAAAATAGCTTGGAAACCCAGAAAATTCACCAAAAAATATTGCGAACTTATGGCAACCTCTATTTTTGATGTTGAAAATGAAATTCGAGAAACTTAAACATTATACAAATGAAACAAGCATGGCCCCCAGTAATAGAGCAATTCATTTTCACTTTATTTTATGCGAACAATAAAAATAAAACAAAAATAGACTTAACTGACGTTTAAAGAAGTCTCATAACAGCTTTTCCAAGTTTCTTTCATGAGAAGTACATTCTTCAATCTTCCAATATCTCTTATTGAAGATATGGCCAAGAGTCTTATTTGAAAGCTAGCGGACTCGCATTTGTGGATATCAAGATTCTGGGGGAATATTGGTTTTGAATGGGGAACTTCCCGGCTTTCTAATTCTATTTCAAAGAGAGTGGTGAAGCCATTTTTCTTTCAAGGATGGGATCGATACTCAAATTTGGTGGTCTTTCAGGGAGGCTTGCCCTAGTAACATGTTTGGATGCACTGGTGATGTGCATCAGTGTCCTACACGGTGCTCTATGGCATTCTGACAATGCTATGATGGTGGTTACAGCTTTAACCTAGCCCTTGTAAACCTTTGTACTATTAGAGCAAGTCCACTGGTCCTTCCTTGACTGACCTCCACATGAATTTGGTGAGGTGGTGACCTTCAAATACCAAAATCTTCCTTCCACCGGGCCTTCCTTGACTAGCCAAAATCTGGCTTTTCTTGACCCAGTCCAAGAAAAAGGCCAAGCTGATGACATATTCCTTGACCTTTCTTCCCTGGTTGCCAGCTTGGCCTATTCCCTATTGTGGGTGATGTCAACAAGTTGGGTGAAGAGAGAGACATGCATGTAGCTAAAAGAGTGGGGTTTTGGTAAGCACGTGGCTCAATGCTATTGGCTTCTTCTTTGAAACCAATCTTGGGCCGTTGGTTTTAATTAAAGTCTCCATCCAATGGCATTCAATTAATAATATGCTTACAAATGTAATTAAAAGGGCAAAATACTGTTTAGTCCCTGAAGTATGCCTTCGTCCTCGTTTCAGTTCCTGCCTTTCTAATTTAATCTCAAAAGTCCCTAAACTCAAAATTTATAGTCCAACTGGTCCATTCCCTCGATTTCATCCGGTTGCTCGCTGACGTCTCAGTTATCTGCATGTAAAGTGACGAGAATGCCCCTGCTCTTCGTTCTTTCTCTTTACACCGAGCTCTCCACCACCACTATCGAGCTCACCATCCAAAAACACTCCACCACCACTACCAAGCTCTCTTCTTCAACTTCAATTTCAGTGACAACCGCGACGATGTCGTCTTCTGCCATGAAAACAGGCACTCTCACTCTCACAACCTCATGCCGGAGCTTTCTTCTTCTCTTACTCCTCCTGATTTCCACCAACATCATCACCTGCGTCACTCTCGACAACGCCTTCTTGAGCATCAAGTACAAATACGCCAGCCGCGACCCCACTCTCAGAGCCCTAAAAGCTCACGACACCAAACGCACTCTTCGATTTCTCACCGGCGTGGATCTCAGTCTTGGTGGCTTCGGCCTCCGTGACGTTGTCGAGGGCATCAAAATTCAACTTCTCGTCATGCTCTACAAGCCGGTGTAATTAGACTTTGAATTTGATCACATTTTGATGATTTTCGTTTCTGGGTTGCTTCGGCCGTTTCAGGACATTTTCCAGCATCTACAGTGGCGGTTGGGTTTGCTTGATATATGAAAGACGATCTGCTCTCCGTACTTTACAAGCTGGTGTAAGTGATTTTCGAGTTCGATCAAGTTTTGGAAAAGTTGCGACTTAGTGACCTTGAGTCGGAGTTAAATTCTGGAAATTTATGGAAATTGGCCGAGTTGAGGAATTTGGGTTTCTCATGTTCTTCGTCGAACGTGAACCTGCAATTTGGGTTTTGATCTTGATTTCATTTGATCACGAGGTAAGCTAGATTCTATTTGAAAGTTCTGAGATTTGCCTTCTATAGTTAGCTTCTGGGATTTGCCTTGTATAGTTAGCTTCTGGGATTCTCTCCCATCCTCTCTCTCCTCTATGAACCCAATACCCTGAAAGTTGCAGGTTGAAGAAATTCATGGTAATGGGAGGTGGTGGTGACAACTTGGAAAAGAAAGGAGTCGTTGGTAGTGATTTGGGTTCGCCGGAAGCGCTAGAAGAGAGAAGTCAAGACACCCAGAAAGGTTGGGTGTCCAAAGTTATTCTGGGTATTGCTTCGTCGACGCGTGAGTCATTTTCCGGCGGCTCCGGACTGTGTGGGAGCTGGGTTTGAGTCGCTAGAAACTGGTGGACATTGTGGTGGTGGAGGTGAGGCATGATGGTGCCGAGATATTCACTGGTGGAAGAGAGAGAGAAATCTAGATCTACTTTCTCTCTCCTCGAGTTCTCTCAGGAGACTACCATTTTGGAGGAAATTTTGGAAGAAACTGAAGCAGGGGAATTTTCGTCACTTTACAAATCAGTGTCTTACGTGGCGCTGAGCTGACAAGTACAAAACTGACACGTCAGCGAGCAACCCGATGAAATCGAGGGAATGGACCAATTGGACTATAAATTTTGAGTTCAGGGAATTTTGAGATTAAATTAGAAAGGCAGGGACTGAAACGAGGATGAAGACATACTTCAGGGACTGAACATTATTTTGCCCTAATTAAAACAAACAGGTTTTTTTTTTCTTAGGAGAAAAACTAGCTATAAATAGTAAGAAAAGTTAATTTAAAAAAAAATCTAAAAATTAAAATAAATTCTCTAATTCATTTTTAATTTTCAAAAAAATTCTTTAATTCTAAATCTTTTTAATAAGTTCTTAATTCAAATTATATTTCATAGTTACATCTTCCTCCTCTTCATATAGCTCTCATCTTCCAAATTTGTTTATATCCAATATGACATTAATTATTCATAAATCTCCATTATTAACATCTATTTACATCAAATCTATTTCAATTTTCCAATTAAAAAAAAATCAATAAACAGTAAAACTGACTGGTCAAGAAACAAACGGGTGGAAACCCATGTGCAGTGGCAGTAAACAGTTTCTTGACTGGTTGACGCCTTGACTTTTCGACCTTGACATTTACCCCCAACTGGTGAACTTGCTCTTACAGTTTGGGTCCAACTAAACAACTTTTCCCATTCGTTGAAGTCTGATAATATGTGGAGGAGTAGTGGTCTGCTATGGACACATTATCAGACTTCAACTTAGTTGGAGCAATGGTGGTCATCGACAAATATTCTAGTTACTTAGACAGACAGAATCAGTCCCAACTGAATCAACTACTATAATATCCCTAGCTAGAGCATGGTAGCAAACGAACCAGGTTAGACATAGATCGTAGCGAGACCCACAAAGTTATGAGTGAAAGTAGCAAAGATCGTTCTTGCCATTGTTGGGAACATCAATAGGGGCACATGACATTTTGGGTAAACACTTCATCATCTCCTCAATGTTTCTTGCTATGAGCTATTGGATTCTTCTTTTAAATTGGATCCAGATGTTGACTTTGATCTTAAGTAATTTCTGAGCTCACTAGATGCTCCTAGTTGTGGAAACATCGTAGAAGACCCCGTGAAGAAAAAACAAGTTGAAAAAAGAGAAAGTCTAAAATATAGAAGAACGACGGTGGTGAACCAACTAAAACAGGAAAGAAGAAGTCTCCCACCCTAAAAATTTTAGAAATTATCTATTCAATTTTTTTTAAAAAAATTATATTTTCTCGAGTTATATGTATCGATAATCAAATTCAGCCTGAGTTCTAATTTTTAATTTATTAATATTTGTTTCTAAAAAATTATGTACGTTATTTCTGGTTGGTTAATAAAAAATGTATGCTCTTGGAAGTTACTCTTTTTGTTGTGCCGAAAGGGTGATTCATGGTCTATCATTCAGCCAAAAAAAAAATTAAACAGACTTAACTATGAAAACATTTGTTAGAAGAGGCTAAAAACATTAATAACAGTGTTTGTTAGAAGGTTATTCAAGTAGTTAATTCATTTATATACCACAGTAAGAGACCCGATTCCAATGAGTCGCATCTGTCAGTCTCAGCTTGTCAAAACCTTCAGCAGCAGCAGAAGCTACCTGATCAAAAGCCCAATGGACGCGTCGTCCTCAGCTGCAAACCGGAACCACTCTTTCCTCTATCTCATCTTCATCTACGCTCTTCTCTACTTCCTCCACACCCAAATCGCTCACAGATTACTCATAGGCCATGCACCCGTAACCATCAAGAAGACCAGCCCAAATCTCCCTCTTCGCTTCCGCTCCGATGGGACCTTCAAGATTCTCCAGGTACATGTATCACTTGCTTTCTTGTGTGTTTGATTAGTGGAACAATGCAAAGTTATCGATCTTGAGGCAGTTTTATTTGATGGGTGGGTTTTGATTTTGTTGAGAAGTGTATCGCAGGTGGCTGATATGCATTATGGGAATGGAGGGTTAACTCGGTGTCGAGACGTATTGGACTCCGAGTTTGCGGCATGTTCTGATCGGAACACGTCGCTGTTCCTCAAGAGGATGATTGAAGCTGAAAAGCCTGATTTCATTGCCTTTACAGGTACTTTGTTCCTCGTTTTAATTTCCCTTTATGTACTGGTTCTTTTTGGTGTTCTTGTTTTGGATATAACTTTCTTTGTTTTTAGTTGTACAGGTAGTGTTTAGGTATGATCAGTTTGTATTTATTTCTTTTTCCAGAAGTAGCTATATATGGACAGAACTTTCTTAGAATTTATATAAAATAAATGGCCTCTGGTTGAGTTTCATTCGATTTCTGTCCCTCTTTTTTTGGAAAGGTTCTTTCTTTAGATTTTAAGGATATATATTCCTATTTCCCACCACATTTCCATAAATAAGTGAATCAATAAAACAGAAAATCACGCCCCTTATGAACTAATTATGGACTTAACTATTGGGAACCTTTGAAAATTTTGTTCTGGACAGGTTATGGGAGCTGCATTAAAAAATTTAGGCAAAAATATATTCGAGGTATCTAGCAAATAGACCTTTCCTTTTTTGTCAAGGTCAAAGTTTAGTAAGGGCAGGTTAAAAATAGGCCTAGCTGATTAGTTAGCTAGGTTAGGCATCCTCTATATTCCGACAGCTCCCTGGATCCTGTAAGTTTAGTTCTTCAGGTATCTTGATGCTTTTGAGTGAATGTAGGCATCGATTACCTTAAAGTAGGTTGCTTTTTACATGCCTTTGTCCTCAGCTCACATTAATATACTTTACTGATATAGTGTCTTCTCTGTCTCAAGTATTGACTTTGGTTCAGTTCATGTAACCAGGTGATAATATATTTGGGCCAAGCTCTACCGACGCTGCTGAATCAATGATTCGAGCATTTGGTCCTGCCATTAAATCAGGCATTCCGTGGGCAGCAGTTTTGGGAAACCACGACCAAGAATCTACAATGAATCGTGAAGAACTCATGTCCTTTATCTCCCTTATGGACTATTCACTTTCACAAGTTAATCCATTAGCTGAAGATCCCTTAGGAGAATGGATGCAAGACATTGATGGTTTTGGCAATTATAATCTGAGAGTATATGGTGCCCCAGGTTCCTACTTGGCAAATAGCAGCATCCTCAACCTTTTCTTTCTTGACAGTGGAGACAGAGAGACTGTACATGGAGTACGAACTTATGGTTGGATTAAGGAATCACAACTCCGTTGGCTTCGTGGTGTTTCTCAGGTATACTAAACTCAGTTAATATCATTAAGTCTGCATTCTTGCATTTCACCTGATTCATCTGAAGTTAATAAGATGATAATGAAAACAGGGAAACTAATTTGTTTTCTGAAGTTGATGTTTCATTAAAAGTCATAATTGTCCCTTATTTAGTTGAAATACTCTCTATTACAACATAGTCTTATATCCCAAGCTGTGAAAACTACACTCCATACTATCCAGGTTTATATTTGTTCATTAACATTTTGCAAGTGGCATAATAACAGGGCCACAGTCGAGATCCAGATCACTCAGACAATGCTTTTTCTCCAGATAAACCACCGGCGCTTGCTTTTTTCCATATCCCAATTCCTGAGATCCGGCAGCTGTGGAATAAAGACATTGTTGGCAAGTTTCAGGAGGCTGTGGCATGTTCATCAGTGAACCCGGGAGTTTTGCAGACCCTTGTATCCATGGGAGATGTGAAAGCTGTGTTCATTGGACATGATCATACCAATGACTTTTGTGGGAATCTTGATGGTGTTTGGTTCTGTTATGGTGGGGGCTTTGGATATCATGGTTATGGAAAGACGGGGTGGCCAAGAAGAGCTAGGGTCATATTGGCAGAACTCGGGAAAGGGGAGAAAGGCTGGATGGGAGTTGAGAGGATTAGGACATGGAAGAGTCTTGATGATGAGAAACTGACCAAGATTGATGAGCAGTTCTTGTGGGAATACCATCTATCATGACAGCTCTAGTTGCAGCCTTGCAGGTATAGATCTGGCATATTGAAGTATATGTTGTATATCCTTTGTGAGTATTGTTGTTAGCTTCACCATTCTTTCTGTCTAAAAGGGGAATGTCCTCCCTTGTGCAACTCAACAATGTAGAAAAGAAAACAGTTGCATTATGATTCTTTCTTTCATGTAAACAAACCCTCTTGTTTGTAATTTGAGGTTATAAGTTTGTTGTGAAAAAGAAGTCTAATTCTTACTTGAACTCGTAAGTGATTGCTTCCTGTTGAAGGTATCAAAAGCTCTTGACCTAGAAAATTGTCCTTTTTTTTCCCACTAAATGAATCAAAGATGGCCCTAAACTTGTTTACTTTATGTTGGTGTTCCTCACTTTTAGTATGAACACTGTAATTTATCATAATTCACTGTTGTATATATCTATTTAGCTTTGAAATACATATGAGTTCGAAGATGAAACGATGTACTTTGCACTAAATTTTCACTATACGGAGAGTGGTTGTAAACATACCAAGAAACATAAAGTTCAGTTTCTTTGGTACGAATCAAATCTATTCGACTTGGAGGCTAGTTGGCCTAGACACCAAAAGCGATTTACTAAACATGAAGATGGTTTTGGTTCAAAACCAATCAAAACTAAACCGTGTACAGCCCTAACAGAGTTTTAATGGACTGGAAAATGATTCATTTTTAGATCGAAGGGAGATAGTTCAGTGGCAGACTCATGATTTTTTTTTATATGGGGGCGTAGTAAAAAATAGATTAAAAAAATAACAATAAAATTAGAGACAATTCGCTATTTAATACAACTTCTCAACATTCAATATCTTCGGACGGTGTCGCTCTTGCTCTTTGCTCAATCATGGCGGGTAGTGATGCCCTAGGGAGGAGGAATCAGAGACTGATACTATGGCAGAGGCGGGGTCACAGCCGGCGATGGGGCCGATTATTCCAGTCGTTGTCTTTAGGGCAAACACCCAACCAACTATTTCTCCTTCGCTTCTCTCTGCTTTCAAGGTTCCTAGCTTGATGAAGAAGAAATCCGTGCAGATCTGGTCGCTCCCGGAACTTGTGACAAGCTCTGGGACTGAGGGCACTTCTGCTTCTGCACCGATGGTGGGGGTACGTCGTCTCAGGGAGGAGGAAGCTATAGAGGAAGGTAAGCGCGCTAAATATAGCTTGGCTCTTGTTTTGGCCAACCTGCAACCAAAAAATCTTGGTTTGGAACTTTCCCCAGAAGGTCTGGTTAAAGTGATGGTGACTCAGGCTCCCAAGGTCTACAAGAAGAAGGGTAAGCCTCGGGGACAGCGAAACAAGGTAAAACCTTCGACGGCAGCGTCCATCTGTGGTGGCTTTGAGGCCATGGCATCGGGGTCCGTTGCTGAAGGGTCTGATGGTATGCATGGTGTGCAAGATGCCAAGATTGGCAAGGTTCAGAGCCCATTTCCTAGTCTGGGTAAGAGATGATTTCCTGGGTCATCTAGGGTGTGACGTGTCTTGCTTGGTGATGGCGACGTACACCAAAAGGGTCTTAGGCGTCAAACTGATCGAGGAAATGTCTTACGCTAGGTGGCATAGGTCTTCATAGTTTTTTTATTGCTTTGGCTAGTAGTTTTCTTTTTGGAACCTTAGTTTTTTGGATTTCCTTTTGGTTTTCGTACTCTTAAGCATCTCCAACAATGAAGTCAAAAGCCAAAGCCATTTGCAAAATTTGACTCCCCTAATGTCATTACTATTCATTCATATTTTGCATCTCCAACCCCTTTTAGTCAAAAGCCAAAGTCATTTAATAATTTAATCATTTTAGACAATTATTTAACTACAGTATTAATTTATATATCATACATAATTATTTTATTTTATATAATATATCGTCATTAATTGTTATGAATAAAAGTGAGATTAAAAATATTTTTCTGATTTTTTTTTTAATTTTCTTTTATTTTTTAAAGTTTTTTTAGTTAAAAACACAATTACTTTATTATTAACCATTGATTTTAATCCATGACATTTTTTTCACCGTCAAATTAGATATTAGTAAATATATATTTACTTTTTTATTTTTAGAAAGAATTAATGTGGGCCTTTCATTTTAAATAGAATTATTGAACACTGAATCTGGACCGTTTGTTTTATGACCGTTGGAAGCCACCAACGTCTTCTGTCGCACGTGGGGCCCAATGTCGGCCACCATTGTCTCCATTCCAACGCGTGTAAGGCGCGTTTCATTTAGTCATTTTCATTTTTTTGTCATGTTGCGCGAGTAAAGGACTTAGCCTCCCTCTGGCGCGTTGCTTCTCACGTCCACTCTCCTCCATGTGTAGCTGGGGCCCATGTCTCCTCCATCTGAACCCAAAATGGCTAAAGTTTTGACTCTTAAGTCAAAATGACTACACAAGCTCATTGGTTGGAGATACTCCCCACAAAAGCCAAAGCCAAAATGGCTTATGACTCCACCTGTTGGAGATGCCTTTATGAGCATGCATTGTAATATGAGGGGTGTTTGTACCCTTCATGCTTGACCGAACGAGGTCGTCATGATTTCTATCAATGGATTAGTCTTCCATTGCCCTAACTATATATATATATATATATATATATATGGGATTTTGTCCATTTACCCTATTTTTAGGGATTTTTTTCTCACTAACCCCATTAAGTTTTTTTAATTCCCTTTTACCCAATGCACTTTAAGGGAGTCTTCCTAATACCCCATTAAGATTTTTTTTTGTTTTTAATTTTTTTTTAATACCATTTTACCCCTCACCCCTTTGTTACTTAATTAGAGAAAGAGAGAGAAAATGGAAGAGAGAGAAACCATAGGAGACTTCGCCTGAGCTCGTCACCAGCCGCGGGAATCCGGTCACCGGTCCCCGGATTCCTGTCAACTTTGGCCGGATTCCGTTAACCGGCCGCCGCCCACCGGATTTTTGTGAAAACCTCTATTGCCTTCCAATAGAGGGGCAATAGACACATCTATTGCCCCTCAATAGACGTCTATCAACCATGTATTGCCCCCAATAGACGTCTATTGCCCCCTAATAGAACTTTCTGTAGCATGAATGAAAACTAATTTTTCTAAGATTAGACAAATAAAACTTTAATTAAAGAAAAAAATGAGGTAATTACATCAATTCAAAACATATATTGCCCCCCAATAGACGTCTATTGCCCCCCAATAGGACTTTCAGTCTCCAAAATGGGAACTAATCTCCATAAATTTAGACAAATAAAACTTTGATTACAGGAAAAAAACAAGAAGATTACATCAACTCAAAACGTCTATTGCCCCCCAATAGCCTTCTATCGGCCCCCAATAAACGTCTATTACGAGATGATAAAACATTTCTTTTTTTTATTTTTTCTTTCATTCTAGGCCTTTTGCCCACAAGTTTACTTAAAAAAGAAAAAAAAATGGAAATGAATACGTTTTGTAATGGCAGAAAACTCAAGGATATGCATGCTTGATCAAAAAAAGAAACTCAAGGATATAAATAATGGTAGAACAGCGTTTCGTAACCCAATGATCCAAAAACTAGACAGATTGACAAGTGACAACCAAGTCTTTTATTGGAATATGATCTTATATAACTTTGTGCTCCAAGACCCGAAAACTAAACAGAGTCAACTCAGTCAAGTATTCCAGGTTCAAAACCCAACCTTCCTACCCAATTGGATATGATCAATTAACCCTACCTAGTACCTAGCTCTGCCGCAGTCGACTTCGTCAAAGCCACTTGAGCTGGAAGAGGGAGGAGCTGGTCGGGTCGGGTCGCCACTGCTTGGAATCTGAGATGCAGTCGGAGCCTAGAATAATGAGATGTTCTTCGCGTGGCAGTTGAGCTTCGGAGCACAAGCAAGGCGAAGTGGCCGGGAAGAACAGTGAGGGAAGACGGCCTGGGTTGAGCGCCGGAGCCGGAGGGGGGAGAGAGAGAGGGCTTGGGTCGATCATCGGAGCCGGAGGAGAGAGAAAGACGGCCTTGGTCGATCGTCAGATTCGGGAAGAGAAAGGGAGACGGCATGGGTCTATCGCCGAAGCCGGAGGAGAAAGAGAGATGGCCTGGGTCTGCCGAAATCATGCTGAAGTGAAGGGAGGGGGGGGGGGGAGTGCATCGTGCTGGACAGAGGGAATTGAGTGGCATTGATGTAGTTGTTTAATTAGGCTAAGGGTACATTTGTCATTTGCTTTTAAATTGGGTTAATGGGAACAAAAATAAGTTGCTGGGGTAAGTAGGATAATTTTTGCTCATTTTGGTGCTATTGGTCGAGAACCCTATATATATATATATAATATATATATAATCTTGCTCAGGTGCGGATATCCGCACCTAAGCAAATACGTACAGATTTTGTGTTTTTCCCCACTTTTCGATCACACTTTTACATCTTAACCGTTCTGTTTTTAGGTCCTACTGTATAGATCACCTCTGCAAAATTTCAGCCAATTTGGTGATCGTCATGGCATCTAAAACGACAATTTACACGAACGAACCAAATCTGTAGAACCGGAACCGTTCGTATATATTGTTGTAATTTGCAGTTTTGAATGCCTTAATGATCACCAAATTGGCTGAAATTTTGCAGAGGTGATTTATACATTAGGACCTAAAAACGGAACGGTTAAGATATGAAAATGTGATCGGAAAATGGGTCAAAACTGGAAATCCGTACGGATCGAAAAACTGCGGACGTCCGCAGTGGAGAACCACTGTATATATATATATATATATATCATAACAATTCGAATAAGTACTTAGCCAAAAAAAAAAGTTACAATACATCAGTTCATCTCCGCTTGAGTTTTGCAGTTTTGCTTCATCAATTCATGTCTTCACATTTTTTTCGGGCTTTACTTCTTCACTTTTTGGACTCTTGGGCTTTTGTGGCTTTTTATCTTGGAATTCAAGACATGGGAGCTTGGGTTAATCAAGTCAGTCATCAGGTCATGTTGGTCATATATGCCTTTATGTCTCTTTCTCTCATTAAATGTTTCTGTTTCTTTCTTATTTAATTGCACCTTCTCCGATAGCAAGTTTGTTGGCTCATGTTTTACATCAATTTCACGATTTCATCTATATATATTATTAAAGTATTAGGTTAAGTGGGGACATGTATGATAACATTTTATCTTTTAACTATATTGATGATCAATAAGTACATCCTCCACAAAATTTGAGTGGTCGCGTCAGTCCCCTCTTGCCCCTACCTCGGTCCGCCAGTGGGATAGTTAACTAGTTACCGATTAGTGATTGATTATCAAATGACAAAACTTGTCTTAAAATTAATGCACTTGACTAAACACGTGAGAATTTTAACAAAAAATCAAATAGAGTGACCAAATTGTAAGACGAGTGACTAAAGTGATATTTTCTAAAAAATAAATACTTTGTTACCACATAAAAAATAAAAAGACTGTTTTGAACCAAAGATTCTAATTTCTATTTCAAAAAAAGAAAAAGAAAAAAAAAAGATTCTAATTTCTATATGCGGGTCGCACATCTCAGCCCGACCCGCCCCGGCCCCGTTGGCAACAGGAAAAAGGCCCAATTGCAGCAATTGAGGACAGAAAGAATGGCGGCAACGACCGACGAAGAAATGGACTCTCTCCTCTCCACTGTCGATCAAATCTACCAGGTACTTCTTCCTCCTCCTTCACCTCTCAGTTTCTCAACCCTAACAGAAACTGAGCTTTCATTCTGATTGAACTCGGAAACTCTTAGGATTTCAAGGACGGCGTAGCGGAAATCCAATCGGTGAAATCCGCCTGCAATGCCGAGGCGAAGAACCGAGAAGCTCTTGAATTCACCTGCAACAATCTCAAACAAGGTCC
The DNA here is from genome assembly GCA_024704745.1 of Rosa lucieae. Classification (NCBI taxonomy): domain Eukaryota; kingdom Viridiplantae; phylum Streptophyta; class Magnoliopsida; order Rosales; family Rosaceae; genus Rosa; species Rosa lucieae. Next base: position 16,460,219 of record CM045495.1, on the reverse strand, counting down.
GACATCAATTGCTTAGTCTAATTCCCAATTTCATTTTTTTTTTTTAGGTTAATTATGAAATCGACGAGTGAATTGCAGAGAATGAGCGATTGACGAGAATGTACACCGAGTCTCTGAACGACCTTGCTGATCAGCTCGAACGGCGTAGCACATGCCAGGGCTTGAAGGAAGAGCTCAAGAGAGTTAGGGATGAATGCCTCGGTAAAGAAGAAGAGCATAGGAAGGCTATGGAATTGGTCAAGCAAGACTGTGCAGCCAAGGTTGAGGAATTGGAGGCTCAAATTAGGTGAGAAGTGAGATTTACAGTTAATACTAAATTTTTCTGAAAAAATAGCCAAAACAGTAATTTTCTTTTTACATTAACACTTGGAACTAAAATTTGATACGTACCTGTAGCACTTGAACTTGTTGGAGAATGAAATTTGGGCTAAATTTTTCAAATTCTGATGGAAATGGCTACTTAGTTAGTGAGGGTAACTTATAGTTAGTTTTGAATTCATATATGTTGCTTAGCTAGGTGTTATTCATATACGGGCAGTATGAGTAATGTTTCTTGTCAGGTTGTCAAGTCATTGAATCTGGTTTGTTGATAAGCGTTTTCCTTAGCGTTGAAATCATGTGGTTTACACCGAGTTTGATACTGTTATTTGCGAGCTTATTTGCTAACAAAAATAACTAATCTTTATTGCATTATATCAGAGGGTTTCTTGTGGAAAAGGCGAAAAATGAAGCAACCATTGATCACCTTCGACAGGATTTAGCTGCACATAAGTCCCATATGCATGTTATGCAAAGCAGATTGGACCAAGTCCAATTGGATGTGGAAACAAAATGTGAGGTCTTAAGGAACTTTTCATGTATGTGTACTAGTATTAGTTAGAACATATTGTTCATGTTGATGGATTCGATAAACTATATGTAGCAGATGTTTTTGAGATTCAGGATTTGAAGGACTGTATCGCAATCGAACAGGAGGAGAAAAATGAGTTGAATAGAAAACTCCAGGATTTAGAAAAAGAAAGTGAGTGTGAGATTGCTTTTAGGTTTCTGTTGTGTCCAAATTCCTGTGCTTGTCTTGGCCTGCCAAAACTTATATGCTAATGATTTTTTTGTGTACTCAGTGCTCGTTAGCAGATCAAAGCTTGTGCAGCAGCAACGAGATACGAATTCAAATTGGCAGGTTGAAACACTTAAGACCAAGCTTATGAAGCTGAGGAAGGAGAATGAGATCTTAAAGCGCAAACTACATGCAGATGAGGGCTAGATGGCGGCAACACAAAGCATTTGGATTATGAAGTCAACTACTCGTCAGCCTCAGAACATGTCTGCACTAGTGGAACAACAGCATTAAATGCAAAAATCTTGTACTGTATAGTTTCAAACGCAATATTGGTGATCTGTGGAGGTGTTTGACTGGCTGTTTTGCAGGGCTTGGACAAAGAGGTTATTGAAATTTTAAGTTCAGGACTGTTATATATCAAAGTAGCACAAAGCTTTTATTTCAGATTCAATGAAGCATTGTGTTGCCCTTCATGAAGTTGATAAATGCATTTTGGGTTAAGCTCATCCTTTTCTTCCAAGGAAAACGAACAATTATTTTCTTCAGCCTCTGAAAATACATTTTCCTTTTTAAACAGAGTTTATAGAGGATGCATTATGTTAAACATGATGGGGCTGAAAAGGATGAGAACAAGAATAAGATCAATACAGACGCATGCTTAGAGATCAAGAGTTTTAGCTGGTGATTGGGTTCGAACCCCTCCGATGTAATAAAAAAATGCCAAAAAACATGCCTAGCTAGTCAAGAAGATAAAAATTACTTTTGTTACCTTGTTTGACCACAGTAGTAAGCATATAAGGATTTTGTGGGATCCAAAAAAATTGAAACTTGAAATTGATAAATTTGACATTATCCCTCTATTTATAGCATATTAATAGGTAGTGTGCAAAAAAATTAACCCGATCCGTCGTTATTTCAACATCAAATAAAGCGGTCAACCCTTTATACACTTATACTTCCCTAAGGGGAGCTGAATCACGAGGAGATAAACTTCCCAAAATTTCTACATTAGTTGATATAGTTCATACTCACGAGAAACCGATTGTTGGATGGAAAGAATAATAGAATGTTTCATGGTGTTGTTATAAAAAATCCAGCCAGTTTCGCATTCGTTTCGACTTCGATCCATTTGGTCAATTATAGTTATCTTTATAACCTATATTTATATATCAAATTTTTCAAAGAGCAACCCCATCAAGACATACAAAATTGGAAAAATTGATTGTTGGATGAGAGAGTTAAAATATTTTATGCCTATTGTAAACAGCTAATTTAATTATTGTTTTGACATCGATCAATTCCGTCAACCGAATTTACCTTTATAACCATATATTTATTAATTACATTCTTCAAAGAGCAACTCCATCAAGACAAAAGAAATTAGGGAAACCGATAGTTGGATGATAAACTGCGCAATGCGATGAGTCTGTGAGAATTTTCAGAGAATTTTTCGGACTCCCGAGCTATTTATTAAATTTTTTTGAATGTTTTGGAATGTTGAAAATGATTTTAAAGAAACAAAAAATCCATGCAGTGCAATCTAAGCCGTACGTTTGTCGACTGCTTGATCAGGGCCCTAAATTAAAATAAATGAAGATTATATATGCTCGTATCAGATCAAAGCATCATCTCAAAAAAAAAAAAAAAAAAATCAGATCAATGCAGCGGACTCTCAACCCGGTCCCCGGCCGCGACCCGACGACTTGAGTCAGCGACCTGCTGGAATCCTCCGTCTGGCCACTTCACGGTGTCGCACCGGTGCCGTTCGATTGGTATAATTTTATTTTCGAATTCGGTTTAGTTTTGAAGACTTGGATTTCTGGGTTTTTCTACTCTAATTCGTGAAAGTCAGCCTCAGATCCATGAACCTTGTTTAGTGCTGGTTCGGGGCAATGCCGGTGTGCCATGGAGCCTGTGGGCTAGCTGGGCAGTACCGATTCGGGGGTAGGAGTGGCGCTTCTGTTGTGTTCTATGGAGTGCTTTTGCTTTTTGCTGGGATTGAATTGGTTATGGCGTCCAAGGCCATGAATTCGAAAGAGGAATCGTTTCTGATGTTGGTCTGCGTTTGAAGCACAACCAATTATCACTACCGGAATTAGAACACAGCAACATGCAGATGAGATTGGTTCAAGGAAGCAAAGAGAAGTAGAATAGCAGAAGCAATTTACCCAAGCAATTCGTCCTCGTTCGTCATCTTACCATCGCAATTTACCCAAACCCATCAGCTTGAAACAAAAAGAGAGATGGCAGAGAGAAGAAGAGATGATGAGAAAAAGGCCTAGTTTAAACATCATCTTCTTTTACCCTTAAGCCCATAGGAAAAAAAAAAAAAAAAATTACTCGGTGACCTGCTGAGTGTGCTGACCGAGCCCTCGTTCTTCGACTTCAATCTTCCCTCGACTTCGTCAGTTCGGCCACTGGGTGCTTCGCTCCTCAAGAGTCAAGACCTCAACAAGCCTTCGTTCTGACGGATCCTCAGTCCTCAGTCTCTCTCTCTCTCTCAAGTCTCCCTCGACTTCGTCCCTGTCTCCCTCGACTTCGTACTTCAGACCTTCAGTGCTTCGCTCCTCAAGACCTCAACAAGCCTCCGTTCTGACGGATCCTCAGTCTCTCTCTCTCTCAAGTCTCATCTGAAATTTCATGAACCCACTTCGTTCAACTCAGTACAGGTACGAATTCTTCAAACAAGCAGTCAAATTTCATGAATTTCATATTAAAATTGATGGGTTTTGCTTGAAATTGAGTATCTTAGTATCTTACCTCTGTGTTTTTGCTTGAAATTGAGGAGCTCAACCGCCAGCCGCTCAAGAAGACAAGCAGATCGGACTATCGGAGACTTGGAGTCCGGACTCCGGAGGTCGACGCGGTGACTCGGTGAGTCGGTGTCTTGGAATGGTGACTGCGTCTGTGAGACTGTGACTGTATCTGTGAGTCTTCCTTTGGCAATTGGAATGAAATTGCTTTCCTTTGGAAATTGGAATGAAATTGCTTTGCTGTTGCCTGTTTGATTATGTAATTTCTGTTGCCCGTTGCCTGTTGAGTTGTTGCCTGTGAGTTGTTACCCAAAATTTTTTATGTACTAAAAATTAGCCTAACCCATTTTTAGATCCTGGTTCCGCCACTGCGTCGGATCTGCCGGAGTTTCTACTCCTCCGAAACGGAGGCTGAGATCCAATTCGTCGCCGATGAAGCTGAGTCCGATGAAATGCAAGCGCGTTCGAATTTCTTTCGTCGCGAAATTACACAACGTTGAGGTCGAATCGGAGAGGAGCGTGGAGGATGTAGTCGGATCCGGCGGTGATTTGACTCCTCAGAAGCGGAAGTTGAGGTCCGATTCGTCGTCGCCGATGAAGTGTAAATCGGCTTGCCGGAACCTCAGTGCTTGCACCAGCACTCCTGCAAATGTGAGATTTGGATTGGATAGTAAGAATTGAATCCGAGAAACGATTGGGCAAATCAAGAGTACTTAAGTGTGTTTGTTTTTGCAGGGAATTGAGAAGTATTTCAGTCAGAAAAAGCCTCAAGCCTTTTGCAAACCACCGATTGTTGCTAAGCCGAATTGGAATCCCAGAGGCAAGCCTTGTTTAAACAAACTGAGATTAAATTTTGGGAGAAAATGTGTTTGTTTTGTTTCTAAATTAGCGAATTGTGTTGAATTTGTAGATAAGGAGCAGATGAGGATAGTGAAGGAGGCATTGCACTTGTCTACGGTTCCCTCTACAGTTGCGTGCCGCGACGTGGAGCAGAAGAGGGTTTTGGAGTTCTGCAAGTCATGCATAGAGCAAGAGAAGGCCGGGAGTTTATATGTATGCGGGTGTCCTGGGACCGGAAAGTCCTTGTCCATGGAGAAAGTGAAGCAGCTTTTGGTGAATTGGGCAGGAGAGGTGAGATTATCGCCTTCTAAAGTTTATGTGTTCACTTTGTATAGATGTCAGAACTTCAAAATATCTAGGCCATAATTGATTTATTTTCAAGCCCTAAAATGTGATTGTGTTTATCTCGTTGCAATATCATATTTCACGTCTAGAAATGGCTTCATTGCTTCAAGTATGAAGTGTTTGACACTGAATTGTTTTAACTACCAGGGTGGATTTCAGGAACCGGATGTGTTGGAATTGAACTGTACATCGCTAACAAAAACTTCTGATATTTTCGCTAAGGTACTCAAATGTTGAAGCAAATACTATTGTTGATTAATGTATCAGATGTCCTTATCCAATTTTGCTTGGCAGATACTTGGTAAATACCAACCTCAAAAGAAAGCTAATGGCACTACCTCCCTGCAACTTCTTCAGAAATTGTATTCTCAAAAGCCTCAGTCAGATGGGACTAAGATGATGTAAGCAAATTATCTGCAACCTATACTGTATTGCATTTCCAGATGAACTCATAATGCTTCTTTCCTCGTCTTAACAATTTTGATGTGACCAAGAGAGTGAATCTAAGCGGTTTCTATTTTATCAGGTTGATAATAGCTGATGAGTTGGATTACTTAATCACTAAAGACCGGGCAATGCTCCATGACCTTTTCATGCTCACAACATACCCATTCTCAAGATGTATACTTTTAGGTACTAACTGTAGTCAATAACACAATCTATTTTAAAATGTATGCCACATTTGTATGTTAAGTGCTCATAATATATTCGCATTGCAGGAGTAGCAAATGCAATCGACTTAGCTGATCGTTTTGTTCCAAAACTTCAGTCATTAAATTGTGAGTTCATTACCTACTTTTGTATTTCCTAACGTTTCTGCATACAAGTTTAGAAATCTATAATCTTTTTGTAGTAATTACTGGTGCTTGTACTCATATGTTCTTCTAGGTAAGCCTATGGTTATAACTTTTCGGGCATACTCTAAGGATCAGATTCTCAAGATTCTCCAAGAGAGGCTTATGGTAAGTTTGTGCTCCTTTTGACTTTCTACTATACATGTAGAGTTCATTTACGTGTTCAACTCATTAATGTATGTAAATCTTGAAATAGTTTTCATCGGGAACCTTGATTAAGAATGTTTGTTTTTCCCCTTGGGAGGAGGATTTGGATAAGAGTGGATTTAATAATCCTGCTAAAGAAAAAATTAGTTTAATGTAATCAGAGTGTTGTTTTTGTCATACTTGTAATTATGAGTAGAAGCTAGTTATTGTTGTAGCTAACTAGTCTTTCTTAGTAATAATTGTGTCTTTTATTCTGTTTCAACAGGCACTACCTTACACTGTTTTTCAACCACATGCATTGGAACTTTGTGCCAGAGTAAGTTTACCATGATTTATAATATTTCAAAGAAGATTTTTTTTGGATTTTGAGGCCATTGCCCTTTTTATCAAAATCATCTTTATATGATGTAGTACTAATTGTATGAAATTGGCAGAAAGTTGCTGCTGCATCTGGAGATATGAGGAAAGCTCTCTGTATTTCCAGGTTAGTGAAAGCTCAGGCATTCAAAAGCATCTTACTGAACATCATTTATTTAACTTCTGGAACATCTTACAGAAGCATTAAAAGCAAAATATTGGAATATATAGCTTACCCTTAATACGAAAGTAGAAAAACGTAGAACAAGAATGGTTGATACAACTCCAGTATGAAGGCAATTTAGGATGGTTGTAACCTAGCTTTGATTTGTCCCTCAAAAATCCCGGTCCTCCAAGTTGAACTGGTCCACTTCTATCCCAGTTACTGAAAAGTGTATCAATAAGACATACTGATATCGATGACCAAACAAAAAACATACTGATATCTTTGAGCTCTCTGTTGGGCATGAGCCTAACCTAAACTTCTTTTTTCCAGGAGTGCAATTGAGATGCTGGAAGCAGAGTTGAGAGAATCTACTGACAAGTTAAATTCATCAACAGCAGAGAATCCATTCTCTGAGCAACAGACAGCTCCAGCTCTTGCTCTGGTGAAAAAACAGGAGATTGATATTGTAAGTAGTTACTATTGACTCCATGCTTATCCATTGTAGACTTTTATGTCATTTTCATCAAGAGGAGTTTTGGTCCCTTTTGTTAGATAGACTATTCTTTTTCTTTTCTATTTTCCTCTTTAATAACTTCCCATGAGTTTTATGATTAGTTTTCAAATTTCAGACCTATAATTGTTTCACTTTAACTCCACGGTATTATTAGTACTAAGAGACTCAAAGTGGCAGAAGTCTGATAATGCATACATCCAATTAAAGCTAGTTCATATTATATTTTTGCTTACGAGTTTTACCACTGGTTGCAGGTGAGAATTGATCACATGGCCATTGCTTTGTCAAAGACATTCAAGTCACCAGTAGTGGATACCATACAATGTCTTCCTCAACATCAACAGGTAACCCTCATGCAAGTATTGTATTCAGTTGTACTAGTGCATAGCAGGAGTATTTGAACTCCTCTTTATTAATTTCACTACTTTCAAGCCATCAATTGAACATATTGACAGGCTATAAATTTTTGGTTATTGCTTTAGCTCAGTCTGCAAGGTGCCGTTAAATTAATTGCTAGCTAATATTCCTTGGCTCTATGTCTCTAAGTTTAGTTGTGTAAATTTTAGTCCTTGTAGTTGTGTTTAACAAGTGTTGATATATTTCCTCATCTGCATGACCACAGATTATAATGTGCTCTGCTGCAAAGCATTTCCGTGGTGTGAAGAAAGATACAACTATAGGAGAGGTGTGTTTTCTGGCTAATATTTGACCATAAAGATAATGGAAGCATGTGCATACTTTGTTACTGATCTCTTAAACTTGTTATCGTATGCAGTTAAACAAATCTTACATAGACATCTGCAAAGCAACACTAATTCCCCCGGTTGGGAGTTTTGAATTTTCAAGTATGTGCAAAGTGCTAAATGACCAGGTAAGAAAATACATTTTGTTAATATAACTCCTCTTAATTGTACATACCAACTTGGAAAATGGGAAACTAGTCAGTTACTGAAGCATCATCAATTTGCAGGGCCTCCTCAAACTCAGTGGCCAATCCAGAGATATAAAATCCAAGAGAGTGACATTGAATGTAGATGAAGGGGACATCACATTTGCATTGCAGGTGAGGACACATATCTCAGCCTCTGAGATGGTCTGCATTTCATTTATGTTGTATTCTTGATTCTCAATGTTTGCTTCTTGACATTAACCTTTTTCTTTTTTCTTTTTTTTGAACAGGGAATCCGGTTTTTTCGGACTTGTCTTGAGTAATTATGTTCAGCTTAGGGCTCAATGCTCCCAATTTTGACATCAAACCTTTAGAAAAGATGACAGAAGAATAACAAAGAAAAATGTAGTATAGGTTATACACAGGAGATTAATCTTTGTGATTGCTTGTACTAGCTGTTGTAGTACATTCTTTACATTGAAAACCTGATTATTTGTTGTACACTTGTACCAAATGAAGCATATGAATTATTGATTAATAAAGATAGATATTGCAGCATGATTTTGTGTAACATTTTGTGTAATCTGATTATTTGCTAGTTGATGTTTGTTTGAATACATGTATTTTGTAGAGATTCTTGATATTATTTCGGGACATACTCTAGATGTTTATTGTAATAAGGGGTTTAGGCTCAATGTTTCCTCTTTGTATTCGGCAGTTTCATTAATCAAGGCTTGAGGGCAGCCGCACTAGCTTTTATTTAAAAAAAAAAATTGGCCTCATCAATGGGCCGGGCCGGGCCTTACTCCATTTTTAAATAGTAGCGGGCCGGGCTTTATTGTAAATTGAAGGATCCAAGCCCATCCATTTAATGCGGGCCTCGCGTGCTTTTTCGGGCCAGGCCGGGCTAAGCCTTGCGGGCTTTTTTGGGGCGGGCCTTGCGGGCTTTATTTACAAATAAATCTTTAAAGATAATATTTTTTATAAACTTATATTTATATATCATACACTCCAAAGAGAAACCTCTATCAACTTAAATAAATTAGGAAAACCGACCGTTGATGAGATTATTATAATAAATTATGAGTGTGGTAAAAAATTTAGCCAATTTCACCATATTTTCGAATCCGATCGAATTGGTCAACCATCGTTATTTGTACATTTTCTTGGTTGACCGATGGCATGACGACCACGAAACGTGCTTATTTTTTCACATCATGTCTGTAAATATTCCATCGATGGATGTGCGTGGACATAAGATAAAAAATTTTATCTTAATTGCAAAGATGTTGGCCTATATCAATTTGCCTCCTAAAGTCGTATGACTTGTATATTGCATTTAAATTGTTGAGGTTCATTGCAACCATGAAGTGGAAAATGAATTTAGAGAAATCTACCGCTCGATTGAGATATTGTAATGTTTTATGGTGATTGTAAAAAATTCAGCTAATTTGATTCTCGTTTCGAATTCGATCAATTATGTCAAATTTAGTTACTCTTATAAACATATATCTATATATCATACACTCCAAAGAGCAACCCCTATCAATTCAAAGAAAATGGAAAAATGGACCATTGGATGAGATTATTACAATAAATTATGAGTGTGGTAAAAAATTTAGCCAATTTCACCATATTTTTGAATCCGATCAAATTTGTCAACCATTGTCACTTGTATGTTTTCTTGGTTGACCGATGGCATGACGACCGCGAAACGTGCTTATTTTTTCACATCACGTGTGTAAATATTTCATCGATGGATGTGTGTGGACATAAGATAAAAATTTCAATTTTAATTACAAAGATGTTGGCCTATATTAATTTGCCTCCTAAAGTTGTATGATTTGTATATTGCATTTAAATTGTTGAGGTTCATTCTAAAGCAACCATGAAGTGGAAAATGAATTTAGAGAAATCAACCGCTCGATTGAGAGATTGTAATGTTTTATGGTGATTGTAAAAAATTCAGCTAATTTGATTCTCGTTTCGAATTCGATCAACTAGGTCAAATTTAGTTACTCTTATAAACCTATATCTGTATATCATACACTCCAAAGAGCAACCCCTATCAATTCAAAGAAAATGGAAAAATGGACCGTTGGATGAGCTTATTACAATAAATTATGCAATAAATTATGAGTGTGGTAAAAAATTTAGCCAATTTCACCATATTTTCGAATCCGATCGAATTGGTCAACCGTCATCACTTGTATGTTTTCTTGGTTGACCGATGGCATGACGACAGCGAAACGTGCTTATTTTTTCACATCACGTTTGTAAATATTCCATCGATGGATGTGTGTAGACATGAGATTAAAAAAAATTAATTTTAATTACAAACAAATTGGCCTATACCAATTTTCCTCCTAAAGTTGTATGACTTATACATTACATTTAAATTGTTGAGGTTCATTCTAAAGCAACCATGAAGTGGAAAATGAATTCGGAGAAATCAACCGCTCGATGGAGAGATTGTAATGTTTTATGGTAGTTGTAGAAAATTCAGCCAATTTGGTTCTCGTTTCGAATTCGATCCACTAGGTCAAACTTAGTTACTCTTATAAACCTATATTTATATATCATACACTCCAAAGAGTAACCCCTATCAATTCAAAGAAAATGGAAAAACCGACCGTTGGACGAGTTTATTACAATAAATTATGAGTGTGGTAAAAAATTTAGCCAATTTCACCATATTTTCGAATCCGATCGAATTGGTCAACCAATATGTAGAATATATATATGCACTAATGCACATATTCTATATAGAAGTATAAAAACTTCCACACACACACACAATATATATATATATATATATATATAAACACACACAAATATCTACATATATATATATATAATATTTTAAGGGCATTTGGCGGGCCGGCCCACTACCCACCAAGGCGGGCTTTTGGGGGCTTTTTAACGGGCCGGGCCGGGCTTTTAGCCCTCAGGGCTAGCGGGCCTCCATCGGCCCACTTGATCCGCGGGTTTTTTTATGAGACCTACTACTAGATCCGCCCCCCCCCCCCCCCCCCACTTTGAAAACCGGTCACGTCTGCGCGCGCCAAATGAAAATCCTATTCCCGCTAAAAGGCACCAAAATCCCTACACCCTTTTTCAATTTCCATTGAAATCTCCGTCTCCCTCTATATAGCCTCACACCCCTTAGCGCTCTCAGGTTTAAGCAAGCCTCTGATTCCCTTCACATCTTCACTTCTTCTCAAAACCTCCTCCCATTTGCCTTTGCCCGATTCACAATGCCTTCCATCGCCGACCGCAGCGTTGAACTTGAATCCAACGCCGTCGGATCAGTGGCGGAACTGTGTAGTAGGCTACTTGGGCTATAGCCCAACTGAGATTTGGGCTGAAAATGCCTTAAGTACCATGCTCCAACCATGTAGTGCTCGGCCACATAAGCAGCCAATCCAACGGTCAGTTTTTGTAGTGTAATCGTGGCCGCACATTTCGGTAAACCGGGTAACCGGCTAAAACCTCCTTGCTTCCTTCTCTCTCTGCAACTCATCTCCATCAACAAATTCCCAAGCTTCTTCCCCTTTCATCTCTTCACCACTTCACCATCAACAAAGATACTCAAAAATCAAAATCAAAGTTGTTTGGTCCTTATTAGTTCATTTCTCATCTCTTCACCACCAAAAAAGAAACATGCTTTCCATTAAACCCAATATCCAGATGGAAATTCTTCTAAATACGATCAACAAATTGAATTAATTTTATAATTCTCAGTTGCCTTGAATTTCTGCTGCAACTCTTAACAGAAGAGCTCAAATTGATTTAACAACTTAATTTGTATTAGACATTCTCCTCATGAAGATGGGGACAAAGACCCATAGTCTATAATTGGATCTGATTCAGCCAAAGAGAGCAGAACAAATTAGAAGGAAATGATTTTTGGTTTTGACTTTGAGGGAGAAAGTTTGAATGAGAAGAGTTTTTTTGGGTCTGGGAATGAGAAGAGTTGCAGAGAGGGGAATAGAGAGAGAGAGAGAGAGGAAACAAATGTCAAATGATGTGCCTTTATTTGTTTCAAATTTAATTCGATCACTGTATCTACGAAAAACAAAGAAATAGAAGAAAGCGGGGCCGTTACCGGAGTACAGCAGCACCGCCAACGGTGACCCAGCCGCTAGAAAACTGGGTCGAAGAACCGTCGGAGCTAACGAAGCTTTCGGCCTTCGATTATCCCTCCAAACCCTCCAAACTCGACCAGTGGACAAACCAAGAACACAGGCAGGTCGGCGATGGAGAGGCAAGTCGGATGGGACCGGTACCCCGCCTCGAGATGGCCTAACGACGAAGGTTCAATCACCGTCGTCGCTTCGCTGGTCTACAAAACGGGTCGAGAGGCCCGATGGCTGTTTATAGCCCAGAATTAAATTTTTTTTCCATGGCTCAGATCAAGCGGTGAGTTTATGGCCGGCTCAGATTGCACCGTGTCAATTTCTTTTTCTTAAATAATTTTATATAATTTTAAAATTTTGAGAAATCATAATAAATAACTCAGGTGTCCGAATTTTTTTTTGAAAATTTTCACAGACTCATCACGTTGCATACTTTATTATCAAGTCCATAAAATAGAGATTTCACATCAAGAAAAATTCAGAGAGATCTCAAAATAATCACCGAGACCATAGACTCAATTTCTAGTAATTCCACTTCAATTCCTTTTTTTAGTAGTAATACGTACCCATGTATTTTCTTTGAACAAATCATCTCAATTTCTAATAATTCCAATTTTGTCTTCTTTTTTTTTTTACTTCAATCTCCTTAGTAAACCGAATATGGATTTATAACTCTTTTTTTTTTTTTTTTTTTAACTCCACATTTCAAAGAGCAAGACCATTAACGGATATAACGATTGAGACACCGACTGTTAGATGTGAGAATTATATTATTTTAAGCTTCTAGTCCAAATTTTATCTAATTTCGTCTATTTTTCAACTTTGATCTTCTTGGTCAACCGAATAAGGCTTTATTATTAACTACACAATTCAAAGGGAAAGATAGTCAACGGATGTAAGGTTTGGGGCACCGACCGTTAGATGTGAGAATTACAACATTTTAGGCTTCTAATCCAAAATTCATCTATTTTTGTCTATGTTTTGACTTCAATCCATTTGGTCACACTGAAATTAGCTTTGTAACATTTAGGTTGACCGATGTCGTATCCATCAACAATTATGCTAATAGTTTCACAAGATGTGTATTGGTCAATCGACGACGAGATATGACAAATAGAGCTTGAAGACTCTTGGTTTATCAGCTGTTTTGATGAGTAGATCGAGACCCAAACAACTTCGAAAATAGCTGAAATTTTAACCATAATTATATCTTCTTATCATGATGACATCTAACGATTGATTTTGATAAAATCTATTTCCTCCGCATTGTTCCTCATGGAAGGTACATTTTTCGATACAATTAATAAACAAGTTAAACAACATTAGTAGGCATATAAGGATTTCGTTCGATGTAAACAATCGAAACTAGAAATCGATAAATTTGATATAACCCATCTATTTATAGCGTATTAATAGGTATAGTGTAAAAAAATTAACCCAATCCGCCATCTTTTAGATGTCAAATAAAGCGGTCAACCACTTATACACTTCTAACTCCCTAAGGGGATCTTAACCACGAGTAGATAAACTTTCTGAAATTTTTATATTAGTTGATATAGGTCATAGCCACGATAGTGTGAGAGTTGACAGATTGAAAAAAGAAGTTGCGAGTGAGCGGTTATGAGCATATTAGTTTTATGTGGTATTTAGGGTTTATGGTTGACCTAGTAGATCGAGACCCAAACAACTTCGAAAATAGCTGAAATTTTTACCATAATTATATCTTCTTATCATGATGACATCTAACGGACGATTTTGATAAAGTCTATTTCCTCCACATTGTTCCTCGTGGAAGGTATATTTTTCAATATAACTAATAAACAAGTTAAATCACATTAGTAGACATATAAAGATTTCGTGCGATCTAAACAATCGAAACTGGAAATCAATAAATTTGACATTACCCATCTATTTATAGCGTATTATTAGGTACTATGTAAAAAAATTAACCTGATCCACCATCATTTTGATGTTAAATAAAGCGGTCAACTACTTATACACTTATAACTCCCTAAGGGGAGCTTAACCATGAGTAGATAAACTTTCTGAAATTTTTATATTAGTTGATATAGATCATAGCCACGAGAGTGTGAGAGCTAACAGATCGAAAAAAGAAGTTGCGAGTGAGCAGTTATAAGCATAGTAGTTTTATGTGGTATTTAGGGTTTAGAGTTGATCTAGTAGATCGAGACCCAAACAACTTCGAAAATAACTGAAATTTTGACCATAATTATATCTTCTTATCATGATGACATCTAACGGACGATTTTGATAAAGTCTATTTTCTCCACATTGTTCCTCGTGGAAGGTATATTTTTCAATACAACTAATAAATAAGTTAAATCGCATTAATAGGCATATAAGGATCTAAACAATCGAAACTGGAAATCAATAAATTTGACATTACCCATCTATTTATAGCGTATTAATAAGTATTGTGTAAAAAAATTAACTCAATCCGCCATCATTTAGATGTCAAACGGTCAACCACTTAATACACTTATAACTCCCTAAGGGGAGCTTAACCAGGAGTAGATAAACTTTCTGAAATTTTTACATTAGTTGATATAGGTCATAGCCACGAGAGTGTGAGAGCTGATAGATTGAAAAAACAAGTTGTGAGTGATCGGTTATGAGTAGTTGTTTCTTTGCAATGAAATCAGTTATTATTCTATATCGGTAGTGTAAGTGACCCAACATCTATTAGATGATGTTAACCTTCAATATTTGTAGTCAATTTTTTTTTTTAATTTGATGTTATTGAGTCGTTAATTTCTATTAGTATAAGTACATTTCGAATACCTTTACTAATCCGTAAGCCGTAAGGGCCTAGAGTTTTAACCCTATCCTACTGCAGCACTATTCGTTTCGTCCCGTTAGTGTTTTTTTATTTATTTATTTTAACTCTTAGCCCACCTCATCCTTATATATATTAGTGAGAATCGAACTTATAACTCTAAATTATAACTTATCAACAAGTCACAGCTGACCGATGACTTTTCCTCTCTCTCTCCCGATAATGGCAACGGATCAGAACAAAAGACCTCATTTGTTCCTCAAATCTCAGTGCTTTCATTCATTTGCTATAAAACGAGTAAGGTAAATAATAAAAATACGAAATGGGAAAGAAATCTGCATCGTCTTTATCCTCATCGTCGCCGCCGCCGTCGTGGTGGTGGTGGAGATATGGATCGGCACTCGTCATAATCTCATTCGTGGCTCTCACATGGCTGCTCGTCGACCACCAATCCCTCACCTTGGAGGACCAGGTTTGTGAATCATTTCAAATTATGCATTGGAATTAACCAATAATTGAAATCAGAAAATGTGTAATGTGTGGAATTTAATTTGAATAGGTAGTGGTGTCCAGGTTGAATAAGGAGCTGAAAATATTGAAGAATCAGGTAAGGGAAGCTGTATTAGAGTGTGGTGGCAATGTTGGCGTTTGGATTTGGGGAGTGATGATTGGTTTGATTGATTGTAGTTAGAAAATGTGAAGAAGCATATAAGAGGCTGGAGCATTGTTGAAGAGGATATGGATGATCCTCTCAATGTAGAACGAAGAAATGCGGTTAAGGATGCTATGGTTCATGCCTGGACTTGTTACGAGAAGTATGCGTGGGGTCGTGATGAACTCCAGGTATGCTGTTTAATGCTTGAGTAGTACAATGCACCATTATCGTGTGGTCGCAATGTGATAGGTAAATATGGTGTAATTAGTTTTAGTCCTGGTGCTTTGGATGGATCTGAATCGAGTGAGTCTAACAACTTGACTCTCATTCTGAACAGCCACAGACGAAAGATGCTGCTGACACTTTCGGTGGTCTAGGAGCAACTCTGGTGGATTCTCTTGATACATTGTATATAATGGGTCTTGACCAGCAATTCCAAAGAGCTAGAGAGTGAGTTTCTAATTGTGTTGGGTTTTCCCTCACCGGTTATATCAGTCTCCGGTGTGCATAAGGTTCTGCCTTTTAAATTATTGGATTAGTTTCACTTTGGGATTAGTTTCACTTTGAAGTGGCTAGTATTGATAATCATAACTAATTGCAGGTGGGTTGCAAGCTCATTGAATTTCAACAAGAATTACGAGGCTAGTGTTTTTGAGACAACCATAAGGTTGCGTTAGAAGGTTTAATTTCATTTTGTATAATAACCAAGTTACTTATTTGTTTTCTCACTTCTGGAAGTGTCCTACCTCATTTGGATTGGATAAGCACCAAAAGATGATTACAGTTCTGTTGTTCCTGGTCTACCTCTACTGACTAACTTTTTTGTGTCTATTTTCTTAAATCTAGAGTTATAGGCGGACTTCTTAGCGCATATGATCTGTCAGATGACAAACTCTTCCTTGACAAGGCTAGAGATATTGCAGATAGGTTGCTGCCTGCATGGAATACACCTTCCGGAATCCCGTACAACATGATCAACTTGATGTATGGTAATGCCCATAACCCTAGGTGGGCAGGGGTAAGTTTGGAGTATCTTTTGTCTACTGATGGATTTTCTTGATTGTTCTTACCAGAACATCTACTGCTTTGTTGGTCCCTTTTTGCATTTTTATCTTGCATTGAATCATTTGTATTCATTCTTATTACATGTTTGTCTTAGAAGTCTATATTTAATAACTGAATAATATTACTTACAAAATTAAAGAAGGATCAAGAAATTGTTCGATTTTATACACATTTTATAATCGGTTAGAAATGGCCGAGAAGGTTTTAGGTGTATAGAACAGATAAAAGTGAATAGTTGTAGTCATCTGACTTAAAATATTTCTGGTTCAACTTTGTTGGCCCTATAGAAGGAAATAATATTTGCTAGTTATGTGACTGCTCATAGTTAAGCTGTGTTACTGATAATTGTCACAATCTCAAACGATTTAAAAAGTCTGTCATGGATGCCTTTATAACTATTTCACCCTGCTCATAAGGCCTCTAGTCATTTCTCGTGTTTTGTTATGAAAGTTCAATCTTTAAAACTTTCATAAGAACATTTTCTTCCAAATAAAAAGTATAGATAGGGTTATCTTTGTATAAATTCTAAGTTTTTGCATATATTTTCTAGTTGAATTCAAGTGAAAGAGAAAGGAAAGGCTGTGACAGTCCATTTCAGATATGAGCTTATTTATATGCTTCATAATGAAAATATTCTTTGTTTCATACATCCCTGATCCCCCGATCAAGTACTGATTTCCTTCATCAACTAGCATAGAACATTTTAAGGACCATGGTGGATGTTTTTTTAAGCTGATCGGCACCCCATTATTTCAACTGCTAGTAAGAAAATATTTCAAGTTTTCAATCATTGTATCATGACTTAATACTTTTTACTGATTCCATTCTACAAGCTCTTTGTTTCTTTTCTTTTTTCTCTCTCTATTTTCTTGTTATTTTTTTTTATAGGGGGCAGATGATTCTAGTTGATTACTGATCTTGAGTCTCACTATATACGTCTGCTTGATCTTACCTAGTTTGTGATGTCATGTGTACTATTAAATTTTCAAGTAGGGTAAACCATTGATGCTGAATCACCATTACAAATATTTTGCAACATCGTCCGATTCTCCTTCTGTTTATTTAAACATCTCTGTTTCTAGGGAAAAAGTATTCTTGCAGATGCTGCTTCAGAACAGCTTGAATTTATTGCTCTATCTCAACGGACGAAAAACCCCAAGTACCAGCAGAAGGTACTCTTTTATATTTTGACATTGTAACTAAGAAAATACTTATTTGCCTATCGAGTGAAAAGCATTACTGTTACTATCAGGGGATTATTCTCAGGCTAATTTCTTTACAATAAATAGAGATTCTAAATGATAGTGACTGAGTTTTTGCTTCATTTTCTAACTATAAAATGTTTGCATGGTAACATGTCAGGTGGAATATGTCATCAAAGAGTTTCATAAAATCTTCCCTGCTGATGGATTGCTTCCCATATATCTTGATCCTCACACTGGAACAATGTCATACTCAAAAGTTACATTCGGTGCCTTGGGTGATAGGTAAATAGTATTTTGATATTGAGAATCTTATTGTTAAAGGAGGGAGTCACAGGTGCTCTATGTCATCCTTTTTGCGGGTGATTCCACGATTATGCTATTGATTGAGTCCTTGCATTTCCTGATAAGATATGGCTGTTGAACCACGGTTTATGCCTATAGTTTAAGCTAGTGCCTAGTTCCCTCACCTTCAGTCCTGATAGTGTATTTTGTGAATCACAGTCAATATTTTGGGCTATTATATGGATTAAAGTTCAATGCCTTTAAGACGAATGATTATTTGTAAAGGAAACTTAAGCAACAGCAATAGAAATGAGGTAAGCTTGGAAAGGAAGTTTGGGTTAAGACCGAAAAAGCATCAGTTTTGGGCGGATTTTACCTATAGGGATATAAGTCCCATGAGTTTCAGCTTCAGATGTCATGATCTCTAGAATTTTTTACAGGTTTTCAAATTATAGAAATTTGGTAGATGACATAATAGTGGTCATGTATATCTGATCTTCTCTACTTTATTATTTGTTTTCTTTTACTATGGGTGAGAAGCGAAAATTCTATTGAAATAAGTAGGCCATTCTTTTACCGACTTCCCCTAATTGTACACGTACATCACCCTATAATTGTAGGAGGGATGATATCCATTCATATAATTGGTCAATTAATTTGCACAATGTCTTTGTGGATGCAGTTTTTATGAATATCTACTCAAGGCTTGGATACAAGGAAACAAAACAGAAGCTGTAAAACATTACAGGTGAGAAGCTTTAGATATGCTATAATGTGTTATGATGCATGCTGCCCATTTGGGCTGCCACTCTTTCATCTTACACATACAGTGACTAGATACGTATGGTAAGATTTCAAAGCTTCATACTGCCATAAACTATAAGATTGGTCCTCAAATTTGACATTTTTATGTTGATAATTTGGCATTAGAAAATTAAAGTAGTAACCGTTTAAGTTTAATTTATGATTATTGTCATTAAAGTGGTTAGATATATCAAAGGTGCTTCCAAACTGCACCTTCTGGTAAGGTAGGCCAGAGGCCAAAGTTACGTTAAAAGTACAAATGTTTGTACAAGATTCCTGAAAGGTTATAGGCCACTATCCAAAGCAAATGTTTGTATTCTTAGTAAAGAAGAATTGTTCAATCTAATGCCTTGATTTTGTGCGAGTGCACTACTGGGCTTCTGATTGTTGGGCCACCAGGTCAAAACTAGAAGTAGCATTTATCTATTGCCAAAACAAAACCTACTCTTCAATCATTAGTTTAATGGGTGGTAAGTATCATACAAAATCTCCTTTCATAAAACTTCCTAAGAGAAAAGGAAGCAAAACAATATATGGGTGTTTTGTTTTTGATTATCTGAAATTTTCCCCGGATTTAATCTCTGTTTGGGTGCTATGTTCTATGGGTTCCCTTTTCTTTTGTTACTATTCGTAAAACAATATATGGGTTCACTTTGCTGCTTAGTTAAAGGATTTGGCTTTTTAAGCAGGTGCAACCATTTCCTTAAATTCAAACTGTTAAACCTCTATATCTTATGCTTTGATTGGATAATTTGTCATGGTTTGGCTTTCTTGATTTTGGTTGGATAATCGTGGTATTATTTTTCAAGATTCTATTTGAGTGATTGCCAAAGCTTTTAATTATTATTGTCTCAATTAGATTCATATTTCTGAAGGCATCTGCCTCAATATGTCAGAGATTTCCTTGTCTTGGCTCATGGGAATGAAATGATTTCCCAAAAAAGACAATAATAATATGTTAAGGATGTAATAAATTATGATGAAGGGGAGGACACTAATATCAACTTTCACAATTATTATGGTCATACCTGTCAATCGATTGCCTCCGACCGGCCTATACATGCGCTCTCTCAATTCTTTGCATTGGTCAATTATGAGGATATGTTATGGATTCATTATCATCATCTAGCACAGTCATGCTTCTGTTCTGACCAAACTTTTCCCTATAAATTACATGTAGAGAAATGTGGGAGACATCAATGAAAGGTTTGAAAAGCTTGATTCGGAGGACAACACCATCCTCGTTTGCATATATATGTGAAAAGCTTGGAAGCTCACTAACTGACAAGGTAGCGTATGAATAATCAGAATATAGTGTGTGCCAAATAAGTTGTTATAATTTGGAGGGCTACGTGCCATGATGTATGCAGATGGATGAATTAGCTTGCTTTGCTCCTGGCATGCTGGCTTTAGGATCTTCTGGCTATGACCCTGGCGAAGCTGAAAAGATTTTATCCCTTGCTGAAGAGGTAATTTGAGGTGAAGTTTACTACCGTAGACTCAATTTAAACCGTTCTGCAAGCAAAATATGAGACACAATGACTAATAATTGTCCTATCACTCAAAAAAAAAAAAAAAACAAAACAAAAATCTATGTGATATTGAAGTAAATACTATAACCTTGTAAACTGTATTAGTTGACACTCTTCTTGATGCTCCACAGTTGTTACCAGTGTTAGGTTAGTACTGATTCATACCAGGAATTAATGAATAAAATTGCTGCTCAGTCTTTCATAAAACTTGTATGAGGTTTTGCTTTTGTTTAAGACTCACTAAAGTCACTTTGCATATCAAAGTTTCAAAGTATTTTTGTTCACAAACAGTTTGTGTTTAGATTCATATCACATTATTCAACAAAATGAAGTCAAAATACTCATTGGTTTGATACTAGAAAGCCCATAGAAGGCTGTATACAGTGTAAAAAGAAAATGGATTTGTTTATGGGATTAGGTAGAAACTTTTCTATGGGAGCCGAGACTTCACCATAGAAATAGCTTTCTAGTGCTGGGCTGGAGACTCAGGCTAAGTAGAAACTGATGAATTGTGCATGTATGATGACTTTGTGAACTCTATTCGAGTGTCTTGGAGTTCTGATCAATAGCAACCACAAAATTTGTAGTATTATTGTTTATGCATCATATGCTTCCAACACAATATATTATGCATGAACTCTTAACCTTATTATATGCCTTCGTATTACGGACAAAATACCCTTTCACCTGAAGGGTAACATCAGAGGATGGAGAGGAATACTTTTAACAGACAAATCTGAGTGTTAAATGACAAGCTAAAATAAACAGAGGTGCTTTCTGATTGTAATCCAACTTGGCTAATCGTGTTTCACAGCTCCTGAACTCTACGACTCCAGTTAGGACAATTATTTGCCACAATATGTTTTATGATTTATCCAATAGCGTATGTCTTGAATTGCTTTATGTTATGTAGCTTGCATGGACATGTTACAATTTCTATCAGACAACGCCTACAAAATTGGCTGGGGAGAACTATAACTTTCCCGCTGGACAGGTCTTATACTGACATTCTTCTTATACTTTTTTTTTTTTTTTTTGAGAAGAGACATTCTTCTTATACTTGAAACTACGATATTAAAGATAGTATTAACATGATATCAGAAAATTTTTGTAGGACATGACCGTGGGAACATCATGGAACATTTTAAGGCCTGAAACTGTTGAGTCACTTTTCTACCTATGGCGGTTAACTGGGAACAAAACTTACCAAGAATGGGGTTGGAACATTTTCCAAGCATTTGAAAATAACTCTCGTACAGATACAGGATATAGTGGACTTAAAGATGTAAGAACATGTCACAACTGAATCTTATTTCTCAAATCTTTTGGTAGTACAATAACGCACGCACACACGTTCAACTTATATTATTAAGTGATATTCATCATCTCAGGTTAAAATTGTTTCCATTTTGAAATTTCATCTCAAGCTTTATATACTTGCTGAAGTACTTTAGCCATCTTTTTCAGGTAAGTAAAGGTGATAAAGACAATATGATGCAGAGCTTCTTCCTAGCAGAAACACTGAAGTATCTCTACCTCCTCTTTTCACCTCCGTCATTCATCTCTTTGGACGAATGGGTGTTTAACACAGAAGCGCACCCACTAAGGATTGTGACTCAAACCCAGTAATGGTGGGATTTGTAGTACAACTGGACAAGGCAGATTCCCAGAAAGGTTCCAGTGTGGGAAAGGTCATTTAGGATCAAATTAGTTCCAATATTGATTAACCGCAAGCCTCACATTTTGACATTCTGTAAGATCCAGGCCATTACTCAACTTGAGGATTACTTCCTTGAACTAGATATTGAAGACAGTTCATTTTTGTGCCGGTGATGATTAACCGCAAGCCTCACATTTTGACATTCTGTAAGATCCAGGCCATTACTCAACTTGAGGATTACTTCCTTGAACTAGATATTGAAGACAGTTCATTTATGTGCCAGTGATGGTGAATGGCTGTGCTGAAAACTGATTGCACCCTTTCAATTACCACTTGGTATGTAACAATAGATTGTAGAATATTAGAACGAATTAGGATCCTCTTTGTAGCTGGTGTTTCTGGTTCTGCTGTTGTGTTTATGGCCAAAACAAATATTGTTTCAGCCCTTCAATTTTCTCTTCGTCTTTTTTCCTTTTAATGTTCTCTTAAATGTAAATCCTAAACCGCATAAACCTTGAATCTTTCACCCTATCATGATTGATCGTTTTGACTATCAACACAATTTTATTGCTTCATGACAGACAATACAAGTACAGGATCTTATTTTTATTATAGTTTTCAGCGAAATATTTGTAGTTGCAGATGTCTGTCCTTGGGTAGCATGTCATAATCATTTGGATGATCAAATACTTGATTTGTATCTAGCATCAAATGCATGTAATATTAAGAGGATGATCACTGAGCCTTATTCATGTATATATTTTTGAGTGTTCTGATTTTGAATGAGTTTAAAGTTTTCAAACGTTATGTATTTTCTGGGTGTGACAACTTACTTTCAATTGTTCAGTTACTAATGCACACATGCTGAGACATGGGGTTTAGAACGCCATTTTCCCTGGTGGAAGTTTCTTGGCTAAATTTGATGAGGTAATATCAGTCATGTTCTGCGAGAAGAAAATTTACTGATGATCTCTTTGCTAATTTCGGACATGATTGCCCTATCTTCATAAAAACTTGTGTATGGAAGCGGTGTAAACATCATGTCTTTCTCTTATCTAGTGCGGTTATACTCAGGCATGAGGCATGTAGGCCGCCTACCCTATCCAAGTTTTCTTCCTATTCCTGGACACCGGAATCAAATTTCCTTATTGAGGACTTTCTGGATTGTATCTGACTATCTGTGCAATGTTTATTGGTTGTCAGCGACTCAGCATATATATATGTTTCCCCAAGTATGCTTAGGGTTTACGCTTGGAAGGTAATCAAATGGGGAAATGTTCTTGATCGAATGTGATGGTGTATATGAATACATTTGTAGACATAATTGATCTATTCCACTACTTCATGGATTTTTTTTTTTTTTTTTTTAAACAATGTGGCATTTGAAGACACCATTCTAACAGTTGGCTATTAACACTATAATCGGTGTATGATAGCTGACATAACGGCTAACATGACAACATTCTTTTAAGTTGAAAACCAGGCACCGATTCAATTTTGGTGCTCTATGCTTCAAAGGAAACTAGGTAATCACCAGTGTCATGTATTTGGTGGCTGCATACAGGCTAATGAAGACTTTGGTGGCCTTTGTGAACAATGAACACCCTTATAGGAGGGTGTCCTATAAGCAAAATTCTAGTAGTGTAAATAGTCCTTGCATATTTCTCTTAGCTGATCTGATTATTTGACCCAGTATAGTTGTTTTGTCCAAAAGAAATTACAGAGGAATAGAGGATGCATTGTGAGTAGACGTAATTTAGAGATACTGGCTCTTTTGTCAAAATGAATTATTCACTTCTTGTTGCTGCCTGTATTTCACATGTAGTTTAACTATCAATTTGATTCGATTAGATAGAATTTTTTTTTGAAAGGGGTTTGGAACCCAGCCTAGCTGGGAGGTTCTATTTATTATATTAATATTAGATAGAATATTATGAACACTAGGATTCAAAACTTGTGCTAAAAGAAAGTATTGCAAGGAAATCTTTCTGTTTTCTGCTTCCCTCTCCGTTTCCTTTTAAGACCATCACTGCTACGTCCTCTTATTCTAATGACTAGCCAGGCCCCTTCGAAAGTATGAATAAAGACGCTTGATCAGCTCAAATTTGAATTCTTGAGTTTGTGTATAAAATGAAAGATCAAGAATATTAAACATTCATGATGAAGATGCAGCTTTATGTGTGTATGTTTTTTATGTGTATAAAGTTGTGCAAGAATCAAAAACTGTTAATTGGTAACTACATGACTGAGGGTATAATTCACAACTGGAAATTGCAATAAAAGGAGTCACTTTGTTTTATCCCCCTCTTTTTGATGCAAAAAGGATTCACTTTTGGTAATAAATGATCAAAAATTGCAGGTTCCATCATACCAATATGCTCAGCTCGGAAGCAAGGAACGAAACCATAATAGATATATCAGAGTTCTTAAAGTTTAATTATTGAACGTACCACCTGCTGATTGTTCTATTGTGTTTATGATAAACAGTAAATACTAATACTTCTGAGGTCAGAATAAAACTGCAACCTGATCGAACTTCTAGAACTCCAACTTGCTATTTATCAAATATAATTTTTAACTATGACCATGCAAATATAGTAAGACGAAGTTAATAGTAATTAAGAAGAGCTAATTAGCATGTTCCATATATAGTGCTGGTTCAAAAGATCAAAATTTCAGGCCAATTAGTTTCTTAATGGTTTATTTTATACGTAAACGTAGACAGAAATTAATTGCTTTCCCACAAACACCAGCAGTTCAACCATACTATAATACTCCATTTAGCTCAGAAGCAAGGAACAGAAAACCATAGTTGTGACACTAGCATCACATAAGTTTCCTTTTTACATTTTAGTCAGTAACCACGTCCTGATTCATCGGTATTTTTAAAAATTCAGATCATCCTTCCTAGATATGAACAGATAATTAAAACATTGTAATTACCACCCCTTGATCGGTAAATTTTTTTTAATTTTTTTTTACCTTTGTATAGAAATGAGATCTACTATCTTAGTTGAGGGATTCCAGTTTGTGGTTCATCCTACATAAGTTTGACGGCTACCATGGATAATCAGAACACAGTTAATGAAGAAAATTAGTTATCTTATTAACATATGCTGCTGCTGGTGCATTGCAAGCAATCAAACTTACAGACAGTTAGTTTCTTAATGATAAAGGGTATGCATATATAAATGGTCTAAATTAGTGAGTAATTAAATAATTAGGGTAGAGACAAGCAGAGCTTGTGCCTGAATGTTCCTCCATTTCACACACATGGAGAGGTGGTCAAAATCCAAGACAAGTGGAATGTGGAGGCATAAAAGATGAAAATCGAGGAAATTCACAAGCCCAAGCAAAGAGACATTCCTTCAACCCTACCAAGAAACTTTTATCTTTTATTTAAGAGAAAAAAAAAAGTGTGAAAGATCGAACAAAGCAAAAAAGCAGCCCATGATCCCCACCACCTCAGTTTGCAATGATGACATGAAGAGTGGGAGTAGGGCTCATCTCTCCCTATACGAAAAGCTTCAAATTTTAATGACTCCAAATGCCTTATTTAAATTCCCATGCAAAATTAAAGTTGTAGACAATAATACATATAGAAACCTAACTTCTCTCTCTTTCACAGTCACTCACACTATGTAGAGAGTATATTAAAAGATGAGGAAAGGAGAAAAAAGTGTGGTAATAGAATCTAGTACTATCTCTCTTGATAGAGGTGATGGGTTTTGCACTGGCAAAGAGAATCCATGTCTGGAGAGCTTGAAAAGGTGAGCCATGTATATGATCAATGAGTATTTCAGAGAGGGAGAGAGAGAGAGATAAAGATGGTTAATATGTTTGTGTGTCAGCTTCAGAAGGCATGCGTTCTTCAAACTCCAAAGTAATTACTTGTGTTTTGTTGCATCATACATGCAGTAAACTAAAAAATTCACATAAGGGAATGTTTGTTGAATAGGGGAATCGGGTTATTTCCCTTCAGCGTGTTCTCACACTCCCTTCTATTCTCACAGGCCAAGGCTTTACTTCATGCTGTCTGCATTTGATTTATGCAATATATGGGCAGTTCTTCGGGTACAAACCCTAAATTCCATAACCAAAAATGCTCTGTTGCTCTGTCTTCTTAGTGGGAATTATAGAGAGAGAGAGAGAGAGAGAGGCCAACGAATCCTCAAAGAAATAAAAATGTGAGATACGGATAAAGCTTTTTTTGATTCGATCCTTTACCCAACGTTTCATTCATTTAATAAAGAATATATGAATGAATTGAAATGTTTACAGTACTATACTACTGGTGCGTATATAAAGAGATCCAAAAACAGATGTAAAAAGGTCGAAGAAAACTTTTGACTCTAATAGTGCTTTCTGTACCACTTACAGTACCTTTTGGTCTTAATTGAATAACGTGATCGATGACCTCCCAAGCTTTTTGCCTCAAAGTTATTGCCAAATGGACAAAGTAGGGACTATTCGCTAGGTCATTAATTAACAAAACATGTAGTAGGCGATCTTGCTTCAAAGTAGTTCAAGCTAACCGTGTACCACGAGTTCATGACCTGTTTAATTTGTTTTCTAGCATCAGTTTGAATCACAAATCGTAAGCCACCATACAAATTAATGATCAACAATCCATTCATATACAATGAAAAAGTAAATAACATAAAGAGATTATGGACATCATAATAAAAATTTTAGAAATAGATCAAATAAATAACTATTGACTCTATAAATTGAAACATTGAGTACAAAAAACAACACAGCAAAAACACAAAGCTCGTGGTATTTGTAAGGATGAATGCATGCATATGCATGATCTGCCTCTAGGGGATTCAATCAATCGGATGAGGTCTTGTCTAAGTATTCAAGTGGATAACACTCTTCACATCTTGAGCCTTGAATTTAACCCTAAGCTAAAGCCTAAGAGCTAAGAGCTAGAATGTTTGTTCTTATATATATATGCACTCAAATCGTCTTCTAGACTGGCAGGTTGAAGATATATATCTCAATGACTTGTTGAATCTATGGACTCAAAGTCTGCCTTTTTCTTTCCGGCCAATAATTCAAGTCTGCGTTCAAACAGGCAGAGTATCGAACCTACTTTTGAAAGGTATAAGCCAGTC
Source organism: Rosa lucieae (assembly GCA_024704745.1). Taxonomy (NCBI): domain Eukaryota; kingdom Viridiplantae; phylum Streptophyta; class Magnoliopsida; order Rosales; family Rosaceae; genus Rosa; species Rosa lucieae. The sequence continues at coordinate 16,433,035 of CM045495.1, read as the reverse complement.
TAAATTTGAATAGCCAACAAAAATGGGAACTGCATTCCTCCCTCAAATTAGCTTGATGTTAATTAAAATCAGAAGGGGATATAAAATTGTTGTTAACTAGTTATGATCCTTATCTTGGATGATCTTTCTGTTTGAACTCTTTAGATTCGTAGTTCTCAGTTCTCATTATAAAATTTGGATCGGAGGAACCAATATAAACCTGCAGTTTTCTTTTATTTTAAAAGAAGAATAAGAAAAAACAAAAAAAATAGAAGCATTTGGTACCATGCATGCAAGGTACGTATTGGCCTGCTAGCTCTCAAATCTTTGTCCAAGTCATGACAACTGGTCTGAATTAAATATGCCTGGGCATGGAATAATCTGCAAATTTTTATTCCCCCTTGCTGTCTTGACAGTATGTTTGATTAAAATTCATTGAGAATCTTTCCAAACCAACAAAAAAACAAACTACCCTGGTCATTGAATTCAAATTTTCTATCTCATCAGAGTAATAACATTTTTACTGAATGAATGAATGAAGAGTAGGGCAGCAAAGATGAAAAACATGAATGAAGAGTACGTACGCTTAGGACACTATAAACACTATCAAAACCTTGGATTTAATCATATACTGTATATAGAGTTCTACAAACCTCATCCCTTGTTTGACAAGGAAATTCAAAACTTTCTTCTATTTTCTTTCTTAAATATTAAAAAAAAAACCTAGCTAATTAAGATCGAAAACCTAATCAACAGAGGCTTTTAATTCATTTTTATAACATTGAGCTATTCAATGATCCTGTTGGGTCATCATCATCTTTTGATATTCCTTTACTGAGGTTGATGTCATATCTTTACCTCGACCAAAAAGCATCATATTCCCTGAAAATATGGGGTAAAGGGTGTGCAGCAGTGTGCTAGTTTAACCGGTTCAAATATTACTACCTAGCCAAATCTTGATCTATGCTTGGAAGAGTGTACTGTAACGTGTTGTCACTAGCTTCAAGTTTGGAATTATGCTTTCTATTTTTGGATTCAACCTGATATATATGGTTACTTTTCAAGAGACAATCAGACAATCCATCATTTGAATCTTCCCATTTACAGACCAGCTTGGTATACAAAACCCCAATCATAAATCATGATCAAAAGGTTTATTTTCTGTTGCTATACCAGCAATGTTGCATATATTCAAAGAAAAAGAAAGTACATTATTAGAGAATCACTAATTTCAGCTTGGGCATCTTCGTACTTAAAACAAAGACTTACAGATAAATGTGGATCAAAAGACTGATGCTATGATAAATAATCACCAAATATAAAAAAAAAACTTATATAAACTGTTAAAGAAGAAACATACAATGTGTGTGTGTGTGTGTGTGTATATCAAACAATGTGGCAAAAACATGTTAAAAGTAATAATGGAGGTCAAACGAAGACGGAGATTATTTAGCGATAGCTCTAAAATTCAGGTATGTTGGTGCGCAAAGCGCTTTAGACAACCAAGCTGTTTGGGTGTATCAACTAGTATTCTGATTAATGTTCAAGTAGAATTTGATTATTGGTGAAGGCAAACAACTGCAACAACTACCTATATATCAAAACCAGAAGCTAGGCAAAGCATGTGTACGTGCTTATTGCCTCCCGTGATAGGTCTATTCGAGAGCAAGCACTCAGAAACATTGACACATTGTGATATATAGGTCCAAGTTATTTTAAACCCCTGTGCATGCATCACATAATACTGAGTAGTACTGACTATTGACTACTGAGCATTTTGAGCTGAAGGGTCTATTTTATAGCCAGCACAAGTCTCTGAGTCTGAGGCTCTCGATCAGCTGGCAGGTTTTGTTTGTATTGTGGCCTTATTGACCTATAGAAACCTAGCTAAGCTCAGCTAAGCTAGAATGATAGTACGTACTTCCCCAGCCATGCTCTATATATATATGTCTACTTCTCATTTGCCTTTTGTCCATCAATTATCATATCGGATCACTGAGCTCTCTCATGATCAGACATCGGGAGGAAGCTTTTGTCCAGAAATAATTGTCTTTCTGTTAGGTAGCTTTGGCATGCATGTTGCTCTTTTTTCTCCAACTGTCAGAATAATATGAGAAGGAAATGCCCAAACGAGAATAAAAACTGGCTACCTTTCATAAATTTGGGAACTTGGGTTTCTTTTCTTTTATTTAAATAAGATAAAAGAAATTCAGATTAAATACAAAAATGAAAATAAAAACCCAAATTTACTTGGGTCAAATTCTTCTAAAAATATAATTGTGAACCACAAAAGAAATTTCCAAGTAAGCTCACCATAATTATGGTTTAGTCGAGTTTTTTTTTTTTTTTTTTTCTTTAAGGGATTTGGAACTCAACTTAGGTGAGAAGCTCAGCCCCACACTTGGTTTCATTTATTATATTAAAAATAAAATTTTTCATCCGGGGGGGACATAAAAATTACAAAAGTCCTCGTACAACAAGGAGATACAAGAGCATTGAGGAGGGACTAAACCAAAAGCCCAATAAAAAGGAACGAAGTTACAAAACCAAAACCTTGTATTAGAAATTCTGAATTTTTTATGTTTTTCTAATCAAATGATCGCAAATTTAGGAGTGTTGCCAAATTTGTTTCCGTGAAGCAACATAGTAGGAAATCTATGCTATTTGTAATTATGCTTCTTCGTATAGAGTTTTTTTAATTTTTTTATATATGTCACCGTTTTGTTAAAGCAAATAGAGTAGCTAATCGAGCACTCTTTGCTAATTAGTGCATGTTACCATATCATATCACCATAAAAAGAGTTCAAACTGGAGTGACCTCATAATTAAAAATATTTAATGGCTAAACAGGATTGATCAAAATTGGTGAGCACATGATAGGGATGGCAATGGGGCGGGTTGGGGATGAGGATCACAATACCATCCCCATCCCCGGGGTCATTCTCCACCCTCATCCTTGCCCCAATCCCCAATAAAAATATATTGGGGATTCTCCGTCCCCATTTCCACTGGGGACTAAGCCTCCAAACCCGCCCCAAATCCCCAATAAGAATTTAATAAATAGAATATTTTTTTTTTCTCATATTGCCTTTGTTAAAATCAAAATCTACAACAAATAAAATTAAAACATGATTAAATTCATAAATCATAATTCAGTGAGTGCAAAAGTCAAAACACCATTAAAGTAAAAGTGTAGCCATTAAAGTAAAGTAATAAATGTATATATTGTGATTTATATTATAACAAATAAATTAATACATATATATATAAATTAAATATATGTATGTATTATTGGGGCGGGTTTGGGGATGAGGATCACAATACCATTCCCGCCCCATCCCCAATCTTAGATAGTGGGGATTGGGGATCCTCATTCCCCATTTGTCCCCGAATTCTTCCCCCATTAGGGGCGGGTATCCAATGGAGCTCTATCTCACTGGGGATTTTTGCCATCCCTAGCACATGAGCACTAGTGATGAAACTAGAAATAAAGAGAGACAAGTAATAGAAAAATGATTGGGATCCCAAATATTTTTACCAAAATTGAGTCCCAAATGACGTGGCAGTTGCCACATAATCATTTTCATCCCAATAGTTTCAGACATGTTCACTTTCTTTTTTATTAATTTCTTTTCATTTGAAAAAGAAAAAAAAAACTCTGGTATTTTTATCTTCAATGTTCAGATTTAGGGTTCTAGCTACCCGAACATTGATTCATGAATCCAACCTATGAGCACGTTCATCTTTTCTCAATTTAATAACATTTATATATGCTGCACAAAAATGGAACCTACCTCAACTAGAGATGAGCAAGTTCTTTTACTAGATGCTTGATCTTTGAAGAGGTAGTTTTGCATCTCCTGCCCATCAATTTTGTACCTAAAGATGTTTAGAATTTTTTATTTGGATTAATTTTAGTTTAGTACCCTGTGGTTTAGGGGTAACATCATGTCAGTCCCTGCTCTTTCAATTTGATCAGCAACACCCCTGTGCTTTCAATTTCAATCAGCCGTGCCCAAATTTGATCAGTCAAAGTTAACGTTCAAATTGGACGGAATAGTAAAATTTGGTCACGACTGATTGAAATTGAAAGCACAGGGGTGTTGCTGATCAAATTGAAAGAGCAAGGACTGACATGATGTTACCCCCAAACCACAGGGTACTAAACTGAAATTTGTCCTTTTTATTTCTTCAATTAGAGAATGAGCATATTGGGAAGATAAGATCTATGGAGAATGTCTTTTTCAATATTAATTGCTACAAGAGAATGGTCTTCGATTCTAGGGTTTGAAAAGAGAGATAACAATGGCCTGCATAAGAAAGAAACTTGCTGCATTTATGATCTTCAGTTTTTTCCCTGAAAATAGATGAAAATAATAGGCACAAAGTGAAAATAATAAAGCAAGTTGGAAATTATCAAGTTAAGGTCATTATGTGGCAGTTGACTCATCACTTGCCACATCATTTGGGATCAAATTTCGGTAAATATATTTGGGGTATGTAGCATCACTCTAAGTAATATAGATGCAAAAATCAAAAGGTAAAATTCTATATTATTTCATGATTTTGAATTTGAAAAAACAAATGATTTATTTGTTTACATAGTTTCTAGCATATATAGGTGTCTTATTTTCTTGTTATTGCCTCTTGAACTCATCTATCCAATAGTAAGAGCATCTTTAGCAATTCTAGTCTTTTTAGTTAAATTTTAGCCAAAGTAACTAAAAAATAATTTTAGTTAGCTATTTTTAAAATACGTCTGCATTAGCTCTCTCTGTTTAGTTAGTTTTAAATTTATGTTATTTAAATTTTTAGTTTAAATGTATTTATGAATTATTTATTATTAATTTAAAAGAAATGTTTTACATAAAATAAATTATAAAAAAAACTCATCTCACTCTCTATATTTATGAGTGAGATAGCTAAAAGTTCAAATGGAGAGGCAATTAGGAGTCTGGTGCAGTTACTAAATTGATAAAAAAAAAAAAAGTAAAGATGCTCTCCAAAATAGCAAAGAAGCCAATACAGAGAATGTGCTAAACATGCTTTAAATTGAACTGAACTTATCAAGGGACTTAGATCTTTTTCTGAATGAGGTCATAAACCATATATTAATCTCAAGCCAGAATAGTCATTTCATACACTTCCATTATTATCTAGAGACAGATAAGAAATTGTGGTGGTATCACAGTAGTACATAGGAGTAGACCACTCATTAAACATCATTGCTCACTCAAAAAAAAAAAAAAAAAAAGCCGAGCTATAAGCTACGATAACACTAAAACATAGCAAATAGGCCAAGGACTACACTCATTACTTCATTAGTGCTCATTAAGAACTAACAAGCATCGCTCCCCAAGGAGAAAGTAGGGAATTATTAGAAAGAAAATCTAAAAAAAAAAAAAATAATAATAATAAAAAATAAACTAAACTAGAAACCAATCTCCACAACTGTTTAACCGGTCATCTCCTCCACGAGCCGCCGCCATGATTTGCTGCATACCCTTTGCCTCCTAGAGGACAAAACAACTACCCGGAAAGAGCATCCAAACCAAAAAACTAAAATTGGGTTCGGATCCCCTGCATCCATACCACTACTTGACCCCAACGATGAAGCATTCGTTGTGGCCACCCCCTGAAACCAGAGGCGGCCCTTGGGGCGTGCATGTGGTGCAGGTGCACAAGGCCTTCGATTTTTGAAGGCCTCCGAATTTCGTAATGCCTTTATGTACATATAGATAAATTAAAAGTGTGAAAATATATGATGAACCGTTGTAGTTATTTGATTTGATCTGACATGTCTTGGGTTTGAGTCCCTTGGGCCTTTCTATTTTTATGTTTTTTCTTTTATCTTCTTCTCTATTATTTTGTTTTGTCTTTCTTCGTTCCTTGTTTCTTCTAGTAAGGCCTATATATTTTTATTTATTTTCCTTTTCTGTTATCTTCATCTCGTTCTTTTATTTGTTGTCCTTGTTCATTTTCCTTCTTTGTTTTGTTATGTTTTTATCCCTCCACTCTTTTCTTGTTTTATTTATACTAAATATTCTTTTTAGTTCTTCAACTGAGATCATAATTAATAAGGCTTCACTTAAATTTTCGCACTAGGCCTCTTAATTTTCAGGACTAGCCCTGCCTGGAACCACCTAATTTGCGCCGCCTCCTCCGTCGGTGTTCACGAGTCAGCCACAACAATGCCTCAACCAGAACAAAACCCAGCGCTCATCGTGCAACCATCGAACCAAGCCATCCAGGCTTAAAAAACTACACATTCGACAACAGCGAAACGATAGCTGCCCGACTAGGTCAACGCTGACATCGGAAACCGTTGGACAAGCGACGTTTGGAAGACGGAAGCTAGCGGTTTTAGGAAGAAAAGATAGGCGGCTAGAAAGAAACATCGAGCCTTCGATTAGGGACTTGAGTCTTTAAACCCAAGAAATGATTCACATTGTTCAGTAAGGCCATAATTAACACATCTCACAATCATCATCTCATCACGGAAAACTTAAAAAGTCAAGATCATGAACTTCATTTGTTAATTAACACTAAAGATTTGCAAACAATGAATATACTTCTACGTACCAAGGCAGTTCTAGGAAAGTTTTCCCCAACCTGCGTACGTAACAAATTCTTATGGGTATATATCAACTTGTAATGTTAGTATGAGTTATTATTTACATTTAGATGTAAGCGCTGTAAGACTAACTGATTACCTTCATATTGTGAAATTAACAAAGCAATTTGTAGATAATAGAAATGGCATATTAATGTGTATTTTTCTATGTACTAATACTACGTATAGAAAATCTCAAAAAGGAAATATTAGGGATAGAAACCTCCTTTTTGTACAAACTTTCACAAGAATTAAGCAATCCGATTTCTTCCATTTTGAGGAGATATTAAGCTTCCTTCGGCCAAGTACTTTGTCTCGATATACTGGCGATCAGAATCTAGAAAAAGACTTTGGTCAAGGTTTACACGTCACCAAGTTGTTCCAAACTCTATGATATTCTTTCTTTTGGAAGCAAAAAAAGGCGGAGATCGACAAAAATATTCAAACATGTTCATAGGGATTAGGGAGAAAAGGGAAAGATATATAGATGGAGTGGCAGTAATGATGGTCATCGGCATGCAAATATGCAATACAGAAAAGAAGGGAAAGCAAGCAATTAGCCGGAACATACTTTGATCATCAACGATCGTATACCTTTTCTTTTGAATCATCTTTTTTATGTTTTCTTTCTTTCACTTTCTTTACTTTCCAATGGATGATGACCCACTTTAATCAGTCTCTTAGATTTCAGTAACAAGAGCTTTACCCTGCAGCTCTTTTTTTTAGTCCTTTACACCTTTTCATGGTGTATTCCTTGTTATGATTTGTCCATTTTGTACTGTACAACTGTATATGCATACTATCCTACCTCAGTTTATACTCAAATAAATAGTTACAAAAAAGGAACCCTAGGAGGTTTGTCCATGACTAAATCCAAGCTTAGTAGAGTAATGAAATGAATGGATGAATGAATCAACTTGTTTTATGGTAAATACCTTAGAGGGTGTTTAAGATGTCGCTAGCTTGGCCTCGAAACGTAGAGATTCAATGAAAATTTCAATGCTTTAAATATATGAAAATTTCTGTAGAAATTTTGAGTGCGGATTGAAATTTTAATTGATATCAATATCTAGGAAAATTCTACAGTGTGTTAACGTATGACATGCATACAATTGTCTTAAAAGTGGTAAAATGAGTCCTCAAAATAGTAATATTAGTCCTCAAAGTAGTAACATGAGTCCTTAAAGTGGTAAATTTTCTTAGTTACCACATGAGTCTTTAAAATAGTAATATTAGTCCTCAAAGTGGTAACATGAGTCCTTAAAGTGATAAATTTTCTTAGTTTAGCATATGAGTCCTGAAAATAGTAATATTAGTCCTCAAAGTGATAATATGAGTCCTTAGAGGGGTAAAAATAGTTGATGTATGAGAAATATTAACATACCATAGCTTTACCCCAATATCTAAGTACTGATTTCAATGATATTCTTTATTTTGGTCAAATATCAATAAAGTTAAATTGTTCAACAGTTTCAAAAAAATTTAAACCCTTAATTTGTGGTGGCCTCAGCTTAAAATTCTCAAGTTAGCTATGCATTCTAATTGTCTGCTGTAATTTTTTATCATAATGAAAATAAATGAATAAATTCATACATATATCCTGACAAAATGCATGCTTCATTAGGGTTTAACATTGTTCATGTAGGGCATTTTGGGATTACTATTTGGTATCATTGTATTCCTCTATAGTCAGCATATGTGGCAAATGGCATGGTTTGATTTATATATCATATAATTTCATTGCTAAGATTTTGGGTTCAACCCTAGCTCACACTTTTTTTTAAAAAAGGGGTTTGGAACGCAGCCCAGCTGAGAGGCTCAGCCCCACGTCCGGTTTCATTTATTATATTAATAGTATGACTTTGCAACGGGGGGACATAAAACCTAAACCCCGTGCTACAGGAAAACACTTATAATAATCCTCGTATAGTATCTTGAATAATAGCAAGAGTCTCATCTAACCAAACATCATCAATAAGTTTGTACGCTATTCTTTCTAACACTTTTGCTGAAATTTTATTTTGAGCTTGTACATGGTTTCCTTGCTCATTCAATATTACCAGTACTCATTATTTTAAAATTGATGTCTTCTATAGGACTTTTCACGAAATGATTCAGGGTATGATTTGTGGCTTCAGAGAAATCATGTCAAGTTTGCCACCCCCCCCCCCCCCCCCCCCCCCCTGCTTCTCATCATGATCGATCGATCAGTTTAAACAATGTAGCACACCATATTTACAGGTACGATGATATAATTTAGATCGAAAAAGGTTTCAATAATTATATAGTACTTGATCCCACACGTGGAAGTTATTTCTCTTATTTCAGTTCCATCAATGGCGTCCAAATCTTCTATAAGGGCAACATATGATGAGGACATGATCGAAAGAGATCATGGTTATCTATGTAAGGAAGCAAAATTGCAGATATAACTGAAGTAGTAATTAATGTGATAATCATTGTGGTCACTGGGGACACTAATTCATGCAGAAACAACAATCACGAAATGATGAGACTTTTTATTTAATGAAATATTAAGTGTGACCTTGTGAGACTTGATCGTGTTTCACGAATGCTACTCAATGACAAATAAAAAAAATAGTATCACAAGGTCAGATGAGGAATATTAAGTTGGTGCATACTTTTGCTACTCACGAATCCTACATCGCCCAGATGAGGAAGGTGCATACTTTTTTTTTATATGTTTTTATGGGATACTTTTGCTGACCATTAATTCATCAGCAAAGATGTGTCTGTTTTATATATAAATTTTTGGGGGCTCATTGGGTTAGGTCCAAGCGTAGTCAAACTTGGCCATGGTCGGCTTTGTGTGGTAACGTGTGTGTGGTTGGGCGTCTTCTTAGTTCACCATGGTCATGGTGGAGATCCGATTTATGCATTCTTCGTCTCTTTCGCCTTCTTTATATATTGCAACGATACAGATCTAATGGGATCAAGATTCGTTCAATTATGACAGCATATAAGGCCTAGAGATGCTCTGTTTGGGTTTGGGCTACTGGATTCTGACGGGATTAAATATTCCTAATGTTTATATACATAACTGAAAATTTTAGTGTACTTGTGGGTATCTCATACCCACATTTACAAAAGTGACAACAAATTTGTTGTTGTCAGAGTTGTAATGTTGAGTCATATTTTGTGTAATCTTAGTTCTAATAATGATAATTACACCTCTTATGACATTATTACAAGCTTTTGAACAAATTCGTTGTCAATGTTGTAATTTTGGTTCAAATAATTGTAATTCTTTGTTCAAATAATTGTAAATGAGTGTATGAGATACCCACAAGTACCATAGCTTGTCTCATACCTAACATATCGTAAGCACTGCCACCGGAGAGTACTTATCATCGGCCAGTCGAGAGTTCCTAGATAGCTCATCGGAGCCACCACCAAGAGCAACGCCTGACTGCCATGCCAACCGGAGCCACCTACAGTGATTGGCACAGAATGGTCAAACATTTACTTCCTCACGGAGAAAACTAGCAATTTTCCCACATCGGACATTAGGGAAACAAAACTCTCACTCCTTACTACAAAATGGGTCATATACTTCCAAATAAGGTAAGTCCAAAACTCTGCCCTTTCCGTACCGTTACTTTGTCCACATATCGCATTGGTATTGTTAGAGACTGGCATCCCGGTCTCCCTTATGACTTGTTTCTTCTTTGGAAGGTACCAAGGCAAGATATTGGTGATTCTCACAGTCTTCACATCCAGCGGACTACACAAAAGCACTTATCGACTCATAATGGGTTAAACTTTAGACAAATTAGGTGCTATTGGTGGTGAAGAGTGGTGCAATAGCTGCCATGGCCTCTAATTGGATTTGCCTCTTTAAGCATCGGTTCAAGTTAGGGTTTGATGGAACTAGTTCACACTGAGCTCCTTTGATTTGTTCAAGTTCATTTTTCATTTAGGCCTTCATGGAGTGTGTCTTACCACCTTTTTCTATTACTTAGATAGCTAGATTGGTATTTAGTCAGATTCGATTGATATCTTTAATTGATTTAAAGACAAGGAGTGACTCATATTTCTTGATTAAAATGTGACATTATATTTGTACTATAATTGTGTGCTTGTGAAACTAAAGTGTTAGTCAATAATTTTCCCTTAAAAAGATACAAAATTGTTGTTAGTTTGTAAAGTTATCTGTTGCAAAATTACGTATGAATATAATTAATCAGTGATATTTACTCAACTTAGAATAAACCTAAAATGTAGTTTTTTGACTTTTGTTATGTGTATTTATATATGTAACTGACTTTCAAATAGTATTTTGGGTGTGTGGATTTCTTTCGATTTCCTTTGAGACGGTGAAGGTTGCAGTGGATCTCCGATCTCTCTTGCCTGTGCTCAACAACAAACAATCGGTGCCCTTGGATCGTAGCTGGAATGCGTCAAATTGTCACTACTTTGGCCTACGTAGACCTGTAAATGGACCGGATTTTGATCCGGACCCGCTCCAGATCAGTGACTATTGGACGGGTTTAGATCGAACATTTTGATCCGTTGATCCGTTAATGATCCGAATCCGTTAACCCGTTTAATAAACGGGTCGGATTTGGATTTAGGTCGATCCGATCCGTTAATGATCCGACCAGTTTTCGCAATAATAAAATATTATTTTTCATTAATATATTATTATTTTTAAAAAATATAAAATATAATGTAATTTTACTTTTGGTGATACTCTTCATGTAGATCATATTATTGTAATATTTTATTAATATCTTATGAGGTATCATGATATAAATTTTAATATTATTATTTAAAATTTAAAAATATTTGAAATTATAAATGGATTGGATTAACGGATCGGGTATCCGTTAATCCGACGGATACGGATTTGGATCGAGGTATCAATGATCCGCCGGGTTAACGGAGCGGGTTTGGATCGAATTTTTTTTTTAGTAAACGGATTTGGATTTAGGTCGATCCGATCCAAACCCGGTCCATTTACAGGCCTAGGCCTACGTGATTCGATGGTTGGTTGGGTGGTTTTGCACAACTAGTGGCTGTCGTTGGGTTAGATGAGAATTTGGTGGTGGGATTAGGTTACTATGGTGGCGGGTTTTGATGCTGTGGAGCAATGACGATGGGGGTGTGATGGTGATGACGGTGGCAGGAGCTCAAGGGCATTGTTGGGCTTTGCATACGAGCTATTGCAATCTTTATGTTGGCTGGCACGGATAATAAGCCTGGAATGGGTCTTTGGTCCTTTATTGGCTTGCTCTTATTTTTATTGTTTTTTAGTAGGTTATGGCTTTATGCAGATATAAGTCCCTATCATTTTATGGTAGGGCAACGTGGGATTTGTCCCGGACTGCACGTACACCTTGTGTGCCTTGTCTACCCTAGGTAGATGGCGAGTTCCTTACTTCAACAAATGGTCACAATCTCCTAGTGACAAGATGAAAATTAGTGTCACCGGCTCTAGATCCTGATGACAACATAGTGGCTAAGCTTATCTTAGTAGTATATTATTGCTTCGAGTAAACATTTACTTTTTGTTATGTCACCACAACTATAAAGCAAATGGAGTAATCAGTAGAGCACTTTTCGCTAATTAGTGCTTGTTGCAATGCATTCTTTTAATTGAGACTCTTGTTATTATCTCAAGAAATTCTCTCGATGCTTATTGTAATATGAGATTTAGGTATATTACCCCCACCACCCATGTATTTTGCAATTTCATTAATCAAAGCTCGACAACAGCCGCACCAACCTTTTTTCTATAAAAAAATTTCAAATTTTCAGATTTTTTTTTATGAAAGTATGAAGTAAAAAATTCATTGTCGGTGACATACAAATTTCAGAGAAATTTCGGACAAAATTTCTACTTGAATTATTAAATATATTTTGTGTGTGTAGATATTTCAGAAATTAAGAATTTCGCATAAATGTACAGAAAATTTCGGGAAACTCCTAATGGAAATGATATAGCATATGAATTTCGTTTTGGTACTTCATAATTAGGGAAATTTCAGCAGTTTTAGAGAAATTTGAAATCTTGCCCAAAAGTAAATAGGTCGACACCAAGAAGCACGAATTAACCTAAAAAGGTAATTGCTCAATCTACTATAAATATTGACATTGCTGATCTAAGAAGATTAAAAAAAAAAAAAAAATCTATAAACGCTTAATAGAATGTCACACTATAGATTAGGTCATGTTGGTTCATGACTTCCAAGAATTGCAATTTTTTTTTATCAGATAAACAATTCAAATGCTACAACTAATCTTTTCAAGAATTTAACTTTTTTTTTCTAAATGTATATTTTTTTTTTAAAAAGTATCTGTAGTCAAATGTGAAATTATTTTAAAAAAATTAATACGTGGATCATTATGTTGTGTTTCGCTCTTTATAAATTAATAATTTTTTTTTTCAACGGAGCTTCGTTAGCATCATGATGAAGTGAATTTTGTTGGCAAGGGAGCTCTAAAATGATCCTAGTCCTCCGTAGAGTAAATAGTTAGAACTCAAAAAGTAATAATTATTATAAAGAAAGAATGGAAATAAAGGAGCTAGAGCAGTCCCCGAGGAAAAGGGGAGTTGGAATGAATGTAAATGTGAGTACGTAAAAAAGGAGTGGGGAATTGGAAAAGAAAAGAAAAGGAGGGAGAGCCAAAAAGCAAAAGAGAAGAAAGAAAGATTGATGCGAATGAGAGAGAGAGGGAAAGAAGCCAAGGCAGGCAGCCATACATAGACATTGTCTCTCTGATCCAACAATGATCTGATAGGATTGGATGTGTGTTTGTGTCCTCAAGCTCAAGACATTTATTGTATAAAGTTGCACGCTTTCTTTCTTTTCACCTCTTCAAAAACATCTCTCTGTCTCTCCATTCCCCTATTTAATTTTCCAGTCAGCCCCAACTGTTTGACTCGAAATTTTACCACGTCTATCTTTTGTAAATCCTGTCATGACTTTCACTTTTATAGATTATACTAACAATATAGGTAACCAGTTTCTTAAACCAACGGTGTTATGCACAAATTCTAACAGGTAAGACTATGTAGACGGCTCAAATGCGGGTCATCCGACCGTTGTTGTTCGATGCGGCAATTTTTTTGCCAAGTTTGCAGGTTAGCTTTATAACAAATTGCTCGCTCTCAATAATGGTCGGACAGTCTTGCATTTGGTTTGTTACATGTGATAAAGGCAAATGGCTTACTTAAGTCCATTAACAAGTCAGCACGACCTTATGTTGGAATTTGTTGGACTATTTTAAATGGGCTTATCTAGTTGAGAGGCGTTAGTTGGTTTAGGTCGAACATAAAATTTGATGGAAATGATAACTATAGCGACTTAAAAGATGATGTACGTAGCTGGCAGAGCTCTAGTCTAGTTCTTTGGTTTAGGTCGAACATAGAATTTGACGGAAATGGTAACTATAGTGACGTAAAAGATGATATACGTGGTTGGAGGAGCTCTAATCTAGTTCTTTGGTTTAGGTCGAACATAAAATTTAACGAAAATGATAACTATAGCGACGTAAAAGATGATGTACGTGGGCAGGAAGCTCTAGTTTAATTATTTGATACATAGTTCTTTGGAAAATTAGTTCTCTTCTTATCAAGGTTTTAAATATCATTATCGGTAATTCATATATAGATATCAAAGGAATTATCAATATATATCGTTTAGAATATCGAGAAACATTGCTCATAAGCTAAATTGGCAGTTATTTCGAATGCAAACTTATTAACGAAAATTTGAACTGTTGAAGAGACGTTTGAAGATGCATTGTTCACGTGAGTCAGAGGGTCCCCTCACTCACCTTATCAAACACTCTGTCTGTGACCCATTGAACCAACATTCTCGTCTCTTTTTCTCTTTTCCTTTTTCCTTATGAACATTCCCGGCCACCACTTGAATTCAGAAAGGGAGAGATTTATTTTTGTTCACGATCGAGCTATCGCAGCCTACCACTTCAGTTATTGCATTCTGTTCTGTATCTTGGAGATGACTTCTGAAACCACAAGTTTGCTCGCGTCATTCTTTTCTAAGTCTACTACCGTCTAGTTAATTAGCTCGATCAGGTCTTCCACTCGGGCGTTAGGTCAGGGCCATTGCTAGAGCCTTTAGCTAAACAACAACTGTGATGGAGACCTATCACGTTCAATTGTTGACAATTATCGAAGAAGAGGCACAGTTACTTGAATTCATGAGCTAAGCTACCCCTGTACTGTTCATTAATGCATATATGAATGAAACTGGTAGCAATCACCTGTTTAGGGTTTCTCTCGAGGACAATAAGAAGTTCACAGCTCTTCTTACTGAGACAAACTATGGTACTGTGATATTTATCATACACTCATTTACATATATTTGAACAAAAATTATAATTATTTGAATTAAAATTACAATAATGAGAACAATATTATCATATTCATTTACACTAGTTACATATAATTAAACAAAAATTACAACATTGACAACAAATTTACTCAAAAACTTGTAACAAGGTCGTAGGTGGTGTAATTACCATTATTAGAACTAAGATTACACAAAATATGACTCAACATTACTACTCTGACAACAAATTTGTTGTCACATTTACAAATGTGTGTATGAGATATGAGTATGTATTATAGAATTTTCCCTTCTTATTTAGCTATTTTAGCTCTATTATTCTTTTCACAGATCTTCGCACACCTTCATTCTCTTAACACCTTTCAAACGGAGCAAATAATTATCACTCTCAGGGCTGACCATAAATTTATGGGAAAACATCACAAATGGTGTATGAACTTTAGGCATTTCTACACTTTGGTGTACCAACTTTCATAACTATCAGAATGGTGTAACAAATTTGCTCTAATCTTTTATTTTGGTGTACGCCGTTAAATTTTCCGTTATCTTTTACAAAAAAAAAAAAAAAAAACTGACAAAGCTAAAGGAAAGATAAAAGATTTTTTTTTTTTTTTTTTTTTTTTTTGCAAAGATAACGGAAAATTTAACAGCGTACAACAAAATAAAATATTGGAGCAAACTTGATACACCATTCTAATAGTTATGAAAATTGGTACACCAAAGTGTAGAAATGCCTAAAATTCATACACCATTTGTGAAGATATCCCTAAATTTATATATATCTAAGATTTGCAATCAAGTTCGTATCTGGGTCAACTGTGTAACCCTAACTGACTCCATTGATACTCTAATACGAGTTTAGACATGACCTTAGCAAGCAAGTTAATTACTAATGTGAAAAACTCCATCTTAATCTTTTGGCTAAATTGGCTTTTCGAAATGTGGGCCAAAATGTTTCATCTAAACCTAGCTTGTAATTTGTACTTTGTTGCTTTGTTGAAAACGTGTTAGGCAAAATGCAAACCCAATCATAAGATGACGCATGCATTCCTCAACAATGAAATTTCGTAATCTCAATTAATTCGTAAAGGGGATACTTTTCTTCAAACTAGAGTAAACCAAATTCTCCAGATCACTTTTGCAGAATAATGCTCCAATGATTTGGGCACCCACCCCCTTTCAATCGACCTCACAGGTCTATCTCCCTTCATCATCATCAGCTTATCTTAGATCATTTACAAAATCTTTACATAATGCTTTAGTGCTCCATATGCTAAAATATGGGTGCTCATTGAACAAACAGAAATGGCCCAACCCCATCATATATTATGTCAATCACTCTGTACTGTCTTTAGCCTTTTATTTTTTATGATCATAACAGTTTGATCGAAATCTAACATGCATGAAGTTTTTAATCATGGAATGGATGCCAATATGACAAAGTTCATTGATATATGGAAAGGGCAGTAATTACTTCTTGTGAAAATAATTTACGTGGATAATTTTGCATGAAAATATTGATTAACCTGGGTAGCTAGCTAGACGATATGTATGACTTTGACTGGAAAAGTGGTGCTGCTGCTCATTGTTTTAACTATAAGCTCGAAAGTTCAAACTTCGATCTGATAAACCTTGTTTGATCCATATCAGCTACTTTTTTGACCCAGAAAGTGCTTTTAGTTTTCAATGAAGCGAAGCTCCATATATATGTCTAGCTAGCTCTTGCAGTCAAAGAACATACTGGCAACAGTAGTTCCCTTGTACAGTTACTGTATTTGTTACTGAACTCAGTATTTGAAAACAAAGATTCCAGTTGGGTGGTACTTTCTGTTCGATCTCAAAGTTATATTCCCCTGTAGTTTGAATAGGGTTTGATCTATCTACTGTCAAAAATTTATCGTTAGTACACCAGTATGATGCTTTTAATGCAATAGAGAAACTGGAAAATCAGTACTACTCTTGAATTTAGTCTTCCTTTTATTACCTATTCGGATGCTATTCTTGACATGCGCGCCTAGACCTTCTACTGCCAAGACTTGTTCCACAGAAAACGTTTTCATGGTAAAACTAGATCTGATCGACAAAGTCGAAAAAAGAAAAGCGAAAACTCAAAAATAGTGTTGATACGTTACACTTGCATGTTAATTGGGAGCTTTAGGTTCTTATTATTATCTAGACCTTCTACTGTCAAGACTTGTTCCACAGAAAACGTTTTCATGTTAAACTAGATCTGATCGACAAGAAAAACAAAAACTCAAAAGTAGTGTTGATATGGGAGCTTTAGGTGCTTATTATTATCTAGACCTTCTACTGTCAAGACTTGTTCCACAGAAAACGTTTTCATATTAAACTAGATCTGATCGACAAAGTCGAAAAAAGGAAAATCAAAAACTCAAAAATAGTGTTGATAAGCATGTTAATTGGCAGCTTTATTTCTCTAAATATATGTTATTGATTGGTTTTTACGGTTTAAATTCTTAAGGCACAGTAATCGACTAACATGTCATTCTTTGTTTGAATATTGTGTATTCAATGATTTTTTTGAGTTCCTTCATATATCAAGATTTTCTTACTTTATGCCAATTTATCTAGCTAGTAAAAGTAGATATGTTGTAAGTAATTCTAACCGTACCCTAGTGTTCTATGTTTAAGCACCCATCAAAACAATGAAAATTCTTTTTTGCGTTGACATTGCAATTGAACCATCAGATCTCAATTGTTGATATTTTATAGGCAATCTTTCTTTTAATAAAAAAAATATACTTAATGTTCCAGCGGTCCATTAATGTTAGTACAACTCAGGCCCGGACCTGAGATTTTCAGTCCTGAGGTGAACGCCAGTTGGGCCCTTAAATCGTAGTGTGCATTAAAAAAAAAATTCGGAACTAAAGCTATAAACTCAAAATCTAATAATAAAACAACAAACAACATGTAATATCCAAAAGTATTTAGATTATAAGTGAATAATCAATTCGAAGATGTTTTAAAACAATATTTAAAAGATTAAGCTATAAATATTCAAAATTAAAACTACAAGAAATAATGGGTGTACCCCATTTTCTTTCTTTTACTTCCGGCTGTATATAGACTTTAACATTATATATTATATTATATATTTCAAGCTTTCTAAAAAAAATAATATATATAAGTCCATGGACCCCTTAAACTTATGTTTCTTTCCCTTTAATTAGGGAAATGACTGCACTCAATTAATATGTTCACACACATTGACACACAACTGCTATTGTCTTAATGTCTTTAGATGATAGACACATACGGCACTACATAATAAAAAACTATAAAAAAAAATTTGGGCCTCTTGGATTTATGGGTCTTAGTCAGCAGACTCTTGGGCCTCGCGTCAGGTCCGGCCCTAGTACAACTGCACTGAAACCCTAAGGCCACTTTTGGTTCTCCGAAATGAAGCATCAGGAAAGGAAACTTTTTCCTTTCCTGCGTTTGGGATGCAAAAATAAAGGAAATCATTTCCTGAAGGAAGAGAAAATAAGGGGGAAAGTGGTTCCTTCCAAATCTCAAATAAATCACTTTTCCTTCTTCTTTCCTTGCATTTATTATTCACAACATATTATTTTATTATATTATTAACAAACTTTTAACAATTTTCCTGATAACTTTCTTTATGTTACCAAACATCAGAATGGACGATTGTTGGGAATTTTATTTCCCTTCCTATGGAAAAGACAAAAGAATTATTTTCATTTCCGTAAACCTAAACAACATATATACTAGAAATAACGGTCACAATGGTCAATGAGATCATACTTTCAATCTTCCCAATTCCAAGTTAGATTGCCATTTGAAATAAACCCTTTTAATATCTCTAGAAATAAGAAAAGAATTAAAACCATTTGGGTTTCCATTTTAATCTTTTCTCAAAAGAAGAAATGTCAGAAATTAGTTTGGTCCAGGAAAGTAGAAATTAATTTCACTTGCAGCTTTTTTTTATAATTTGGCCTATAGTGGTGGTCAGATCATTTTTGTCTCTACTAATTAATTGAACTCAGGAAGTCAAGAAATCAAATGAGTTCAATTGTCCCAAACCAGTCTCATTAATGAAAGAAGAATATTTAATTGAAAGCAACTGATCATCTCAGTAATAAGTGTGGCAAAAGATGATAGTCATGACACAAAACCAGGCAAAAGAAGTCACTAATTTTGTGAAAGAGAATTCACTCTTTCATGAATGCGGACTTTTTGACGTTCTATAAGGTATTTTATAATGTTATTGTTGAAGGAAAACCTAATTTGTGTTTAGCCCAAACTCTAGGTTACTTGACCTAGTGGTAATAGGATTTAATTAGAAGGATCTAGAATCCTATTCAATGTAGAATTACTTTCCTTGTATGATTGATATTCTATACATTGTAATCCTCTATATAAAGAGGCCCCTATTATCAATGAGAATACACAGCAAATTCCTCTCAAATTCAGTTCCTCTAAAACACGTTATCAGCACGAGCCTCTAACCCTGAAACCCTAATTTCGTAGCCCTCAAAATCCTGCAACCACCGCCTCAAATATCGAAGCCCTAATCCCAAGGAGCCCAGAACCGGCGGCGGAACCACCGGAACCGGCCAGAATCGACCTGAACCGGTCGTCGGAAAATCCGAACCGGTCACTGTCCTGCGCACCCCTGTGCCTGCCCTGTGCCTGCCCCTTGCGAGATCTGCCGACAGCTGCCGAGATCTGTCGAGCCATCTGCCTGCATCTGCCGAAGCCTGCACGCATCTGCCGAGCGCCTGCCGAAGCGTCTGCAAGCATCTGCCGAGCACCTGCCGAAGCGTCTGCGAGCCCTGCCGAGCACCTGCCGAAGCGCCTGCGAGCCCCTGTCGACAGCTGCCGACAGCCCCTGCACGCATCCTGCCGAGACCTGCCGAGTGCCCCTGCACAGCCCCTGCAGCAGCCCCGCACAAGCCCTGCAGCAGCCCCCGCAAACCTCCGCAACAGCCCTGCACAGTCCGGCCTAGCTCCGACCACCCCTGCCGGCCACCAGTTTCCGGCCACTTTTCCGGCGACCTCCGGCGACCCTTTTTCCGACCATCTACAGTAGCTTTTCCGGTCAAGATTTCCGGCCACCTTTTTAGGTAATTTTTTTTAAAAGTTTCCGTTTTGAAGTTTTTTTTATTTTCTTCTTCTTTTCTCGGGGACTTCCAACATCCCTTCTTCTACCCCCCTTTCTTCTTAATAGGGGAGACCAATAGCCGAACTGTGGGGGTTCGTGCTCACTCCAAGCTTGGAGCTTGTAGAGTCCTCCAAACTTAGAGTTTGTTGAGAAGAAAACGATCGACCACATACATCGTCGTTTCGATCTAATCCAAAACCCCTCTTGGAATTGGATTTTCTTGGAAGCGACTACGCTCAGAAAATCCCTAATTTCTTGGAAGCGACTACGCTCAGAAATTATATAGTTTTTCGTGGTAGCCTTCTACGCTCCGAAACTAACCCTATTTTCTTGTTGTTTTTCAGGATGAGTAACCTGAACAAGTTGAGCTTCACTCCACTTGAGACAGCAGGCGCAGGATACCATAAGTGGGTCCGTGATGTGCACCAGCATCTTAAGGCTGATGGGATCCTGAGTACGATCCAAGAGCCAAGTCAGGACGTGCTTACTCCTCAACAAGCTGCTGCTTTTGAAGCAAATAAAGCTACGAGAGAGGCTAACGAAGCAAAAGCCATCATTCTCATGACAAGGCACATGAATGACGCGCTCCAAAATGAGTACCTCAATGAGGAAGACCCAAGAAGGCTTTGGGTGGAACTCGAGCAGCGTTTTGGCAACGTCCGTGATTCCCTGCTTCCAGACTTAGAAGTGAAATGGCATAGCCTTCGCTTCTGTGATTTCAAGTCTGTACTTGACTACAATTCGGAAGCACTCCGTATCAAGTCTATGATGGAATTTTGTGGACAAGACATCACCGATACGATGTTGATCGAGAAAACTCTCTCCACCTTCCCCGTCTCTGCGTTGATGATAGCCAAAAACTATCGAATTGATGTCAATGCTAGACGCATCACAAGATTTCATGAGCTAATTGGTGCCATGAACGTAGCTGAAAAGCACGACAACATACTTGTGAAGAACTATAACTCTAGACCCGTGGGAACCAAGTCAATTCCGGAGTCTAATTATAGTCGCGCCCCCAAGGGAGGACGCAAGGAGCGAAACCCTAAGAGTAGGGATAATTCTGGACGTTCTGGTCCATATTCTCGCCCTAAAGAGGAAGGCAATCGCCAAGATAGGCGTGCACGAAACCGTGGAGGTAAACGTGTGAAGAGAGAGAGAGGCCAAGCCTCCGGTTATGGTAATAACGCCACCAAAGATAATAACCGTCCACCAAACGCCCCCAGAGCGTCTCGATCAAGGGAAACTGGCCATAATGATGCTTGTCTCAGATGTGGATTAAATGGACATTGGGCAAAGAAGTGTACTGCATCCCAGAATGTTGCAAACGCATACAAGATGTATCGTGAAGCAAGGGAGGCACATTACATGGAACAAGAAGATCAAGATGGAGATCTCGATCTAAGGGTAGAAGACTACAAGGATCAAGAACCAGAAACTGGCGATTTTGATTAAGTCTTTTTATTTTCCAAGAGATGTAGGCAATTGCCATATTACTTTTGTAGTAGATGCCAATGATACTAGTCTTTCTTCAAAGTAGGCGTACTTAATGTAAAAGTGATGTCTAGAAAGGTTTTGAGATAAGTGGTTCTTAAGCGAGCTTTGCTCCACCGACATCTCTCTACTTAACTGGTCACATTTACATTGAAATTACCGAAAGAAGATAGGCCACTACCATTGTTTTGCATTAACTAGTTTATTGGATTAGGTTTACTTTGGTTATGAGAAACGATGATGTAATTCCGTTTGGCTTATTAATAAAAGTTGAGTTCTTTTCTTTATAACTCCTTTTTAATTACGAGCTTTTCTTTTTAGGAATGGATGAACTTCAATGTCTTGCGGATAGTGCGACTACGCACACCATTCTACGACATAGGCAATTATTTTTAGAGATGTTGCCTACATATTCATCTGTGACTACGATGGCTGGGCCATCAAGTTTAATTCAAGGACAAGGAATGGCCCAATTTCTTTTGCCCAATGGCACCTTGATCAAAGTCACTGAAGCTCTCTACGCTCCTAAGGCAAATCGGACCTTATTGAGTTTTAAAGATATTAGAGCCAACGGATTCCATGCGGAAACGCATAATGAGAACGGAATAGAATTCCTTTGCATTACCTCTAATGATTGCGGAAGAAAGCGCATCTTAGAGAAGCTTATGTGTCAATCTAGTGGACTTTATGTCACTACAATTCGACCTATTGAATCCAATAACATCATAAGAGAAGATCTCTTGGATTCTGACACATATTGGCTTTGGCATGACCGACTAGGACATCCTGGTCGTGATATGATGCTCCGTATACTAAAGACTTCACACGGACATCCATTCTTCAGAGTGAGAAGAAGCAAGAATCGAAAATTGATTCCAGGACTTAGCAAGACCACAACCATTGCAGCCTCTGGAACTGCAGCTGTCTTGGGGCGCCATAAGGCCGCCCACGTCCCAAGTGATGACGCCATTAATGGCGCCAACCATGAGCATGACACCATGGTTGTTCCTCCCCGTAGCCATGACGCTACACACACCACTTTCCATGGCTCTAACGCCATAATGGGAGATGTAGTCACACACTTTGCTTCTAATAGCGCTACGGACGCTCCGGCCCAACCAAAATCCTCATTGGTTGCTACTAAGGCCCCTCGCTCTTTCTGCAAAGCCTGTTCCTTCGGGAAATTAGGACCGAGACCGTCCTACGCAAAGGATCCCAAAATACTTATTCCGTTCTTACAAAGAATCCAAGGGGATATCTGTGGACCAATTCAACCATCATGCGGACCTTTTAAATACTTTATGGTATTGGTTGATGCGTCGACACGCTGGTCACATGTCGCGCTACTGTCCACTCGGAATGCTGCTTATGCAAAACTCCTCGCCCAGATTATCCGTCTACGGGCTCACTACCCGGACCACCCTATTAAGTCAATTAGACTTGATAATGCTGGGGAGTTTACATCGAAAAATTTCGATGACTATTGCATGTCACTGGGGATTGATGTAGAACATCCAGTTCCCCATGTTCATACCCAAAATGGTCTCGCAGAAGCCGCTATCAAACGACTACAGATGATAGCACGGACATTGGTTATGCGCACCAATCTCCCTGTTTCTGCTTGGGGATATGCAATATTGCATGCAGCGACTCTCATTCGTCTACGACCCACTGCAACCCAATCTTACTCTGCGTTACAGCTAGTGACTGGATTCGAGCCCGATATCTCGCATCTACGCATTTTTGGGTGTGCCATTTATGTGCCTATTACGCCGCCACAGCGTACTAAGATGGGTCCACAACGACGAATGGGCCTTTATGTTGGATATGAATCTCCAACAATCGTCCGCTACCTTGAACCCTTGACAGGCGATCTTTTTACCGCTAGATTTGCGGATTGTCACTTTGATGAGACAGTCTTCCCGTCGTTAGGGGGAGATAAGAACACAGATGTTCAACAGGAACGACAAGAACTGTCGTGGTCTGTCCCCACTATGTCTCATCTCGATCCCCGTACCGCACAGTCCGAACTTGAAGTGCGAAGAATAATCGAGCTCCAGAACGTAGCAGACACTCTGCCTGATGCGTTTTCTGATGTTGCCAAAGTGACAAGATCACACATACCTGCTGCAAACGTGCCTGCAAGGATCGATGTCTCAAATACTGGACATCACGCCACTCCTGCCACATCAGGAGATGGCGCCATTGCCCAACATGGCAATGATGTGGCATCTATGGCCGCAGGTCCCGCAAGAAAGCGCGGTAGACCAATTGGTTCGAAGGATACTCGCCCTAGAAAGAAGGCGAATGATGCACAAACAAATCCTTTGATCATCGATACTCAAAATCCGTCCCATGAGAATGTTCCGGATTATGGTTATGTCCAAGAGACATCATTGGGGGACGCCTCAATGTCAGAACCTATCCCTGAGAACGTAGAGATCTCTGTTAATTACACTAGTGTACTTGGGACGTGGGAAAGAAACTCCATCATCATCGATGATGTATTCGCGTATTCAGTGGCGCGTGAGATTATTGAGACCGATGACATCGAACCACGCTCCGTTGCTGAATGCCAGCGTAGAGCCGATTGGCCAAAGTGGAAAGATGCGATTCAGCAGAACTTGATTCTCTAGCGAAAAGAAAGGTATTCGGACCAGTTGTGCCAATACCGCCCAACACCAAACCAGTTGGTCATAAATGGGTATTCGTTAGAAAGCGTAATGAGAAAAACGAGATTGTAAGGTACAAAGCTCGCCTTGTGGCGCAAGGCTTCTCACAACGCCCTGGAATCGACTACGAAGAGACCTATTCTCCCGTAATGGACGTTATTACGTTCCGCTACCTTGTCAGTTTGGTAGTTTCTGAAAAACTGAATATGCAGCTTATGGATGTGGTTACTGCGTATCTATATGGGGATCTAGATACAGAGATATACATGAAGATTCCAGATGGAATTCAGTTACCCAAATCAAGTGGCTCTAAACCACGGAGTGCGTTTGCGATTAGATTGAAACGCTCACTATATGGATTGAAACAATCCGGACGGATGTGGTATAACCGTCTAAGTGACTACTTGATTGGAAAGGGATATGTCAACAATGAACTATGCCCATGTGTGTTCATAAAAAGGACAAGTTCCGGATTTGCAATAGTAGCGGTTTATGTTGATGACATGAACATAATTGGCACCCTTAAAGAGTTAAGGGAAACCGCTGAACACTTGAAATCCGAGTTTGAGATGAAAGATCTTGGGAAAACACGGTTTTGCCTCGGTTTGGAACTTGAGCACCGTAGAGATGGTATTCTGATTCACCAATCAGCTTATACCCAAAAGATGCTTAGGCGTTTCAACACTGACAAGATTAAGCCTTCAAGCACCCCAATGGTCGTCCGTAGTCTTGATCCAAAGAAGGACCAATTTCGTCCAAAAGATGACGATGAAGATGTGTTAGAGGCGGAAGTGCCCTACCTAAGTGCAATAGGCGCATTATTGTACTTAGCACAATGCACAAGACCGGATATCTCATTCGCAGTGAACTTGCTAGCTAGATATAGCTCTGCGCCAACACGACGCCATTGGACTGGTGTTAAAGATATCTTTCGGTACCTAAGTGGTACGATCGATATGGGCTTGTTCTATCCCTATAGAGAGATGATGGATTCGGACCCATCAAGTGCCAGGGACGCCACAAATGGTGGACCGCGTTCCCTATCCCCAATCCAAAACGATATAAGTGTTTTGGAAGGTTTTGCTGATGCTGGGTACCTCTCTGACCCACACAAAGGTCGCTCCCAAACTGGTTATGTTTTCACTATGGGAAAGACCGCGATATCTTGGAGGTCTACGAAGCAGACTTTAGTCGCTACTTCTTCGAATCATGCAGAGATTATTGCTCTTCACGAAACAGTCCGTGAATGTATATGGCTTCGATCCATAGTTACGCATGTTCGAAACAATTGTGGTTTGAAGTCTACCACAGATGAGCCAACGAGCATTTATGAGGATAATGCTGCTTGCATTGAACAAATGAAGCAAGGCTACATCAAAGGCGACAACACCAAGCATATATCGCCTAAATTCTTCTACAATCAGCAACAACAGATGCTCCTCAAGATCAAAGTGAACCAAGTACGATTTGAGGACAATGTGGCAGACTTATTTACTAAGTCATTGCCCAAATCCACATTCGAGAAACATGTGGCAAGAATTGGCTTGCGGAAGTTATCTAAACTCCCATGATCATTGTTATCAGGGGGAGGTGCAGACATCAGGGGGAGATGTCTACATGTTCATCTCGAATCGTGAAGGGTGTGTTGTGCTCTTTTTCCCCTTCGACCGAGGTTATTTTTGTCCCACTGGGTTTTTGTTACTCGGCAAGGTTTTTAACGAGGCAACGAGAGAAGCACCGCGTTTGGGCAACACAAGGGGGAGTGTTGAAGGAAAACCTAATTTGTGTTTAGCCCAAACTCTAGGTTACTTGACCTAGTGGTAATAGGATTTAATTAGAAGGATCTAGAATCCTATTCAATGTAGAATTACTTTCCTTGTATGATTGATATTCTATACATTGTAATCCTCTATATAAAGAGGCCCCTATTATCAATGAGAATACACAGCAAATTCCTCTCAAATTCAGTTCCTCTAAAACAGTTATGAATATTTCAGCAACTTAATTCGATAATTCTGTATGTATGTCTCGTAAAATTATAAATAATATTTTTAACTCTCATTTCTAAAATTTTAATACTTCGAAGATCTATGAAACTATCGATATTTTACACCAACTAGTTAAGAATGTGAACACTTCAGTTGCTGCCATTACAGCAGTCCTATTATTAGTAATTGCAGCCAAGGTCTAATCTTTGAACTTTACTTTACTTGATAAAGCATGAAGCTTATCAAATGACTAAGTGGGTTGGTGGAGATAATAAGATGGGGATTAAGCAAAAAGGTAGAAATTGAAGTTTGCAGAAAAGAAAAGAAAAAACTGGGATACTGAGAGAGAGATCGGAAAGGAGGAGCAATAATGGTAGTGAGAATTAGCAGACAGAGAGTTGCTTTTTGGGTACTTGGGGAATAAAATGCAATGCTGTCTCTCTAGCTACGAGGATTTGGATTGGCGTGAGAAAGAGAAAAAGAGAAAACAACCAATAAGCCAAATATCAATTTGTACACATCTGTCATGCTCTGAATTCATGTTCATGTATAAAAAAACAACACCCAGAAAATTAATGATAAACATGAGAATGGCAAAATTTCAAAAACAAAAACAAAATGTGGAGGAGTGTTGCAGTGAGTTGCTTTTGTTTCTTTTCCAAACTTTTCCCCCCTTTAGTTTTTTGTGTTTTTTGAATTTCTGCTGGCTTTGTCTGTCCATTCAAAGGCTGGAAAAAATAAAGGAGGAAGTTCAAGCTAGCTAGCTTAGCCTTCTCTTTCTCTTTTCTTTTTCATCTGAAAAATTTCAGTGGAGTGGGACCCTTGCCATTTGCATCAAAATGACAAAATTACTGCAAACCAGAGAGGACTTACTACTGGAGTTACCAGTTTTACCGATTAGAGGGTGTAAATACTAAAAAGTTTTCTTCTTGTGTTTGTAATCCCACTCATAATTCTTTTGCAGCTTTTGATGATCATGGTTCATATCAATGAATGTGGGTAATGCATTGCATATTTGATTGATAATATTTTTTTGCAAGTTCCAACAGAGATGTGTGAAAATTAATGCTTCAAAAAGTTACTATCTTTATTTGTACTAATTGCCTCCAAAACAAAAATCTTTGCTCCTCTGCTAGTGAAGTAGTGTGTGACCCAACAAATGGGTGATGATCATAAAAAGATGGGTTCAGTCTTAACTGTAACCCCAAAGCAGAAGAAAGAGAAAAGCAAAAAGCAAAATCACAGAAAAGAAATTAAATTTAAAAAAAAAAACCCAATATCAGGAAGTATAAAGAAGCTAGTCTAGTCTCATCTCTAGCCTGGTTTTCTCAACTCAAACTCAAAGCCAAGCTCATCTTCTTCTTCTTTATCCATTTTCCCTCTATCTTAAGCGTAGTGTTCTTTCTCTTCTTCTTCTTCTTCTTCTTCTCCTCTCAGGTTAGAGAGATAACCATATTGGGTTGGGGGTGAGGTTAAGGAAAATATAAGAGACGGGGTAAAGAAAAAGACTTCTTTGTGTTGTGTGAAGAGATAGTCGTTGAGAAACAAAAGGGGAGGGCTTGGGGGGTGGGTTTTGATCGAGTGATGCGCTCAGGAGGTTGTGCGGTGCAGCAGACCCTCACAGCGGAGGCTGCTTCGGTTCTGAAGCACTCTCTCAGCTTAGCCAGGCGGAGAGGCCATGCTCAGGTCACTCCTCTCCACGTGGCCGCCACTCTCCTCGCCTCAAGAACCAGTCTCTTGAGGCGGGCCTGTCTCAAAGCTGCCGCAGCAGCCAACCACAACCCGCCACATCACCACCCTCTCCAATGCAGGGCCCTGGAGCTCTGCTTCAATGTGGCGCTTAACAGGCTCCCCACTACACCTCCCTCAGGAGGTGGCGGCGCCGCCAGTCCCCTACTGGTCAACCACGGTCAGCACCACCAGCAGCAACAGCCTTCTCTCTCCAATGCTCTCATTGCAGCTCTCAAAAGAGCCCAAGCTCACCAGAGAAGGGGGTGCATAGAGCAGCAGAATCAGCAGCAGCCACTTTTGACGATCAAGGTTGAGCTTGAGCAGCTGATCATCTCCATCTTAGATGACCCAAGTGTTAGCCGGGTTATGAGGGAAGCCGGGTTCTCAAGTACTTCAGTCAAGAACAACTTAGAGGACACCTCCTCTGTTTCCTCTGTTTCCTCTGTTTTCCAGTGTTATAATAGCACTGGTGGGGTTTTCTCTTCTCCTTGTTCACCTACCGCTCCTGAAAACTTAACCCATCATCATATCAGTCCATCTGGGAATTTCTGGCAAACCCATTTCTTGACTTACACTTCTGAGCAAAACCCACTCCTCTTTTCTTCCCCACCAAAGAAATTACTTCTTCCATTCAATGTCAGCTCCATTAGTACTCCTACAGAGTCTGTCTCTTATTCCAAGGAAGATGTTAAGTTGGTGTTTGAGGTTTTGGTGAGGAAGAACAGTAAGAAAAGGAACACTGTGATTGTGGGTGATTCTGTGTCCATTACTGAAGGCCTTGTTGCTGAGGTCATGGGGAGGTTAGAGAGAGGGTCAGAGGTTCCTGAGGAACTGAAATCAACCCATTTCATCAAATTTCAGTTTCCACATGTTTCTTTGAGGTACATGAAAAGAGAAGATGTGGAATCAAATATCACAGAGCTCAAAAGGAAATTGGATCACTCTGGAGGAGGTGGTGCTATTATTTACATTGGAGACTTGAAATGGACAATTGGTGATGAGAGAGAAGGAGGATTAGTCTCTGGTGGGTATAGCCCAGTTGAGCATTTAGTTTCAGAAATTTCAAGGTTGGTTTCAGATT
Source organism: Rosa lucieae (assembly GCA_024704745.1). Classification (NCBI taxonomy): domain Eukaryota; kingdom Viridiplantae; phylum Streptophyta; class Magnoliopsida; order Rosales; family Rosaceae; genus Rosa; species Rosa lucieae. The sequence goes on along the minus strand of CM045495.1, from coordinate 16,403,995 downwards.
ATGAAAGCAGCTCATGCTCAAGCACAAAGCCAAAGGTGTGGCTAATGGCTACTGCTAGTTATCAAACATACATGAGATGCCAAATGAGGCAACCTTCTCTTGAGATTCAATGGGGTCTTCAAGCTGTTTCAGTACCATCAGGAGGTCTTGGTTTGAGTCTCCATGCTTCCAGGTATATTTTATATTATATTGTTCATGTCTCTAACTTATATCATGTATGATTTGTCAAAAAATATATATATATATATATATCATGTATGTATGTATGTATGTATGTATGAATGTTATGTAGAAAGATCGTCCATTGCTAGAAGCTTTGATAGTTTAATTAAATTGCTTTGTATTTTTCTGCTACTGAGCCTAAATTACACAGACTACAACAGCCTATACATGGTCTGCAATCTGCATGAAAGCAGAAACCACTGAGGCAAAAGGGTGACAGATGTACAAAACCACAGTAGCTTTGTTTTCTCTTTTGTTTTGTCAGCATATACAAGCCTCTGATCAAAATTACAGATTTCACAGATGGAAACATAAAATAAGTTTACAAGATCCTTTTTTTCCTTGTTCACCAATTCACACCTTTTAAGAATTAAATTTCCTTGTTCATTACTTCACCTTTTATATATAACTTTTTTCTTTCACAAATATTACAAGTCGTTCCTTGTTTTTTTGGTTGTCTTGGTTTCAATTTTCAAAGGATTTGGACTGTACTGTACAAATCACAGAAGACTATTAAGAGGCTTATAATTAGTGAAAAGCTAGATAAATGAATTTGTCCCTACTGTCAAGGGAACAAAATGGCAAACATAAAATTAAAGTACTATTGATGGACAAACATCTGAGATCATGGCATTTGTGTCTAATAGTTGTATTTATAATTTCTATTAGCCAAGAGGAAATTAGGGGGGGAAATGTTACATTTGCTAGCTGCCTCATCTTAAATATTTTCTTTTCCTTTAATATTGATACATGAAGCTAATTTGTTACATGTTGCACTCATTTTTTACAGTGTCCATGATTCGAGAGTAATCTTTTCTCAAAACCCATCTGAAGTGCTGGAAACAAAGCCATTCAGTAGCAGCAAGGATCATGAACAAGATCATAGTAAGCTCCCCTGCTGTGAAGAATGCACTTCAAATTATGAGAAAGAAGCTCAGTTGCTCAAATCTGGCCAGCAGAAATTGCCTGCCTGGCTTCAACCACATGGCACCCAAGCCTGTCAAAAGGTAACCAATGTTTGTCTCTTAACTTTTGACTTATGGATCACTACTTTAGGCAGGCAATAATTTAGAACCGCTAAATTTGTTTAGTAAACTTATATGTCAATGTATCTTGTTTATTAAATTAAATGACGTTCCGAATGGACTTAGTTTTTGTTAAATGAAACACTATCACATCATTTCCTTAGTAAATTTAGTTTAGATATATGACGTATTGTTTGTTTTCTTGCAGGATGAAGTGGTTGAATTGAGGAGAAAGTGGAACAGGTTATGCTACAGTCTGCACCAAGGAAGGCATAATCCGAATCATTCAAGCCCCGCTTTGTATAACCATCAAAACTCAATTGGGAAGAACCACTCTTATAGTACTTCATCGTACCCTTGGTTGTCAACCAGGAATGGCATCTTCCCAGATCTGAATTCGATCTCTTTTGCTGATCATCCAGCTTCAGACCCTGCAACCCATGGCTCTAATCTGGTGCCTCGGTTCAGGAGACAACAATCATGTAGTACAATCGAATTCAATTTCGATAATGGGGTTCAAAAGCATGAAGTAGTGGAACCAACCTTGGATTCTTTGAAACTCAGTGAAGATAAGGAAGTGAAGATCACACTTGCTCTCGGCAACTCTGTGTTATCTGATTCAGGAAAATCGACGGTGCAGAGAGCTGACATGTGTAAGCTTTTGAAAGAGAATGTGCCTTGGCAATCTGAATCCATTCCCTCAATAGTAGAAGCCATAATCGGCTCCAAACCATGTTCGGAAACTTGGTTTCTGATTGATGGGAATGACTCGATTGGAAAGAGAAGGTTGGCTCAAGCAATAGCAGAGTTGGTTCTGGGATCTGCTAATTCACTCTTACATATCAACATGAACAAAAGAGAAGATGAGATGCACCCAAGAGTGGAAAAACTAAAAAAAGCCTTGAAATCCAGTGACAAACTTGTTGTGTTGGTAGAAGATGTTGATTTGGCTGATACCCAGTTCTTAAAATTCCTAGCTGATCGAAAATGTGGAGAAGTGAGTAGAAGAGATGGGAATCAAGGCCAAGCAATATTCATTTTGACCAAGGGTGAGTCCACAAGAAATGAGTACCCAGGTTCTATAATCCAAATGAAGTTGAAAGTTGATGAAAAAAGTACTAGTCCTAGTTTTGGGATCGCCAGCTTCGAACACAAGCGAAAAGCTGAGTGGGAGCTTGAAAACAAGACCAAATCAACAAGATTTGAAGAAAAGGAGGATTCAAGTGTGGTTGTTGCCTTTGAGAATGTGAATAGCAAGAAGGACTTCTCAAGGCAATCAAGCTTCAACAGTAACCTTGATCTAAACCTCAAAGCCGGTGAGGACAATGAAATCGAAGACAATGCAGGGGAGGTTAGCCCTATTTCAAGTGATTTGACCCGCGACTCTGCCACGGATGTCCAAACCCCACTTGGGTTCCTCGAATCAGTCGAGAACCTCTTCGTTTTCAATCGAAGCCCAGCTAGAGATCGGGAGGCCACCGAGCTTTTCTTGTCCAAGATTGAGGGGTGCTTTGAGGGTGTATATGGGAAACAAAATGGGGTTAGTTTTAGTGTGGATAAGAGGGTGTTAGAAGAGATATCTGTTGGGTCTGGTTCTTTTCCCAATAGCTTGTTTGAGAAATGGCTAAGAGGTATTTTTCAAACAAGCCTAAAATCGGTTAAATTTGGCGGGAAGGAGGGTATACTTGTAAGGCTATGTTTGGGGGGTACAGAAGAAGGCATTTTGGAGGGTTTCTTGGGCTCTTGTCTTCCCAAGAAAATCCAAATTTCTTGAGTGAGTGAGTAAGCGACATGACTCCATCTCAAGGCTGTGTTAACTTGGAAGCTAAGGTTCTGGTTTGGGTATACTTGCAAGGTTCTGGTTTGGGTATACTTCGCAATGTTCTGGTTTGGGTATACTTGTAGTAATTAAGGCTATGTTTGGGTAACTACTGCTAATTTTCTAAATAGGATGTGTATTTCCTTTTTAACAATGTTATTCTCTCTATTCTGTCTTTTTCCAATGCAAATTAATCTGTTCTTCCCCCCTTCATTGTCTTTTTCCTCAAATTATGGGGAAGAATAAGCTTCAAAACTCTAGCAATACCCAAAACTGAGGAGAAGACATATTGCTGGCCAGGGCAAACACAAACCAGACAACAGAGAAAAATGAAACATGAACGCTTATAGTCAACAACCTGCCTACATTTTCGTCCAAAATAAAAAAAAGCTGCCTACATTCATATCAGGAAAAAAAAAATTTCATAAATACTCAGTTATTTGAGACATACCCATTGTATGATTGAGCTATTACATGAGAAGCAAACATCAATTTCTGACTTAATTATCTTTCTTACGACAAGATGAAGAAGTCTGCACGCTAACTTGTTTTACTTACTTAATTGTCTTTAATTACCTTAATTTCTTAGAAAGGAGTCTTCAAACTCCTTGTCTTAACGTCTTTGTGCATGTTTAACTCTCTCTACACCTCTTTCTCTTGGATAACTCACTTTCAGGCATTTTATCGTGCATCTTCCCTTGATATTTTTGGAAAAAATAGCATAAACACATAGAACATTTAAACAATTCGATGGCTACCTTGCTTCATTCTTTGGTCGAACATTTCTTTTCTTTTATTCTCCAATTTTAATCATGAACACTCTTTTTGTATGTTTTTGTTTCTATATTCCAACAGCCATACAGATTGAACTGGTCCCAACCCGTACAATCAAATTGAACCCATAATCCCAACGTACTCTTTCAACCTAAGCATGCTTATTCACCACCACTATACCACAAGAACCCTTTTTAGGCTTTTGAGGGACTTTTATTCATTCAATTCATATTTTGCATATCTTTCTTTAACATATGTAATATCACTATGCATCTAGTTTAGGCTATCTAAATCCGCAGTTCCACACCATCCTCTTAAAAGAGATTTGATTCCTCAGTGATTATAAAACACCTTAATCAATGGGACATTAAGCTTTTCTTCAGTTTCTAAATATTATCAAGCTTATTGTGCAGTACAACCGTTCATCTTTGTTCATGATTGCATCGTTATTCCAAATTAGTGTATAATAATCCTCATGACATATCAACTAAGTATAAAGAACTTGTTGGGGAAAAGGAAGGAAAAAGAATGCCCATGTCTTTCAAGGCAATGATTACTTTTTTGAGACATGTAAAGCCCCAACTGATTAGAAATATATATGTTCTAGTTTAAGTGTTTATATTATTCAAAATTTATCAAAGTGGAACGTTTTAGCATAGGGGGCTGAGTTCCACTTCCAGTCTTCCACTCACCAGTCACCACCAACTTTTCTGAGTGATCCTTTGCTAAATAAGACCTTTTGCTAAACAATGGTATTTTTATTGTTCTTATTTTTATAAACGAGAAAGATGGTATTGTTTTAGGGAATCATAAATTGAGAGAAAATCGCTGTGTATTTTCATTGATAATAGAGACCTCTTTATATAGAGGAGATTATAAGGCATAGAGTCTGAATCATACAAGGAAAGATAATATCTAGATTATTCTAATTAAACTCTATTACCACTAGGTCAAATAACCTAGAGTTTGGGCCAAACACAAATTAGAGATTTACTTGAACACTCCCCCTTGTGTTGCCCAAACGCGGTGCTTCTCTCGTTGCCTCGCTAAAAACCTTGCCGAGTAACAAAACTCAGTGGGACAAAAATAAACTCAGTCGAAGGGGAAAAAGAGCATAACACACCCTTCACGCTTCGAGACGAACATGTAGACATCTCCCCCTGATGTCTGCGCCTCCCCCTAATGACTACGATCATGGGAGTTCAGATAATTTCCGCAAGCCAATTCTTGCCACATATTTCTCGAACATAGATTTGGGCAATGACTTAGTAAACAAGTCTGCCACATTGTCCTCAGATTGAACCTGGTTTACTTTGATCTTGAGGAGCTTCTGTTGTTGCTGATTGTAGAACAATTGGGGAGATATGTGCTTGGTGTTGTCGCCTTTGATGTAGCCTTGCTTAATTTGTTCAATGCAAGCAGCATTATCCTCATAAATGCTCGTTGGCTCATCTGTGGTAGACTTCAGACCACAATTGCTTTGAACATGCTTTACTATGGATCAAAACCATATACATTCACGAACAGCTTCATGAAGAGCAATAATCTTTGCATGATTCGAAGAGGTAGCGACTAAAGTCTGCTTTGTAGACCTCCAACATATCGCGGTCTTTCCCATGGTGAAAACATAACCAGTTTAGGACGACCTTTATGTGGGTCAGAGAGGTACCCAGTATCAGCAAAACCTTCCAAAACACTTATACCCAAGTTCTGCCTGGATCGCATCTTTCTATTTTGGCCAATCAGCTCTACGTTGGCATTCGTCAATGGAGCGTGGCTCGATATCATTGGTCTCAATAATCTCACATGCCACTACTTCATCAATGATGATGGAGCTTCTTTCCCACATCCCATGTATAGGGATGGCAATGGGGAGGGTAGGGTAAGGGGATTAAATTATCATCCCCATACCCGACTTCATTCCCCATCCTCTTACCCGTCCCAATCCCCGTAATAAGAAATTGGGGATTCCCCGTCCCCGTCCCCATTGGGGATTAGGTCCCCGTACCCGCCCCAATCCCCATTAACAATATTACTAATTTATTATATAAAATCAAACATCAACATAAAATAATTTTTTTTATTTCAATCAAACAAAAACAAATATAAGTCTCGCTTAAAAAAAAACAATAAAAGTCTGCATTTGACAAAAAAAATCGACAATCAATTGCTTAGTATAACATAACAACGTACTCATTCACTCGAACAAGGTGAATTGAATAATATCAAAAATATATTGACAGAATTTAAATATTGACAAAAATATGAAGTTTACATAGATATATATTTATAAATAATATCAAAAATAATATATATATATTAGATAATTCTTATTGGGTGGGTATGGGGATGGGGATCAAAATATCATCCCCACCCCGTACCCGATTTCAGAATTCGAATACTGGGGATTCCCATCCCCGTTACCCGATTTCCCCCAAATTTCTCCCCATTAGGGTCGAATACCCGATGGGTACCCTACCCTATGGGGATTATTGCCATCCCTACCCATGTACACCAGTGTAATTTACAGAGATCTCTACGTTCTCAGGGATACGTTCTCATCATCAATCATAACCATAATCCTGAACATTCTCATGGGACCGATTTTGAGTATCGATGAACAAAGGATTTGTTTGTGCCTCATTCGCTCTCATTCTAGTATGATCTCATGAAGGATACCAACAACTTGCACAAATGGACCCAAGACATAAGTTCAACTTTTATAACTCATCTCCACAGATCAAAGACTGCTCTTTTCTAGGATCAAAAAGGTCTTTATTTCTGGTTGTAATGGGGCAAAGACTTAGGGTTTATAGAAACAAAGGGATAGGAAAATCACAAAGTATCTTAAAAACCTAGTAGAGCTCTTGTTGATGTAGAGAGACAATCTTGAAATTCCACCAAATAGAAACGTCATAGACTCCTTCAAAGTCTTCATAAATGGCTAAATGTCATCATGTAGGACTCATGTTGCATTGTACACATCCTTTGAACACTTGTGAATTGGACAAAGACCAAATTTTCTTGAATAGGCCTTCACTTCAAAGCAAACTCCAAATCCACAATGAGGGGACTAAAATTCATATACACTTACTCATTTTTCTTTTGCCGTCACAAATAATTTTTTTTCTTCTCTTTTTTTTTTTTTTTAACGGCATATACATACATGCATTTTTTTTTATGGACAAGTCTTACCCCTGCACTTGAACTTCATTCTCTTCTCCATCTTCATTCTTGACTCCAAAAACTTCTTGTATGTCTCAAAAATTAGCTCCACTAAGTTTTTAGAACATGGGTAAGGATAAAACTATACTAAGGTCTAGGGTTAAGGATTATGAGGGTGATGAAAGAAAAGACTTAATGTAGGCTCAAAAGGGTTAAACTAGGGGGTTGCACATCTTGTGTACACAAATAGGGACACATGGTAATTTGGCAATGGTGATAATTTCCTAGAGTGCCTTTATCATTTCCAAGGTCCAAGCATATATTGATAAAAGTCTCAACAAGTATAAGAGTGAATTCTAGCATTCTATAGTCCATTAAACTTTATCAATGACAAGTAATCAATCAAGATGAAAGAATAATGAGATCAACAAAATCATCGCCAAGAAAATAAGATGACATATATTTTTTTCATTTAGCACTCAACAAAGAAAAGGCAAATAGGCTAAAATATCTCACATAGGTTATGTATGAATCAAAAACTTATCTTAACATGCTCTTTTCTGTACCATGTAAGCAACCACATCCACTACACATTCATATGATAATCATACATTCTTATTAACCAAAGAATAAAGTCAAACATCACCTCAATTTTATAATCCTCTTAAGCCATGATTTCTGAAATATATGCTCATCATAGTTGTTGAAAGGCCTAAGACTCAAGAGAACAAAACCAAAAATAATGACGCACAAATAACAAAGAAAACACAATTTAAAAAAAAAAAAATTTCTTATTTTTACGATTTTTAATTTTTTATAAACCCATAAAACTAACAATCCTAATAGAAAAGAAGAATCAAAATCCCTTCCCCCACACTTAAATCTAACATTGTCCTCAATGTTGAAAGAATTAAAACATGCAATGCACATAAAAGCATGGAGAAGACATAAGTGAAAAATAAAAACAAGAAAGTAAAGAGAATAGTTTTGAGCTCCCTGGGATTTAGTGAAGATTAGCATAAAGCCGATGTTGAAGTCAAAAAGATCGCAGAAGTCATCAGGAAAAATTTCCGCGCAGATTGAGCACTGTTCGGTATTTCTCAAATATCTCTTAGCTCACAGCTCCGAATGATGATCTGCTTGGTGCGTTGGAAACTAGACTCGTGTAGCTTGCACAGCAACGGCGCCAAAAATTTTTTGTGAAATTTTAATTAAAACTCACAAGCGCACGAATCGTCGTTAGTATAGTGTGCAAGTACGAGGTCGTTCCAACTTAGGATTGATAATCAATTTAAATCCTAACCTAATTAATCCAAACACAAAATCACATAAACAATCAAGCAAAGGAAGATATTGATTTTTGGGTTTTCCAATAAACAAATAATTTGAGAATTAAAGAAACAAACAAATAATGATAAAACCTAGGGTTTCAAAATCAACCACTAACAATCCTATTTATGTTTCGATGTAATTAAAAAATTCTTTTATTTCTTTTGATGACAATTCCTGTATCTAAGTTCAGGTACGACACTTAGACCATAGTTTTCCTTAAGTGTATGATTCACTCCAAGTACGGCAGAGGTCGTATATCCTAACATGCAGTTTATCCAGGTACGGCATAAATTTAACACATAGGACTCATTACGTTATAAAAAATAAGATAATCATGCAAATCATTACTTTAGGTACGACAATAATGTAATTCACAGCTCTTAATCACAAGAAACTAATGTGAATTATATTGCAGGTACGCCTCAAATTCATCTTCTAATTACTAGATGCAAAGCCCTAAGGTGATCAATCAAAGAACTTAAACATAAAGCATCAATTCAAATAGTGACTAAGAATTCATCATAAAGAAACTATAAATCCATCAATATAACATCAAAGTACATAAACAATCATGATAGGGCATCATCTTAACCCTAGAAAAAGGTTTAGCAAAATATAACTAAATAAAACATAGAAAAAACATAAAAAGAATGGTAGGGAAAAGATGGGGAAGATGGATGAGTTGTCTCTGCTCCTTAGGCGTCTACATTGTGCTCCCGAGACTCTCTCTCATGTAAAATTCATGCTCCCTTATATAGGGAAGATTTCTGCTCATCTTTGGCTTCATGTTCCTTGTAAAACTTGGGTTTAGATTCCTTTCTTCATTTGGAATGGGAAAACCTTGAAATATCTCTTGTAGAAGTAGAATAAGTTCATCATTGAATCTTCATCTGAATTAACTTCCTTGAAACATTAGGATTGACGATCTTGTGCCGCGAAACTTGAGTTCTCCACGAAAGGTTGTAAATTCCCGAGCAGATTTCCTATCCGACCTATTTTCACACAAATAATTATAACTTTCTTCAAAAATATCAAAATCGAGATCCGTAAAATTTTACAGAAAGTAGACATCCGTAGCTTTCCAATGATGTAAGGCTCATTGTCTGATTCGATCTGGGTAACTCCCAATAATTCGGGAAAGTTGGATGTTCTGTACAGATAGATTCTGGGACCTGGGCGTCTTTCAATCCTAGTTAGCTCATTTTAGCTTCTTTTTTTCCCTCTATGAAACAAACCTACAAAACACTAAAACATATAAATGAATCATAAATAGGAGAACTAAACAAAAATATCAAGATTAAGAGACATAGAAATATAGGAAAATATGAGCACATCAAATACCCTCACACTTAGACTTTGCTAGTCCTCGAGCAAAACAACGAAAACAAAAAAACTCAAAGACACAAAACAAAACAACAAAAACACCCTAAGCCTTTCAACGTTAGTCTCATAAATCTCAAACTTTTATGGCATCAAGATTAGCACAATAACCAAGAATCAATCCAACATTTATTCGAGAGTCAACAAAAACATATAACTTAACATATAAACATGTAGGACACAGAGCAACATTGGTGATATTAATCTCAACATGCTTCAAACAATTTATGACTCAAATCCTCACCGGTTTACCCTCTTTCTTCTCTCAGATTCATGGGCTCATGCAAAAGCATATATTCACTCAAGTTATATGTGTGAGAGATAATATATAAGACAAACAAATAGCTCACATATAATATAAAGAAAAAGTTTTTTCTGAAAATATTTTTTAAATATGATCTCATGAAGGATACCAACTACTTGCACAAATGGACCCAAGCCATATGTTCAACTCTTATAACTCATCTCCACAGATCAAAGGCTGCTCTTTTCAAGGATCAAAGAGGTCTTATAATTAAGGTTGCAATAGGGCCAAGGCTTAGGGTTTATAGAAACGAAGGGATAAGAAAATCACAAAGTATCTTAAAAATCTAGTAGAGCTCTTGTTGATGTAGAGAGATAATCTTGAAATTTCACCAAATAAAAACGTCATAGACTCCTTCAATGTCTTTATAAACGGTCAAATATCATCATTGTTGGGCTCATGTTTCATTCTAAACATCCTTTGAACATTTGTGAATTGGACAAAGACCAAATTTTTCTTGAATAGGCATTCACTTCAAAGCAAACTCCAAATCCACATTGGGGGGACTAAAATCCATAAACACTTGCTCTTTTTTTTTTCATTTGCCGTCACATATAATTTTTTTCAATTTTTTTTTCTTTTTTCATGCCATATACATACTTTTTTTTTTCTATGGACAAGTCTTACCACACACTTGAACTTCCTTCTCTTCTCCATCTTTATTCTTGACGCTAAAAACCTCTTGTATGTCTCAAAAATTAGCTCCACTAAGTCTTTAGAACATGGGTAAGGATAAAACTATACTAAGGTCTAGGTTAAGGATTATGAGGGTGATGAAAGAAAAGGCTTAATGTAGGCTCAAAAGGGTTAACTATAGGAGTGTACATCTTGTGCACAAATAGGGACACATGGCTATTTGGCAATGGTGATAGTTTCTTAGGTTGCTTTTATCCTTTCCAAGGTCTAAGCATATATTGATAAAGTCTCAACAAGTATAAGAGTAAATTCTAGGATTCTATAGTCCATTAAACTTAATCTATGGCAAGCAATCAATCAAGATGAAAGAATAATGATATCAACAAAATCATCGCCAAGAAAATAAGATGACATGTCTATATTTTTTTCATTTAACCCTCAACAAAGAAAAGGCAAATAGGCTCAAATATCTCACATAGGTTATGTATGAATCAAAAACTTGTCTTAATATGCTATTTTCTGTACCATGTAAGCAAAACCACATCCACTACACATACATATGACAATCATACATCCTTATTAACCAAAGAATAAAGTCAAACATCATCTCAATTTTATGATCCTCTTAAGCCATAATTTCTGAAATATATATTCATCATAGTTGTTGAAAGGCATCTTAAGACTCAAGAAAACAAAAACACAAATAATGACACACAAATAACAAAGAAAACACTATTTTTCTCAATTTCAGTTTTTCTAATTTTTTTTATTTTGTTTTTGTTTATAAACCCACAAAACTACAACCTAATAATAATAAAAAAATTGAAATACCTTCCCCCACACTTAAATCTAATATTGTCCTCAATGTTGAACGAATTAAAGCATGCAATGCACATAAAATCATGGAAAAAAAAAATAAGTGAAAAATACAACCAAGAAAGTAAAGAAAAGAGTTTAGAGCTCCCTGGGATTTATTGAAGAATAGCATGAAACCGATGTTGAAGTCAAAAAGATCGCAGAAGTCATCGGGAAAATTTTCAGAGCAAATTGAATACTATTCAGTATTTCTCAAATATCTCTTAGCTCACAGCTCCAAATGATGATCTGCTTTTTCTGTTGGAAACTAGACTCGCGTAGCTTTCCGGTGATATGCAATAAGCCTATTAAAACTTCCAGGAAGATATCCAGAATCTACGTCAAAAAGAAGGTACATAACCTGAAACACAAAAAGATAAATGTTAGCAAACTTAAAACTAAAAATTATAGAAACTAAATAAACAAAATATAAAATCAGATTGGTAATCAAGCTATAATTAAAATCAATCATTGATCCCTAGCAACGGAGCCAAAAATCTGTTGTGAAATTTTAATTAAAACTCGCAAGCGCACGAATCGTCGTTAGTATAGTGTGCAAATACGAGGTCGTTCAAACTAAGGATTGATAATCAATTTAAATCCTAACCCAATTAATCCAAACACAAAATCACATAAACAATCAAGCAAAGGAAGATAATGATTTTTGGGTTTTCCAATAAACAAATAATTTGATAATTAAAGAAATAAACAAATAATGATAAAACTTAGGGTTTCAAAATCAACCACTAACAATCCTATTTATGCTTCGATGCAATTAACAAATTCTTTTATTTCTTTTTATGACAATTACCGTATCTAAGTCCAGGTACGGCACTTAGACCATAGTTTTCCTTAAGTGTATGATTCACTCCAGGTACGGCAGAGGTCGTATATCCTAACATGCAGTTTATCCAGGTAAGGCATAAATTTAACACATAGGACTCATTACGTTATAGAAAACAAGATAATCATGCAAACCATTACTTCATGTACAACAATAATTTAATTCACAACTCTTAATCACAAGAAACTAATTTGAATTATATTGCAGGTACGCCTCAAATTCATCCTCTAATTACTAGATGCAAAGCCCTAAGGTGATCAATCAAAGAACTTAAACATAAAGCATCAATTCAAATAGTGACTAAGAATTCATCATAAAGAAACTATAAATCCATCAATATAACATCAAAGTACATAAACAATCATGATAGGGCATCATCTTAACCCTAGAAAAAGGTTTAGCAAAATATAACTAAATAAAACATAGAAAAAAAACATAAAAAGAATGGTAGGGAAAAGATGGGGAAGATGGATGAGTTGTCTCTGCTCCTTAGGCATCTACAGTGTGCTCCCAAGACTCTCTCTCTCATGTAAAATTCGTGCTCCTTTATATAAGGAAGATTTCTGCTGATCTTTGGCTTCATGTTTCCTTGTAAAACTTGAGTTTAGATTCTTTTCTTCATTTGGAATAGGAAAACCTTGAAATATCTCTTGTAGAAGTAGGAATAAGTTCATCATTGAATCTTCATCTGAATTAACTTCCTTGCAACATTAGGGTTGACGATCTTGTGCCGCGAAACTTGAGTTCTCCACAAATGGTTGTAAATTCCCGAGCAGATTTCCTATCCGACCTATTTTCACTCAAATAATTATAACTTTCTCCAGAAGTATCGAAATCGAGATCTGTAAAATTTTTCAGAAAGTAGACATCCGTAGCTTTCCAATGATATAAGGCTCATTGTCTAATTCTATCTGGGTAACTCCCAGTAATTCAGGAAAGTTGGATGTTCTGCACAGACAGATTCTGGGACCTGGGCGTCTTTCAATCCTCGTTAGCTCATTTTAGCTTCTTTCTTCTCTCTATGAAACAAACCTACAAAAACACTAAAACATGTAAATGAATCATAAATAAGGAGAACTAACAAAAATATCAAGATTAAGAGGCATAAAAATATAGGAAAATATGAGCACATCAGTAATCCCTATATATAGGGCTCCTATTATCAATGAATAGACACAACAATTTTCTCATCAATCTCTCTTGCATTCCAATTTTCTTAAACAACTCTCACTCTCTGAATCTCTTAAATAGACTCTTTATATGGTTAGGAATGCCTCTTTAAAGTTTCACCTTAAACCTCATTTTGCATCGTAAAGGCTCTACACAATATTTTTTTTGTAACAAAGGAATTGCAGTTCTTATACAATATTCTAATCCTAGCAGTTAATCCGTTAGCAAGATATATTATGTACAACTAAAGAACTTTTGAGAATATAACTCAACTCTCAAAAATCATTCTTGCAAATATAGCCGAATCAGAATGGTTCAAAGTTTCTTTATTTTGTGTTAGGTTGTTTATTACATCAATCAATTTGTATCAAGTCAAAGTAATCATATAAGTATGTTTTTCCTTCCTATACACTTTTGACCACAATCAATGACCCTTCATAGTTGAGTCATTATACCCACCGGAGCAAATGAGCAATCATGCATATTTCATTTGGGGTTCCTCACAAAACAACATCCATCACTCTCCAATCTCCACTAGAATCCAATTTCTCTTTATTGTTCAAATTTCTTTTCTTTGGAATAATTTGACCTAAAAGAGTTCATCATAGCAAACCAAATGATTGTATTGAACGGCAGATGTGGGGACTATCTTCCTATGATAGAACATATATGATCATAATTTTCATCTTTGTGAGATTAAGATATGATATGTTGACAAAAAAAAAGGATTAAGATATGATAATTTAATTCTTGCACTTATTTGCTAAAGTTCCTTGGTGTCTAGCATTTATTAAGTGTAAAAGGCTGGTCTATAATAGGGGAATGATGGACTTAGATTTCCATACAATTAGTGGAACATAATGACATTCACATGGCCCATACAATTAGTGGACCATAACAATAGAAAAGAACCATCTTCGATTAGGGTAGCAAATTGAATAATACCAAGCCCAAAAAAGGAAAAGAATACCCATTCATATGTTGGGGAGGAGTCAGCAAGATAAGACCACAAATCAGATATATATTTAATTATAGGACTAAATTCTTCTTACTACCATGTACTTTCAAAGGTTCATCAGTTCAGTCCATGCACTTCTAATTTAATCAGAAAAGTCCTTGCACTCTCCAATTTCATCAAATCGATCTATCACCACTCCGTCAATTTTCGATAAAAAAAATTCCAAACTACCCATCTGCATTCACAACATTAACGCGTCAGCGGGCTGCCTAGCGATGGGTAGTTTGGGAATTTTCCCTGTGAGAAGGTCCCACGTCAGCATTTTAACAATGAAAATTGACTGAATAATGACGGATTTGATCGATTAGATGAAATTGGAGAGTGCAAAGACTTTTTTGATTAAATTAGAAGCGTATGGACTAAACTAATGAACCCTTGAAAGTATAAGGTAGTAAGCAGAATTTAATCCTTAATTATAAAATGAAGAATTTAAATGTTAATTCTGCATCATTGGTAAAACCCCCACTTAACTGTAACAAAAAAAAAATCCACCATTTAACTCATAATATGTCTTTCTTTATTAATGAACATGAATTTATATTCAAATTCACTTTATTCATGCACCTTATAGGTCTACGTCAGGATATTAAATACACTACAACATAATGCTATGCCTATTTGGCCTACTGAGAAAAAAAAAAATCCCTAATAAATAATACCTATTAAGGAATACGAAGGCATACTTCAGAAAAACAAGAAATGAAGAAAAACTCGTATCCCTCACTAGGTTCGATACTGCATAGCCCCCATTATGACACGCTATTGTGTTATGAGAAGTTAAATAGTCACCTATGTAGTTTGCCAAATAGACGGAGGAAGAAAATGTCACTAGGTACCTTCCATCTAATCTTGTCCTTCTCTAAAAGCCCAACCCAAGACCCAAATAGAGGAAACTAATAGTAAGCATGGTGAAGGCCCAATGGCCCAAGTATGTTTCGTTCCAACCTAACCCATGGTTTGGCCGGTAACCAATTGTTCAGTGAGCGGTTTTGCCATCAAACCAGGGCCGGTCCTAAGTTTTTCAAGGCCCTGGGTGAAAAATAACATAACTTGTATATTTATCAATAAAATGAAATGAAAAAAAAAAATTCTTCAATAATTGAGATCTCTAAAGAGAAGCCAAATATAAATCCACTAAACTTTGAATGTAAATACTTGCATAGAACAATGAAACGTGGAATCAACTTTGTTCCTTCTTATTTTTCCTTTTCTGATCGAGATCGACTTGCAACTCCAACTTCCAATTGCACCTAATATTGAAAATTGAAAACGAATTAGCAAGTAGTTAGAAATCAACAAAACCCAAAAATCAAGTACCCCAATATCAAAATTGAAAAACACCCAATACCTATTTTGATTTGTATGTCAGCCTACATCGATGGAAAGCCAAAGAATTCGTATGAACACCGTAGAAGAACAAAATCATAGAGAGGAGAAAGAGTGGGTGATGATAAATGATGAGAAGAAATTGAAGGACTGAATAACCAATGAAACTAATTTAAAGAGAATTTTCTTTGATTTCAAGGTTTGGGAGAGAGTAAGAGATAGACACTAGAATCATGACGTTGTGTGTGCAGATTGAAAAGACGCAGATTGCGTCTAGAAATCTGCAATATAATTTTAATGTTCTTTACTTATCTTTATATATAACTATATATATAATTTTATATATATATATATAGACACACACATATATATTAAATCTTATTTAAAAAATATGAAAAACCCCCTTCTCTGTTGTGCCCTGTGCGGTCGCAACACTGCCCTGCAACAAGGCTGGCCGTGCATCAAACCCGCAACTTCACAATACATGGATCTCAAACCCATCAGATCCATGCCCACAATTGAAAGATGTACAACAACCTTTGCCATTGTAACTCACAAACTCAAATCTCTGCTTAGAACTACTCGAATCGCTAGCAAGACGACAACGACATTCTAATTAATCTTTGGCATATTCGAAACCCCCTAATTGTGGCAATAACTAGGGTTTTTGTAGAGAGATGCTCTCGCGCTCTCCCTCAGATACATCTATAAGTCATAACTAGTTGGTGACATTCTATTTGTTCAAATTTAATTAACTTATGTTTTCTTATTTATATTATGGGCCACAACGTGGTAGATTTCTTTGTAATATTATGTCCTGGAATAATGAAGTGGTTCTCGACTCTGCTAAAAAAAAAAGTCCAAATCGTTCACTTATTAGAACTTTATTCATGTTCATTTTTGCTAAAAGATGTTAAAACTAAAAAGTTATTCAATTATCTAACTATGGTCAAATAAATAAATGAACACAACTCTTTTGATGGATACCAAATAGTCATGATGATCACTAAATGGTGAAATAATTTGCGATTTTACAATATTCTTAATTGGATATCCTTGAAAGCATGAAAATCACTACCACGTAAATAATTGAAAAATCTTTTTTTTTCTCTAATTAAACCCAAAGGACATAAATATATTCATCACAAATCAAAATGACCATTACATACTCTTCCCCTGCCATCTATAGATAGACAAGAAGATAGTGGTACATAGAAATATATTCACTCATTTGCTATCAAATACGTAGAAAATTGTGTGAATCCTCCTTTGTTACTATTCTAGAGGCGCTAGAGAGACCCAGATTGCAAAAAACATGCTTAGCTCCCTAAAAACAAGTAGGGAATTATTGAAACTAGACGAAGCTAATAACATACTAAAGGGTAAGGGCAAATCCCAACCCAAATTTTCAAGCCCAAAAATGCAGCCCAAGGGAAGAGTTCCCACTCAAAGTTCATCAAGCCTGGCTTAGCCCAGGCCCAATCTCCATCTTCATTGCCATTGCCATTGCCATACGTCACAGCCCGATTTAGCACCACCCTGACCTGCACTGCCACGAATCATGCCGCCACAATCCACGCCGCCATGACCCAAGTCGCCATGTGACGGGAACATATTTGTGCGACATTATTATTATTTAGCCCTATGCTTTTCTTTGTTAGTTTATATTGTTTTTAGATAATTTAATTGTTTTTGTGTTTATTAGGTTTTCCAAAGCAAACTAGGAAAAGGAAGCTAAAAGAAGGAAAGTGCGTGGAATTCTGATTCAATAAGAATTCTCGATAGACCAAAGGTTTCTTAATCCATGAAGCTACATAAAAGATGAAGATTTACTCAGCCAATTTAATGACGTGGCGTGCTTTCATTGGATGTATGATGTCAATTGTTGCCGAACCAATCAAAAAATTGGGTTATGACTTTTCTTTGAAGCAAAGAGTTAGAGACTCACAAGGAAACAAAGTAGAAGACTTTTAGAACTAAATAAAAGGCTTCTAGATGTCACAACCAATGTTTACAATGCACAAGAGAAGCAAGAAACCATTCAAGCAACTCAAGGAGAAGAAGTAAAGCTCGAAGCCCAGAAACAATTGATTGCTAAAATTTGGAGATCGATCGTTTGCCCTGTTTTTCATCTTTTCTATTCTTTCTTCTATCCAAAACTCATGTATTTCTTTTGTTTGGTTTTCAAGATCATGAGTAGCTAATTTTCATATAGTTAGGGGTTTCTTTTAGCCCTAGACATAGTGTAACTATATGTTGGTGTTTATTTAATATGTTCTTTGGATTTCGGATATTTGTTGGTTTATTATTTGTTCATTGATCAACTTTGTATGTTTATTGATGGTGCGCAACATTAGTATGCATGCTAGGTTGTAAAACTATGAGTGTCTCGTATGATCATCATGTCTACTTGCATTCTAGAGTAGCAAGTGAATGACTTGCGCCCCATGGAAGATTATGACAACATCAATACAGACATTGCTTAGCCTTATTCATAATCTTTTAGACCTTAAGGATTTCTAGGTGAGAACTGTTTGAGAACATCACTCTAGGTTCCATTCTAGAAGCTAAGTTGAGTTGAAAACATTAGTCTCTTAACATACCAAGTAAGAAAGGTTGATAGGTTAAGTACAATACATCATTGGCTTAGCTTGAATAAGGATATCCGAATAAGTGGGCATGTTAGTAAATACATCATAGGTGTAATCATTGTCTAGTGATGAGAAGTATTTCCTAGCTAGTTTTCTCATATTTGATTTCTGAAACCAAAATCCCCAAATTATTTTTTGTTTTCGTTAATCTTATGTCCTTCGTTTTCTTTATTTTATTTAGTACAGCAATTCAACTCCAATTACCCTTAACTTTTGCATCTTCGTCTGTGTGTCTAGTTAGTGCGTATTCAATTTCATAATTTTTGGTTGTGTCTAGGTATAGTTTTTAATTTCGTCTTTGTGTAGTGTTTGTTTTTAGTTTTTAGAGTTATTTTTGCAATTGTTGAGCCACAATCCTCTGTGGGAGACACCCTCTTTCCTATTATCGAGGACCATTGTGATTGTAGGGATTTATTTATACGCCTATTTTAGGTGTATCACCATGATCCACACCGCCACGACTTACACCGCCACAGCCCACGCCACCACCCCGATCCATCGCCCTACGACATGCCGCCGTCGAATCAAAACCTCTCCAACCACAACTTCGTCGGTCTAGGAAGCCGTCAATGAGGCGCTCCGATCCTGTTTAGCACTACTACAGCTCCTCAGAGACGTCCATCGGACTTGTTGCCAAAACCACCCTACAAAACCTCAAGCAAAACACCTTTCTAAGGAGCTCCCTGGACAATAGCATCAATACCCATCCAGCAACATATCACAAAACGTCGTTGAGGCCAAAGGCTAGCCCAAACGTCAGGGCCCCTCCGAAAGAGAACGATCTTACAGTCAGAAAAAGTTGACTTTAAGGTTCCTCTCTCATTTCTAACTAAAGTGATAAAGCTCAAATTGAATTCTTTAAATAATTGAAAAACATTGTTAAGATGTCTACCAAAAATATAATTAAGAGACTCAATACTATTTGGTCTAATGGCATAAGTTTCTCCTTTGTAAATGGGAGGTCGTGAGTTCGACTCACAACAGGCTAGTTGTTGTATATGAGTTGTTGATTTGGTTAAAATAAATAAATTAATATATATCAGGTGGGTTCTGAAGTGGACGTCTGCACTTCGCTAAAGTGAGGACGTCGATGCTTTTGCAGCGTTTCAGGCAGCGCAGGACTTGCCGAACGGAGGCTAGACGCATCCCAGACCACTTCTGGGTAGCGATTGAGGTTGAAAGATTCTAGGCAGTGACCTCACTTGCAACTGCAAGGTTCTGGGTAGCGCTGCAACCTCGTCGCCTGCGACTCCACCCGACTGTAGACTGGTCTGTCCAACCCCTGGCCTCAGTTCAGTAAGCAACGCTGCGCCATCGCGACCTGAGCAGAGCTGCAGCGTCGACGTCCGCACTTTAGCGATAGTGCGGACGTCCTCTTCAGAACATTTTCGTAACATATATATATATATATATAATTAAGAGGGACCCTTTGTGCTAATAACTATTTGGTCTAATTGTATATATTTGTATTTTGTTAGTGGGAGATTTTGATTTCTAGTCTCTTTTTTTTTAGTTGTTGTATATTAAAAAGGAGAAGAACCATTGTAGGCAGGCATTTGATTTCTTTTTGATATACATCATCAATAAGGTGTTCATAATTGATTCAGTTTTTATACTTGCAAGTGTCATTATTTTGTTATCTCCTTTGGTAGTCTACCATTCACCGTTGCCATGAAAGTGTATAGTGCAAATGATAATAAGAAATTCCGGTTAAACTTTTGTTTTGTCAATTGTTAGGTTTGTAATGATGGAACTCTCATTTTCTTCCATTGTAGGCCGTTCTTTGATTAGTACTGCTATAGGACCCTCACGCTTTTGTTCAATAATTGCTACAAAAAGAGGCATTAATTATCTTCCACATTGTTTTATACGTTTTTTAACAAAAATGTTGCTAGTTAATTAAGGGGCATTTATCATTACAACACTAATCATTAGAATCGTACTTCATTGTTCATTAGATTAAGTGTACAATAAAGCAAACGGCAATTTTACACTTTAATTCGACAAATTGGTGTTGGTTTTTCATTTATGTATAGGCTATTCCTATAACAAAATTTTAGCTCTTAGGCTTTAGGTCAAGTGTTAAAGTTAAAAAGTCTTGAGTGGAAGATCTAATCAAGACCTCATCTAATCTTGTAATACATCAACCGGTAAAATCATGCATTGCATAACATAATATCTAGAGGCGGAGCCATTAAGGGACCAGGTGGATCCCTAGCCCCACCTCAAATTTTTTTTTTTTAAAAGAAAAGGTATTTAGCGTAAATCTATTACCTAAATAGAAAATACAAAATCACCATTAATTATCATTAATTGACTGTAATATGTTCAAAGGTAATTACCACTAAATTATTACCTTCAAAGACCATTCTTACATTAATGTTTTTCTCTATCCATTAAAGCTTTTTGATCTTCTAATTTCTCGCTGGTGTATATTAATGTAAGTGATCTTTATTTTTTGAAAAATAATTTATTGAAACTTTTAATGATTATAATTATTTACAATGACATTTCGAATAACCTTTGGGAGTAGACATAAGCCACAAACGGCTTGAAGCTAAAGCTAAGATAGAACAAACCAGAATATGTACAATACCAATAAGTTGTTCATGTACAATAAAACACTGTTTTGAAACTTTTTTTTTTTTTTTTTTGAAATGGGCTCTAAAACACTTTTAAAGAAACTAACAAAAACTAAAGGTAACTTTCCAACCTCTTCAAGATAATTACCAACAATGGAATCATTGTCACGACCAAGGTTTTAAATATCGGTATCTTCATATGTATCGATACTTTGAAAAAGGGAGATATCTTAAATATCGGGGATACAGGGTAACAAAATGTCGTTTTTGAAAAAAGTCAATTTATTAGAAATTTAAAACTACATATAAATACATATGAATGTCAACTTCATCTACATCCAAAAAGATACTCTAGGCGGTTGAAAAGCCGCTCGTTGGTCTACGAAAATACAATAATCAGACTAAGACATATGACCCATATAGTGCGAATTGTAGTGATGAACATGATAGTTATAGATCTCTTTAGAGCTGCCGATTGTTTTCCCTATAAGGGGAGAATAAAGATGAACCCAACTGGATGACTGATTATATACTTCTCCATATTGATTATATCCATAAGCATCATAACCAAATTGACTGTTGCCTTTATAAGATTCATTTGAGATCTCACTGCGCTCTGTGCCTAAATTGATAGAGTCAAAACTTAAGACAATTGAAGAAACATCAGATGGGGTACTTTGATCATCAGTTGCACCTCTAGTCCTCCTCCCATATTGGGTCTTCTCTTGAGCACCATGAGCACCTGTTCTCACTCTGTGGTCTTCATCTTGGGTGGTATGATCAAAATTATCTTCACAGGTAAATTGGAATCCTCCATTCACAGAAGATTGTCCATATTCATATCTTTCACCTCCACCACCTATTCCGCTTCCACCCTCTCCACCATCATCAGAACTATCTGGAGTTGCTGTACCACCCCACGCATCATCACTATCTGAATTATCTTCTGGGTTTTTAACAACTTCTTCAGATAAGACTCTCTCTACGTTGATTCCAGCATTAGTTGCAGTTTCTACAACTTGTGGAAGAGGTCTTCCAGCTTCATCATCGAGGTGTGCAGGCATAATCCAATCATGAAGTGGATCAATGTCATTATCAAGTGGTTCGCTTGCAACATGAAGTAGATCTATATAGTTGTTTTCATTGACCACATTATTTTTTGCCTGTTTATCTCGCAACCGCAGCTTCATGTTGTAGTAGCAGTATACAAGCTTTTCCATGTTATTCAGCTATTCCATTTGATAGTTACTTTAGCATTTGAACTTTGAACTTCTTTATACTATTCAACTACAGACTATACACTCACAGACTATACAGTAGCTTCGTTATTCCTCACTTTTTCAAGATGCATAGCCAAAATTTAATACTCCGTACTCTGCACTTTCTTCTCATCATGTCATCCATATATGGTTCCTTGACTTCCTTCTACAATGTCATTTGGCCTCATTTGAATAATTGAACATTTATGGCTTTATCTTCTTTCTATTATTCAACTACAGAGTTACAAACTGCATACATAGTTACAGATATAGTCACAGACTACACAATACCAAATCTCTCCTCACACAGATTTGCATTTAGACTTTTAGAGAATTACTTCTCACCCAAAATCGCCTTGAGGGTATTTCTCCTCATCTAGATTCGCCTTGAGGGGATTTTTTTCCTCACCTAGATTCACCTTGAGGGGATTTTCTACTCACCTAGATTCACCTTGAGGGGATTTCTCTTCACTCAGATTTGCCTTTAGGAGATCTCTCTTCACACAGATTTTCATTTAGAGAATTACTAAGTTTTTTTTTTTACCTCAAATTTTACATATATTTCTTCACTTTATCGGGGATATATCGCAAATATCTAATATATCGGGGATATTTGACGATGTTGGAGAAATTTCGCAGAAACGGTAAAAGATAAGATATTTACCCCCTAGATATATCGGTCCGTCGAAAAAATCAGATATCGAGGGAGATATCGGAAATATCACAGATATTTAAAACCTTGGTCACGACCTTGAGATTTGGAGACCAAACCATCATAACCTGCAATTCAGGTATGTAAGGGATTGACAGACCAATCAAAACTAAGCTTGCCCTTGCATAAAGAACATTGCTCATCAAAACGAGCAATTGTGGTACTCACAACGTGTTTATACTGAGGTCTTTTATAGAATGTAGCAATGAGCAATGTACGTGCATGGAAGCACAGCACACCAGAAATAATAAGAATAACACAATTGAGCAAAAACACAAATACCCAAAAGACCTCTGGGTCCCAAATCCAGACCCATGGAATTGGGTCCAACAAATGGTGAAGTGGGCCCATCAGCAGACCAAGGTCGGATTAGCCAAACCCAGACACAAGCGCGGATGACCCGCCACCATCCCTGGCTACCTCTGGATCAAAGGCCGCCGCCATCAGGATCTGCAGCAAACCAAAGCCTGACAGATCGAGCCCAACCCACCACAACACCAGCCTCCCCATCGACTGAACCTGGCCTGGATCCCATGTACACCAAACTCCACAGTGGGATTCCCCAAAACATCAGACTTAAAACCACAGACGCCCATCCCACAAAAACAGTTGCTGTCGTCGGAACCCATCCACGTTGGAAGGTGCAGGGCTTGAATCTGCTTCAAGAGATCGAGACCGACCCCGCAGTGCCGCTAGAAATTCTGCATTTCATTGATGAAATTCCACTCACTAATTATAAGATTGCTGTATAATTACTGTATAAGGGAAATGACAGAAGCAAACATTGTCGGCGTCTTAAGCGTAGAGCACAAAAACCAGGGTTTATGGGGAATGCTATTTAGACAAGAACATATATGGTATACCTAACCTAAATACCTAATTATAATTAACTACAGACAAGTAAATCATAGTTGGGGTTGCAGACATCTTATCAAAGAGGTAAATCATCCTACACCTTAAATATGGTTCAGCAAACCCAAAACCCTAAGCATTTTTTCTATTAATATCAAACTTCATAGTGTGTTTATACCCTCTAGCTAGTGAATAAGCTAGGGGTGCTGATGTTATCATATGTCTAATCAATCAGAAGTTGAGGTGGTGAAGACAATTCCTCTGGCACTAGCAGTTTTCTGAGAACTCAATCTCGTTAAATGAGAGAGACAGGGAATTTCTGACGATAATTCGCTGGTGAGGGACGTGGAGGCTGATTGTTTTACTTGAGTGCACAAGTTGTGAATGGATGAATATACCCTTGAAAAACAAATGAGAGTCGTGTAGTGTACTGTTCATTTTAGAGTGAGAAGCAGGAGCTTCTCTCTTACCCAGCCTCTCTCTTCTCTGCAGTAACCTTTTCTTCCCCAAATTTTCCTCACCCATGTGGTGATTCCTCATCCTCTGTGGTGATTCCTCACCCAAGTGGTGTTTTGATTTCCTTGTTTTCCTCTTCTTTTGCATCTGATTTTGTCCTCACTGTTCAAATTTGATTTTAGATCTTAGATCTTAGATCTAAATCTCTAAGATTTATTCTCAGATTTATTCTCATGGTCATTCTCAATTTCTGTTCTGCCTTTGCTCCTCAAGATGTCTAAACCATGAACAGATCTCCTTCTTCTTGTCTACCTTGCTCTGCCATGGAAGAGTTTGAACTCCTCTGCAACCACCTCTTCAGATCTCAGGTTTCTTTGCTAAGATCTATCTTGGTTTGGTTGTTGTTATCCTTTTATGCGAGATCTTCTCGTATTCGGTCAACTAGAGAATGTATGGCGGCTCTGTCCGTATCCTCACCTCTGCCGACCACCCTTGGTTACCAGCCCTTGCTCATGACTTTTGTCGGAGCTCCGGAGTCGAATCTGCTATGGTGGCTGCAAGTTGGAGATGAAGAAGAAGCTTTGATTAGGATTTGGGTTTTTTGGGCTGCTTTGGCCTTTTTGTTTTAGTTGTTTTCTTTCTTGTATGTTGATTTCTCTGGTCTTGCTTGTTCTGGCAGATGACCATGTGAATCATGCTTGCAGACTTCGTCTATTTTGGGCTGTGCCCCTTGTACTGTTGTTTGGCTTTGTGCCTTGTTAATTGATGCTACCTTTCGACCAAAAAAAAAAATGATGAATATACCCTTGGCAAGAATAGAGAATCTTACACATGTAGGACCTCCCTATTGCCACATCAACAGAAACTGGGTAATTTAACGATATTAAGGCTTGAGGTACCAACTTGCTAACCAAGTTAAACCGGAGATATGAAAACGACAAAATTTGATACCTTGGTATGAAAATAAATGAATGTATAATTTGGGACGTCTTTTATAAGGAAAATGCTTTGGATCCCAAAAATTCTATATAAAAAAACTATCCCAAATGACATGGCATTGACCACATCAGCCCTAATGAACCTCAAAATATTCAAGCTGTCATTTTTTTATATATATTTAGAATATGTATTGAAATTAGTTTATTTATCTCTAAGATATTAAAAAATGGAAGAAAAAAATGCGGTGAAATTAATCAATGCAACAAGTGCGCAAACTCATGTCTTGATAAACCCTAAAAAATGCAAAACTCATCCTCCATATATCGCAGCCATCTATCCACAACCAGTAAATTCTTTGTTCTACTGTTAAAAAATAAAAAAAGAAGAAGAAGAAGAAGAAGTAAATTTGTTGTTCTCTCTTTTAATTTCTTGAACCAATCCAGTGGATTCAAATTTCAAAACAAGTTGGTTAAATTAACTTCTGTATTGATTTGTATATTTCTTAATCTTTTATTAAGAGCTAACTCACAGTTTTTCAAAAAAAAAATGCCATAATTTATCGATTCTGACCTAGCTCTGCTAGGGTTTGTGAGCCGTCGTCCCTCGTGGACGTAGCTCTATACCTTCTCCTATCCATGGATAAATCTGCAGGTCTTGGCTTGAGTTTCTTCTCTTTGTTTCCTCTTGTTGGGGCTGTTGTTTTGCTGTGTTCGGAGGTGGTATGGACAGGTTTGTTTGCCGATTCTGATATGGTGGATGAACTGGTGTCTGTCGGTTGCTGGTGGCGATGTGAGGCTGATCGTGGCGGTGGTGTGATAGGCGGTAGCGGCGATCGCCGGGGGGCGCCAGATCTGCTGTTTTGGCAGGCTGGGAACGAGGTCCTTCATTTGGATCTCAACTGCCTAGGTATGCCTTGGTTGAGGCATAGTGGTCGTGGTGCAGATGGGACTAAGGCTGCTGTGGTGCCGGTTTTGTCTTGCCGGCAATGGAATTGGATGGTGCTCCTCCAGTATCGGGTCTGGGACAGGGGCAAGAAAGTCCGGATCTGAGATCCAGGCGGGTTGGGGGTTTGGGCTCTGACCCACTCTCAATTTTGGGTTTGGCTTCCGACCCAATTTCGCAATTGGGCTTGGTTTCAAGCCCACGCTTTTCCTTGGGATTTTGTTCAACAGTTGGAATGGCATGGGGCCCCTACTCGCTACTAGTACTGGATTTGGGACCCAATGCTATGGTATTTGTTCGTGAAAGATCGTCTGCCAACATGGCCATGTTCTGACACCCTTGGCCGGCTTCGATCTTTAGGTGGGAGAGTGCCTTCATTCCGATGCCAAGTTGATTTTTGTCAATTTGTGCGTTGGGGTTCGATGGGTAGTCAAACCACCGACTACTCAATTCACTACACGGCTGCAATCCGTAGTGTAAAATCAGCGCTGCGTCTCGACATTGCTGCTCTTGCATTTTTAATTCTTTGTATTTCAGATGTAATTTTTGCATCTTTTCCTTTCGCATTGTTTATCTTCTTTTTTATGCCTATTGGCATGGTATCATTATAACCTTTCAATTTCAATAAAGGGCTGACCTCATTTTACTCAAAAAAAAAAAAAAAACTCACAGTTTTTCATCATAATCCCTTGTGATTATGATTTACAAAGCCAATTTATGCCTTGTGGTTGCTATATTCATAATCATCTTCTTTATTTTGGATTTTCATACACAATACCTTTTATTTATTCAAATCCTAGATGATTTTTCGTCCCTTGAGTTCCAAATTTTGCTGCAGCATGAGATGAGGATGATGATGAAAGGTGGTATATGAGAATACCTGGTATTTGAAGATCAATTTTTTGGATTGCAGGGAAACATTATTTTTCTCATTTAATATAATATTAAGTAATTGCATATATAATGGAAACTATATAAATGAAAATTAATTGACATAATTACATGTTGTAAATAACTATGAATGAGGTGGCAATGCCACATCATTTGGGATTGAAATTTGGTATAATATTTTGGTGTCTCTAGCACCAATCCTTTTATAATTAATTTTTTTTTATAATTAATTTTTTTTATAAGTCCAAAAATCATGACTTATTTTGAATGTAATACGGATGAACTTTTTTTCTTAATCGCGGTCCAGTGACTAAATATCCATGTCAACTTACTTTTCTATATTGACATGATGAGTCAACTTCTACTTTTCTACATAACAAATTTACTCAAAATCCTCTGATTAGGAGTTTGGCTGCTTTGCACAGTCTATATTGTGCTTGTATTTGTACTATGAGTGGTTTCTTGAAACCCTCTAGCTTGACGCTGTGACGTTGTAATATATTTGGAACCTGATTCCATTTCCTTCAAAAGAAAAACAAAACAAAACCTTTGATAAATTATGAGTAGATTAATTGAGAGTTAATGTTGTTTTTCAAATTAATTTGGTATCCATAAAACCATAGCTAATATATGTTGTCATCAACACAACAAAAGTAAAAAAAAAAACACAACAAAATCATTTTTCTACACCCTATATCATGTCTTTCTTCTTCTACTTTATTCTCACTTTCCTCTTCTCCTTGTTTTTAATTAATTCATTTCAATTTTACTCTTCTATCTTCATTATTCCCTCTCCGTTATCTATTTTGGCCTTTGATTTGCTTTCACAAGTTTTCGGGTGGCTTTCCTACATCTTTGTACTTCCAATTCTTTATAAATGTTTCTATTATAAGTAATGCTAAAATCATAATGAATGATTACAAATAAAAAAATTCATTAAACAAAGGTAACTAGTCCAGTTTTGCAAGGCCCGAAAATGGACCATTCCCACTTTTTAAATCAGAATTAGTGATTACAAGTAAGAGCAACACAACCGGTCACACTGGTGACTGGACCTACATCTAACCAAACCGGCACACCTTTCGGCATGAAATTTACTTCCGCGCATTGAGAAGATGGTGAGAGCCAAAGTCTCAATCACCAGGTAACTGAAGTCGAGCGTTCTTCTCTCCATCAAAACTCTAACTCGCCAAATTTTATAGCCCCCCATCCTGGCCTCCCCACTTGGGGCAAACCCCAGAGGCAAATAGTGGTTAGACTAACGAGACAAAAGCAATAGTTCTTGGATCTTGATAAATTTAACATCTGGAATTGATATCAATCAACTTTGTCAATTCAACGTGAACCCCTACAGCTGATATCATCCAACTATTATATAGGTCATGCCCACTTTCTTTTGCTTTATACTGATCACTCATCTAATAATTATGTACATATAGTAACCAGATGCACACAAAGTCTATCTGATATACAAAAAGCCATGGAATTGCCTCATTTGTACAGTTGTTACAAGAATAACAAAATATGGAAGGAAGCTTAAAACCCTTCCCTGGGGTTAGGGCTGCTAAAGAATGAGGGGAAAACACAGCTAAACTATAAAAAAAAAACGAGGGCAAGGAAGGCTAATATACAAAAGAATGGTACTAATAAAGGTGCTACTCTACATTTCTAGGTATACCTAAGGTTGGCTGAACAATGTACAAAGGGTGACCAAGACATAATACATTCCCACCCCGTAAGTAAAGGAAACTATACTTGCAAAACTCAAGCAAAGTGGACAAGCTAGAAGGAATTGGAAGGTGTTGAATAAGAAGAGGAAGCCTCGGGAGGACCTAGAGAAGGGTTTGAAGATTGTACAACGGTTTCGAGGTCAAGTAAAGGTTTTAGTCTTCTGCCCACCTCATTACTTTGTAGATTGAGCTCCTCCGAAATCATAGCCAAAGCAGATTTGCAAGATTCTTCATCCCTGAATGCAAGAGTCCATCTCCCATCAACCAAAGCTTTTGTCTTCACTTTCCCATATGCACCAGATCTAGCAGGATCCATTGAGGGTAGAATATAAGGACGGATCCGCAAGTGTAACCATTTCGAATGTTTATCATCAATTTTTGGCTGTAGGAAATGGAAATAAACAATTAAATATATGTGAAACAATAAGTTCAAATTAAAGATCAACAAATCACAATTATCAACTTTCAACAGCAAATCATATGGTGCTTCATTTGTGAAGGGACTGGGAATAATATACATTATTTTACGTACTAGGTTTGATAAAACCATAAGATTGTAAATTAACAAACACAAAAGACAGCATTATTGCTATAAATGCTTCACATATATTTGAAACCAAAATAAGTTAAAGAGCACAAAAAGCAGTAGAGTACATACATTGCAACCAGCCAAAGGTGCAGCCACACGAACGACACCATGATGCTGCTTCAAGGGTAATTCTTCAGCTAAAACAACCCACCCTGATTCTCCCAAAGAGATTGCTAGAAAGCAAAAGTGACGTTCTTTACCCCTCTCAAACGCAATTCTACAAGGCACGGCATCAACTGCATATGACAGAGGCCAGATTATATTAACCCTTTCACAAAATTAGGAAACATAGCAAACCAATCCAGAAGTAGTTTAGTAAATAACTAGAAGTTGAAGGAAGTTTATACTAGTTTGTACAGTTCAAATTAAGTGCAAATACAGATATGTGTTGGATAGAGAACTGACCAAGTCTGAGCTCATTACCAAGCTTGGGACCTGAAGCATCTATGCCAGCACTCTTTGCACGAGAGTCTTCTAAAAGGTCAGCTGGAGGATAAATAGGAGGTTGCTCAGGCAAAGGTCTACCAAGGGTGAAAATTTGAAGTTGATGTAGAAGTACAAACACCTAAAATATGATATGTATTAGCACAAGCAGAATGTAGGTACCACCACAGGATAAATGGAATTTACTCAACTTTGAAAAGAAACTATTAACTCCAGGAAAAAAAAAACCTGACAAGGCATCCACATTATAAAAGCATTACAAAACAAGCAAGTCAAAAGAAAACTAGCTGATAGCTGCCTTCCAGTTTCCACAAATGGAAGACAATCTCAACTTCCTAAAGCTACTAAAACAGAAGCCTAGAAAGAGGATCAATACACAATCTCTTTGTACAAGTCCTCCACTCCCGTCTCTCTACGCTCCTCGAAAATTTCATATAATGCCACAATTCTGCAAGTTCACAAAGCTGTTTCCCTTCTCTCCCTATATCTAAGCTGTGCACTTACCAGAGAATAGCATCCCAGACAATTTCAGCTTCCGTAAATAGATTAGACTGGACCATTGTTCAACTTCAGAATGAATCATGGTGAGCACTTTCCCCCGACAGAAGTCGCACGAAAAAAATGTCCCATCTCATTTTCTGAAGCAAGTCACACATGAATTGAGTATAGCATGCTCGGATAGTTGCAACACAGGCCAAACTTTGACTTTGGGAGGACCTTCGCTTTCCAAATCAATGCCGTTGGTTCAAATTCTATTATCTCAGAGAGAACTGAAAACGGATTTGTAGGAATATACCCCCAGCCACATTCAAGCATCCATACCCATGAATATGATCTGGATCCACAACCTAACATTCCCCAACTGCCTAATATCGAGATCAGCTTCTTCATTTCAAAATAAAATAAAATCCTTCTAAACCCCTATTCCCAACTTTAACAGGAGCCTGAGCCATCACATCAGCTACTTTGTAAGTCATGCTGTCATGGTAACCTGAACCAAATTTTGAGGGCTGCAACCCCACCGGATGATCCTTTCAAAACGGCACCCTTATTTCATTCCCCATCACTTTGCAGCATTCTAAAAGCCCTATGTATCCTTGAGATATATTCTTCTACAAACTTTTACTTGACTTCTTGCAGCCATATTTGCATACTCCCATTTCCTTGACTTCCATACTTTCTGCTAATGACAGCATGCCCAGGTGATTTTTCCTATCAACTAGAACTCTCCACAACCACTTGAATAATAAGGTGGTGTTCTTACCAACTAGATAACCGACGCCAAATCTTCCTCTTGCTTTGATTTAAGAAACTTCTTCCCACCTTATTAAGATCCCTTCCTTGACCCCCTTTGTTAAGAAAATCTCTCATAACTTTCTTCATCTGAGTATTAATTGATAACTAACTCATCAATGTTTCTTATTCAATCCACTAATCAACATAGAATCAAAGAACAAGAAATTTATTTATTGGTTTTAACCTCCATGATGCTACAGTGTTATGCCTATCTGATAATAACATCTTAAAAAGATCAATTAGTACAGACACAAACCTTCACCAACTCACACATCCTTTCACCAGCAGCAAACGATGAATCGCTTGTGATACCATCTGTCAGCAAAGATGATGCATTAACTCCAAGTGTGCTCAATTAAAGAAAAGAAAAATGCATGGAGGTTTCAAAATTCTTCAATTAAATTCCCACAACACTGGTCTCCAATGCTACCTTCAGTGGAGAACTTTCGAGATGAAAACAAAATGTCCTTGGGCTCTTTGCGAGGGGATGATGCCTCTATTCCTATAAGTATTCAAACACATCAATAAAACATTTTAAAACCAACTCATCAGTTACAATAAAATGTGACATGAACTACCTCTCTTGCACTTTTTCCATTCATCACAGAGCACTGTTACAAGTATATCCGGCCATATTCCTCTAGTCTCCTCAATAAGAGCACTAGCACAGTTCTTGTACGATTCCTGTATAAGAGAAACAGGGAGTAAACATCATCATGATATAGCTAAGTACATTATAATGAAGTATATGAACTGTGAATGTTGTAATGTCAGAAAACCTATCCACTAAGACATGAGTGTAGTCAACTATCAATCAACTAGATAATAAACCAACATGAGTTCAGCGATCTATTTTTTACTATGAGGTAATGTCAGAAAACCTATCCACTAAGACATGAGTGTAGTCAACTATCAATCAACTAGATAATAAACCAACATGAGTTCAGCGATCTATTTTTTACTATGAGATCCTTCCATAGACCTATTTGACTGAAAGAGCTGTTTAAGAGGTGGCTACTAAAATTATTTCCATTAGCCTGCGAAGAAAAAGCTAAAACATTAAAGAGAAAGAGAAGCCAACACACTTACCTTCAGCAACTTCCGATGATGGCTGTTGAATTCTGCCTCACTATAAGGAAGCAATTGACGCAAAAGCCAACCTCCATCCCATAAAGTCTCCGCCGATAAATTTGAACGGCAGAAGACACTGACCAATGCATCAAGCACCTAGCCCAAAATAGAAAGAAATATAATATGGTTACAAGTTTTGGGTTAATTAAGGGTCCAAGTCTCAGAGGCAAAAAGCTTACTCATATTAAACCTTGGTCTAGACTACCCAGATACTGGTAAAGAAGAAATATTAGAAAGGGAAGAAAGAATGCAGATTCCTTGAGAAATATGGTTCTAAGTTTCAACGACAAAATGTAGACTGTACAAATTCAGCTGGATGATACGATAGAGAGAGAGAGAGAGAGAGAGAGAGAGATGCATAAAAATTAGGGATTAAAGACAATAATATCAAGTATGTATCTCAACATAGAAACTGTAGTTAAATACAATTATGTATCTTGAGTTCGAATCACTCCAAATACAATTTCACCATCTATGTTGAATTTCATAACATGCCCTCTGGTATTGGAGACCCCCACATGTAGGAATATAAAATATTAGTTTGTTAACATCCTAACAGCTTAAGTCTTAGGAAAGAAATAGTAAATCAACTAGCTATCTTGTGGCCTCTCTTCACCATTAGAACCCAACATATGGAGTTAAACATAAATTTGGGGGATCTAACTGCACTGATATGAAGAACAGAAATCTTGATATGATTACAAACCTTTTTGGTCAACTGTCATATGTGGGTTCATTATGATTTTATATCTTAATACTGGCTAAGAGAATATCCTAGTCAACAGTAGAACAACATCAATTCAGTACATGAATAAAGCATGGGAATGGATGTGTGCATTTATGTGTGTGTGTGAGGCAGAGATAAATAGAACCCGTAAAGTCACCAACAGACCATAGGAATGGAAATAAATCAAAATCTTTTGGATTGAGTGAACTGCCACAACTAATCACAACGATCTTTTTCGTCAGTGATGCTTATTTGGTTAGCTTACAACAATTGACTAACTTTAAAAAGAACCTACACTTTACGGAGTAAACACATTGAGACAAACGAGCGAATAAAACTGTTCTGTAGGTTCAAAGTTCTTAAATCTTTTACCCAAGGTACCTGAAATCTATGTACACGAGGGCTAGCTCTCACTTCCAGAAAAGAACATGATACTCCATACTGTTCCTGTTAATTACAGGAAAGAAAAAGTTAACCAACCAACAAAACAAACTATCATTATACAGAACGCTGAAAACATGCTAAACCATTACTTAAAGAAAGTGGAACAAAGTAAGTGATTCATATTTTAAGAATTTAATATCTATGTAACAGACAGATAGTTAAACAACTTAGGTTAAATCGTATAAGATAATCATTGACCAAATCATTGATCTATTGACCCAAAATGAAATATTCACGCCATTTCATCAAAGAATTTGCAGTCGAAGTTCCTAAACCGTTCTCTATAATTGAAACACAGCTTTGACTATCCAACTTGCAAAACCTGTGGCCAGTAATAGCAGCTCTACACAACCGTACAACAGCTTTAGCAGATAAATACAGCAACATTAGCATTATTACCTTAAGCTTTTGTAGACAGCCATCAAGCTCACTGCCAAATTCAATTCCGTTTCTCAAGGAGCTACTTTCTGAAGAAAAAAGTTGTTCTTCACCTGAGCTTTCACCAACCAAAGCTTGCTGCAAGAATGCAACAGAAAAGCATTATATTGGGACTTATTCGATGCAACAACATTTTCACTCATATGTAGTGAAGACTGCAGATCAACAGTTAAACAAAAAACAAAATGAATACAGATACCCAGAAGAATTTAACTCAACTTGTTACCAGTGTAGCTGTACATATGAGTCATATGCAAAAAGAAAGTGGTCGTAAAAATCTCATGCTCTTGTCAAGTATTTCAGAAAAATGATACATGTAGCTGCCCCAATGTGTTTGATTAATTGCAGCCCCCTCCCAGTATGAAATTACTTGGACACCCTGTAACCTATCCTTTTCTATTTACAATTATACACCTCACATATATTGCACTGAATAAATGACAAGAAATGTAAATGGATAAGAGGAAATTAAGCAATTCACTATAACGAGTCATATGATTGCTCCATATAACATATTTTTCACAAAACAGCATTGATTGAAAGGGGATAAAAATGCTTGCTGTACAAAAGAAAGCACAGGAATTATGCTGTCACAAACAATATCCAATACCATAAGGAAGTATTGTGTAACCTGGGAACACCACTAGGGTGTACTTGAATATGCGCTTTTCTTATTTTGTTTTTCTGTTAGAAGAGTGGGAAAGAGAAAAGTGCCAAAGCAACCAGTTTGTGTCTGATTTTAAACTATTCAGATTGGTTTAGTACTTCTGTTTGCATTTTGGATTTTAAAATTATTTAGGTTTTGGAAGTTTTGAAACTTATATTAATCAAACCAATTCAAAAGATGCTACTGGTAGATGTAAAACATTACACAGAAAAATACTCTGTTGTAACATTACTATTATCCACCTATTTCCACTAAACAGGCCCATCACTTCTGTATATTCTCAAAGTCATTAAGTGGAAAAAGATACCAGTTCTAGTAATCATTTTAGTTATTTCTCATTCCGCAAGCACAAAAAGAGAAAAAAAAAATTAACTCTCAAAGGCATACCAGCAGAAGTTTCTTATGCTGTTTGCGTTGAGGAAGTATTCCCAGAGCATCTGACATTGATTCATCCAATTCTATAAAAGAGGATATTTAGTAAGAAACAGAGACAAGAAGCAGTTGTGATATTGGTAAGAAATCAATGATGAGAAGCGGTTCTGATATACAATAATATAACCTTTTGTTTGCAACAAAGTAGCCAGCACACTCAATGAACCCGAAACTTGTACATCGTTCCCACTCGTAAGGTAAGAAAGCAAAGCCTCCCTGTAGACATGGTCAACATTATAATTAAATAATAAACAAAATGGAAATTAATCGACCATACTGACAAAGTGACGAAGTTAATAATAATATGCAATTCTGCTCAGGACTGAAAGATGTTCAATTATGAGTTAGGGAGGCATAGCCATATAGGGAAAAGTAACTAATGATGATTTGCATTTATCGAGCATCATTGATATTCATATGATTCATATCATACAATAAACAAATAAGTTAACAAAAAATGAATAAATAGATAAATAGATAAGTATAAAAACTAGATTTTCACTAAATTAAAACTTCAGGCAAAAAAAAAAAAAAGAAGGAAAAAAAAACTTGAGACATACTCATTTTGTTAGTGTGAATATGTACTGTTGTGTTGTGACATTGATAATCATTGCTAAGAAGTTATTTAATAAAGGAGTTCTAATGTACCATAGCCATAAGGCGAATTTCAAGATCATAAATGCCAGTAAAAAAGCACAAACTATTAATTCTTTTTTCCAATCGGCACGCTATAGTGAAAAAACAGAGACAAACACATCATAGATCTCTTAGCAGCTAATAAAACCAAAACAATATAAAGCGGAGTCAGTGAGTAATCTTTCACTAAAGAGTAGAGTTGTGTTCTAACAGATATTGTATCTAAAAAGATCATGAACGTATCTAGTAAGAGAAATAGAAATGAAAAGGTCTGACATAAGTGGTAATCAAAGACATCTTATTACCTCAAAGGCAAATGACAATCACAACTATCATTTCCTGTTGCAATACTGACATCAACTGGCTGGATTTGGGGAGAGATTGACAAGTTTGCCACATCAACACTTAAATTTCCCACTTCTGCCTTAGTTAGATTATTACTGCCTGGTGGTTGGCTTTCATGGGAAACATCATAACCAGACATGTAGCCATTGGGTTCAGCAACAGACTTTGATAAGAAAGCTTCTAACGGACAGAATAGGGCGGCAGCAATAGTATTTGACAGATCCTTGATTTTTACTATGCGCAAGATGCAACAAATCAAATACAAAGACGTGACAGCACCCATTTGAATCCCCTGGATTTATAAGCTACAAAAGGTCAATAGCAAGTTGCATTCTAAGAATTATCAAATGCACCGACTACCAACACAATACTAATAGCCCTTGCCTCCCGAACTTGAATATTTAAAATAGAAGGCAGTAAGGATATGTTTCCATACCTTGACAGCTTTTAGTGTTAGAGAAGGTAGAAGCAATGGAAATATCAAAAGCTGCAATATGTTGTCTGTGAATAACCTCCCAACATCAGGAATTCCTGCAGAAATAATATCACTGAAATAGTAGAGATTGTCCTCGATCTCATCAACAGCAGCAGGAATTGACAAGGTTGTGTCTGCACCCAGGTTTCTGTCTCAAAATATAAATGAAAAACTTTAGAGAAAATAAATGCAATCTACTCTCGGTAAAATCAGAATACTACTCCTACTCTTACGTCGTAGTGCCAGAAACCAATACATTTAGATCGATGCACTGCTTCCGGAAAAATTTAACCAAGTTTGAAAAATAATCTGAATGAGGGGCACTGGTGACATATCTATTGACAGAATCATCTCCAACTGAAAAATCATAACAATTTTTAAAAATTAGTATAGATAAAGTTGCACAGAACATGACCGCATTCCATAGTTTGAGTTAAGGTAAATTAAATTTCTTAAGCAAAGAGAGAACCAAAACTAACCGTGATAAACATTAAGCGTCAGAGCCCGTACAGCAGTGCGGACCATGCTCTCCTCATGAAAAGCAAATCGTATTGCCTCAACATACAGCGGAAATGAAACAACTTCATCCTAGATGCACAAAAAGAGATGCATGCACTGCTATTATTCACTAGAACTTACAACTGGTAAAGAGAAAATAATTAAGATATCCACAAGCAATCAGCAATGATTTAATTAGAACAATAAAGGAAACCTGAACAGTACCAAATTTTAGTCCACAATAGAGTACTTCTTAAAGGAACAAGAGAGTTCTCACTCCCGGGATTCAATCAAAACTAATGAGTGGTTATTGTTACATCAAAACTTCATTTGTCATCCTTTGGCAATAACGTCAAATGCACTCCATCCTAGAAGTGCCAAAAGAATTAAGCAGTTTGTTTCCAGCACTTGCAAGCTAGGTAGCCAACAAATCACCAAAACATACTCAAAATGGTACTAGTTTAGAATCTATAGCAGAGATGCAAATAATGTGCAAAGGTTGAGGCGTGATAAGTATTTAACTCAGGATGCTGAATTCCTCATTGTGCATCTGTCTGATACATGTATGATTTCATATCATTATTTATAGGAATTTTTATGTAATCTAGGCCACAATTGATGCAGCAATTGAAAAAAGGATCTAGCCATTGTTCATGCAGTTTTTTTTCATTGGTTGTTTTGAGACTCCACATACGACATCAGACAATGACAGCTAATAGGGTTTGACACTTTAGCCATTAAAAATCAGTAATCGGTTCACATTATTTAAAATTAATGGTGTTTAAACTATATACATGCTCAAATCCTTATTACTTATTAACCACATTACTGAAAACGAAAACAAAAACAAAAAAAAAAAAAGCAAAGCAAATTTCACTTAAAGATAATTGTAAGTGCTATCAAAACACAATAAATGAGAGCGAAACATTACTTACCTCTTGAGTCTTTACAAGCAGAGAAATTGTATTTCTATCTAGCTTTCCACTTATTGCTCTTCATAGACCATAGCACATGCAATCAAATAAAAATGCAAGCAAATGAGAAAAAAAAAAAAGTACTTGTCAAAGAGAAATTGTAAGAATATAGGGTAACCACATGTTAGCTAATATTAAAATACCGACAACAAAAAGAGCAAAAAACAAACCTTAAGAAGGATATATAGTAAGAAAGTAGCTCTTCATTCTTAAAATCAAATGAGTAAGTTATTAAGTAGTTCATATGTTCATTACTGAACATGTAATCTGCAAAAAAAAAATTTAATTAATAATTAGTAAAATCCATCAACAAGATTATGACCCAACTAGAGAAACTTTAGCAACTGCAAAATTTATCATGTTCTTCTTCCAGAGAAAACTCACATATAGCATGTTCATTTTTTAGGTTCTGTATCATAATGCTGATTGTCTGAAGCAACTGAAGTGAAACAGTCATATTTCTGCTAATCTTCAATATACGTACAAACTCTCCCATGATTTGCTTCTCCATAAAAAATCTAGACAATCAACAGGATGAGATTAAAATCTAACAGCAAATCATGTGCATAAAGAAACAGTAAGCTTTGAGAAGTCATACTCAAAAAAAGTTGTGTCATGTTGGTCGCCATAAGTTATCAACTCCGCAATTGATCTCAGAGCTTCAATAACGAAATCCTTCATAACAGACTAAATGTTGGAACATTGAGGGGAAAAAATGCCAACAAGAAACTTCAGCTGAAGGAGGCAGAAAATAGTCCAATTACCTTGTTAACGTCATTCACAACTTGAATTTTCACCAGCTGATCAGTTAAATACCTGCTCCAGGAAGGCAAATATTGATTAACATAACTATAGCAATATATTTACTACAAACATCACATATCAGGTGTACAAAATCAAGTTCCAAACACCACCAATCCTCTCATACTCCTGAATGACAGATAAGACATTATGCTCCAAGGGAACTCTAGGGTTAAAAAACTATGAAGGGGACAAACTGAGATTAAGAAAGAATGTAGTATTTCCCGTAAACACAAAATCCAATGCCTAATCGATTCCCAATTTGTTACTCTTTTGCAGGAATTGTTTTAAAGAACCTGAAAAAGGGACAATCGAGATCATTGAACTAAATTGCGGTAGCAGCTGCACCAATGTTGTCTATTCTTTGCTTGAAAATTGGCTCCAACTTAGAGGACCCTACATATACATTCATGTAAATTGACATACATGTTTGTTGAGTATACAATCCGTTCATGAAGATGGAAAATCATCTTAAAAGTAACACCCTTGTTGCTTCACCCTGTAGTTTTTTCAAACCTCTCCCAGCCTAGTACACATTTGACTTGAAGCTCTAGACCATCATCATCATCATCATGAATGCTTTCCTTCATCATGCTAGTGATAGAAAATCAGCATTCTTCTTTGTAGCTCTGTATACTTATTAAATGTAGCACATCAAATATCGATAGTTAACTGATTTTTCCACCTCAAGGTGAGAAAAAGTACACGTTCCTCCACAATTCCAATTTGATTCCCAAACAACATTCAAGCAGGATGCAGCAGACGTACAAAAACTTACTTGATCCAAACCCCTCTCTTGCGGTACGGTTCTCTTCTATTAATCACAGTCGAAGACATGTAATCCCAGTAGACATACCAATTTTTATTACTAAAGATCTCAAAACAGTTCCGAATATTCAATATCGAAGATTTAGCATCTAAGGCTCCCTCAAGCACAAAACATCACCTCTTCTAAACTCAACTTACTAACATCCGCAAACGGAACCCCCCATTCATTACTACTAAACTCCATGCACTTAAACTTATCACTCTTCACACTTCTTATACTCTCCAGCCATGCTTAGACAAGATTCTACTTCCTCAAAAACCATCAAAAACACCGAAAGGAATCGACTTTACTCCATAATTTCGATTCTGTAACCTAAATTAACTACACAGTATCATTACAATCAACTCAATCGAAGCAAACATGTAGCAGACTCAGTAGCCCTAATTAGCCATTAACGTTAACTTAAATTCACACACTCACACACACACACAAAAAAAGCAGTCAAAATTTGTGAAATTCAGAACTAAATTGAGCACAATTGAATATGCAGACCTGAGCTCATCGAAGGAGAATCGATCCCTGGATCTCCAAAACGAAAACCACATGATTTTGTTGTCTCTGCAGAATCAGGGTTACCAGAGCGTAGTACTATTTGATGGCATTCCGATACGGATTTCGAAGATCGCCGACGAAACGCAGCGTTTTGATCAGCATCTAGTCCCTCTGAGCACACAGAGAGGTGCGAATGTGTTTGATTCTCATCATACAAGAGAAGCAAAACAAAAGCACAAATTTTTGCCAGAAAGGCAAGGAAGCTGGCGGAGCTGGCAAACCGGCTCACTGAGGTGTGGGCCGGGTTAAACTTATTTGGGCCGGCCTAGTGTTTTTAACATGTTGAAATATTTGGCCCAAGGGCAGATTTGTCCAATAAATATGATTAAGCTAAATTTTGGTAGTGGAAACTAAATAGTTAAAAGTTTCAGCAGTGGGAAGCTAACTCTATTCTGAAGCAAGACTACCAAAAGTCCAAAAACCAAAGAATTGCTCCAGCACTGGGTCTGGAATTTGTCATGGTGCTGATCTCCTAAGACAGGGGCTATATTGGAGAATTGGGAATGGTGGTACTGCAAAATTTTGGCATGATCATTGGTCTCAGTGTGGCATTATTAGTCAATATATATGTTAATATCCCTACTCATATGGACGACAATGTTGTTGTCCAAGACTTCTGGAGTAACCATGAATGGAATGTGAGTTTGTTTCAAACTTGTCTTCATGCTGATCTTATTAATAAAATCACTTGTATTCCCATCTCTCCTTGTAATGCTCCTGACAAACTCATTTGGGGAGGAACATCATCAGGCAATTTCTCGGTCAAGTCAGCCCACCAATTATTATGTGGTGATCAGGATCATATTGCTAGGAGGTGGAAAACAATCTGGAAGTTCAGTGTGCCTCCTAAAATTAAAATCTTTCTTTGGTTGGTTTTACAGGGAAGAATCTTAACTAATGAGCAACAATACAAAAGACACATTGCGGGAAATCTCTTCTGTCATTATTGTGCTAACCAAGAAGAAACTCTTATGCATATGTTTAGAGACTGTGTGAGAGCTAAACATGTTTGGAATTCTATCAATATCCCTATGTCAATGAGACCTACTTTTTCCCTGTATTGGAATGGATGGCTTTATGTGAACTTATTTCAAAAGAATGCGAGATTGCAAGAATTTCAATGGAATTTTATCTTCATTTTCTGCTGCTAGTACATATGGAAATGGAGATCTAAGGGTATATTCGAGCAAGATTTTTGTGTTCCTCACAATATTTCTGAAGTAATTGTTGGTTATGCTTCTGAGTATTGTAAAGCTGCTTGTAAACTGATGTCGCAAAGAACTCTGTAGGCTGAGATGTTATCATGGTGCAGGCATATGGAAAATATCTTCAAACTAAATGTGGATGGTTCTAAAACTAGTGCTGATAGTATTGGCTCAGGAGGTCTCATTAGGGACTCTTCTGGGAATTAGACCAGTGGTTTTATGTGCAACATTGGCTTTTGAGAAGTGTTGCAGGTAGAGGCTTGGGATTATTTTATGGTTTGAAACTTGCACTTGATGCTTCTATTACTCTTCTTGACGTGGAATCTGATTCTTCTGTGCTTGTACACCTCATCAAACAAGATGACATTGCACTTCACCCCTTGAGAACTCTACTGAGAAATTGTCAACAATTTTTGCAGCTCTTCTCTTATGTCCAGGTCAATCACGACCATAGAGAGAGGAATATGCCAGCTGACGCTATGGCCAAAGCTAGTCTTCACCCCTTGAGAACTCTACTGAGAAATTGTCAACAATTTTTGCAGCTCTTCTCTTATGTCCAGGTCAATCACGACCATAGAGAGAGGAATATGCCAGCTGACGCTATGGCCAAAGCTAGTGTCTCAAACTCACCTAAAATTTGCATCCTTCAAAGTCCCCCAGCCTTTGTGCTTAATTAATATTCTCCTTGATGACATTGCTAGTGTTGCTGGCTCTAGAGTGACCACAAGCACTATTTGCTAGTTTCTTCTTTGTCTCTTGGCTTGGGCCTCTCGCCCCCA
Source organism: Rosa lucieae (assembly GCA_024704745.1). Taxonomy (NCBI): domain Eukaryota; kingdom Viridiplantae; phylum Streptophyta; class Magnoliopsida; order Rosales; family Rosaceae; genus Rosa; species Rosa lucieae. The sequence continues at coordinate 16,361,849 of CM045495.1, read as the reverse complement.
TTGTACCCAAAAAAAAAAAGTTTCAGTAATGGCGTTTGGATGGCGTGCTTTAGAATGAGGACTGTCTGTAACAAATTAAAGTTTAGAGCTCGAATCAAGATAAAATGAATTGTTTCTCCAAGTATAATTTGGGAGAGTGGACGGGTGTTAAACTTAGTTGAGTGGATATAGGTGTGCCAATGAGACATTTGAAAATAATTACTTCATCGGTCGAATGCGAAGAAAGAAGTAAAGTCCATTGAGAACGACAAGTTGTGTTAGTAGACCAATCAATCACACAAGCTATAACTCAATCAATCGCACCCAAAATTCAAAACCAAAATGTCAGACCAATCGACCAAATAAGATGTAAGGTCCTCTGCTGTTTTGATATCCAGAGCCTGGCGGTACCCAAGGAGTGTAGATTCAAAGGCCCCAAGAACTTCCGATTTTCTTCTTCTTTCCCTTCTTCCTCTACTCTCTCTCTCTCTCTGTATGGATATTCCGATGAAAGCGGTGCGATAGTGGTGACTGGTGACAACTGGATAAAAAATAAAGGGGAGTGAAATTTACATCCCCAATATTACAAGATGCACCCCGCTTAGGGCTGCACACGGATTGGATTGGATCGGTTTTGACTCCAAACCATCTCTATGCCAAAGTGAGCGGTTTAGGCATTTTGGAAAACCGGTCATCAAAAAAAAAAAAACTCAATCCGACCCAATCCAATCCAATTAAAGATGGTTTGGTTTGGTCGGTTAGGCGGTTTTCACCTATATAATATTAACATGCTATTTATAAAAAAATTTAGTCTCAAGAATTGAAATTGTGTTAAATTATCTAAATTTAAAATTCAATAATTAAAATCCAAAACATATAGTCCAAAACTAAAACCTAAATTAGATTCAAAGTGATTCACTTATTTAACGACTTAGCCATCAATACTAGCTTAATATGATAGTATTAAAGGTCAAGGAATGAGAGATTGAGAGATCAGAGATGTGATATGAAATGATCAAAAAAATTGTAGCGATTATATACTAAGGTTTTAGGCCTTTGAGCCTTGAATTCAATACGATAGTATATCATTTGAGAATAAAGTTATAACTGGAGATTTGGAACTTACTTAGAACAAACCGGACAAATGAATATATATTTATTATGTACATATATATATATAAACTTTTTCTCTTATGTTTCAAACATACCGGTCGGTTCCGGTTTCGCGGTTTAAATACAAGAGAAACCAAACCAACCCAGTTTACAAATGGTTTGGTTCGGTATTGAACCGATTTTCAATTTTTAAAGTTAAAAAACCTTAACCAAACCATATTTATCGGTCGGTTTTGACCGGTTTGGCCGGTTTGTACCATGTTTTGCACACCCCTAACCCCGCTTCTTAATTTTTTAATATTTTCTGATGCCCTCTTATATTCATTTCCCATATTACCCTTCTTCTCCAAACCATTTTTCTTCTGTGTCTCTCTCTCGTTGTCATCGAATCCTAAATCCCCAACTGCTACATTCAGTGCCCGGAAGCCTCCTCCACGACCGACCTATCATCAAGGACGGCAAGCTCTACCTCATCTCAGCTCACAAACAGCCCGATAGGCTTTTTAAGAGCTGGTCTGCTCTCTACTCCACTGAGCTTGATGATTAGAACGAAAAGAAAACCACCCGATTGACTCCACCTGGGTCCGTCGATTACAGTCTGGCAATTTCTCTCTTGGCAAGTTGGTCGCCTTCGCTTCTTACGGCTCTCGTCCCTAGGATGATGAGTTTCACTAGCTCAATACTGACATCATCGTCTTCTGAGCTTCACAATCCGAAAAGAGTGTGGTGGTCTGTGAGCGCTGCGGGTTGTCAGCCGGCGACTCCGTCATCTACTTTCATCGCTAAGACGACGACGGCTGGTGAACCATTTTCCGAATTGATTTCCCTCAAGATTTCGAGTCCTCCGCATACCCGTTGACTCCCCCCCCCCCCCCCGGGTCACTCTATCGGGTCTCCACTGCTTCATTCCAGCTGCCATGCATGACGGAAAAAGAATAATCGTCGCCACTCGCCGCCGCAACACGAAGTTCCGACACGTGGAGGTCTACGACATCGACACGAAGATGTTCCATCCGGTCACCTCGACGCTGAACCCGGATTTCCACCATTTCAACCCGTTTGTTTCTCTGGACTCCTAGTTCCTCGAGTACCACCGATTCTGCGGCAAGTCGACTCAGTGGGGTGGCGAGTCGATAATCCTCACCTGGAGCCGGTGTCGTCTCCCGTCAGACATCTCCAAATGCTGAGGCTTCACTGCTTCTTCCAGACCTTCTCTCCTGACGCCGATCTCTTCGCATTTAATCCAGATTTCGAAGGAAACCCTGATGTCAAAATCTTCAAGTCCGATGGGTCCAAGTGTTGGACTTTAATCAAAGGCCATACGGCCTTCTACAACTGCTGGAGCCCCACAGAGAGACACGTCATATACACATCCATAGGGACTGTTCAAGGTATGAACTTTCTTCTACTCGTTGTGATCTACACGCTGGTATAATTGGTTTCAGTTTTGATTGAGTTTTGATGGATGGGTGTTTTGATTGTTTCGGTCTCCGTCGTCGTTCACTATGCTTGGCAATCGGTCTGTCTCACTGTGCTTCGAATGCTTTGGCCCCCTTTCCGATTGCTGCAGAAGCTTTGGCTATACAACTGCTCTCTTTCTGCAAAGCTTCCCACAGCTTTTTGTTTTGTTGTTCTTGTTACTATTGGCCTCTGTGTGTGTGTGTGTGCGCAGAGGCGGCCCTGAGGGTTGCCAACTGAGGCAGCCGCCTCAGGCCACCGGCTGTCGGAGGGCCTTGGGAGATCTGAGTATCAATATAGTTCATGTATATATATAACTATAATAACCTGAAAATTAGTGTCAACTATAGATGTTAATGTCTGAAAGTCTAGCGGTAGCTGGACTTTAGTTAACGCTGACCCGGTAGGCGGATCGATACTTGTGTTGTTATTGTAGTTCCCGTTACCTGTCAAGTAAAATACAATGGGCGTCAGAGGGAGACCGCGCTGGGCGGTCTTCAACTCTCCGATGCCTAAGTTAGTCAATGTATTTATGTTGACAAAGTAACAGTAGGTAAGTATTAAATGCGTAATTAATGAGGAGAGAGGAGAGAACCTTTTATAGGTGAGGAAGAGACTGATCTTGTCTTTGTTTTCGATGTGGGACTGACATGCTTCAGTTCTCAGTTTCAGAAGCTTCTGATGCCATCTTGGCGCGGCGCGTGGCGGCGCGTCGGTGGTGATCTGGAGATGGCCCGATGCTGAGGTTGCAGCCCGTCTGGTGGTGTATCTGCATGTCATTCCTTTGGTTGGGATTAGTACCTTTGGCGGTACAATGAGCATGGCCCATTATAGCTAATTATGCTTGCAAATGTACATGTATGTACAAGTCCCCCAAGTCCCCAGTCAAGGAGGGCAATCTTGGTTGGGGAGTTGTTCGGCGGTTTTAAGCGTTTTCCTCCGCTAGACTTGCAAGAGCATAATTAGCGTCAGTGCGTTGTCAACCGTTGGTTTTACTGAGCAAACGCTTTATACCCTTTCGGGTGGGCCCCTGCTGGGCCCCCCAGGGAGTCCCCCACTCCCCGGCGAAGATAGACCTCCGGATGGTCGACAATTTGTTTGATGAGGGGGAGCTGCACGGAGCAAAGGGTGTTGGGTAGCGAGCCCGAAGTTTAGCACCCAAATGACGGGGGTCAACGTGCCTGATCAGGGCCGTCGTAGACTGTTTGACTAGTCCCCATGTCCCGTAGGGACGGTCTGACGGTAAAGCCGCGTGGCGGTCGTTGTCAGAGTGAGGCGTGGCCTCGGGATTGTCCGTTTGGCGGACATCCCCCTGCTGGATGCAGTCAGAAGTAGCGTTCGGTAGGTGTGCCTGGCGGTATCTTGCAAGATAAAAGGGGGTTCCGCCAGAGGTGTATAGCGGAAGGCATCCCGCTTTCAGGATAGCAAGGGGGAAGTTCCGCTGGTGGTGCTTCGTCACTTGGAGAATGACAAGGGAGAAGTTCCGCCGGCGGGGTTTCGCTCGGCGAAGACTCCGTCTCTTGGAAGATGACAAGGGAGAAGTTCCGCGGGCGGGGTTTCACTCGGCGGAGACTCCGTGTCTTGCAAAATGACAAGGGAGAAGTTCCGCTGGCGGGGTTTCGCTCGGCGGAGACTCCGTCTCTTGGAAGATGACAAGGGAGAAGTTCCGCTGGCGGGGTTTCGCTCGGCGGAGACTCCTTCTCTTGGAAGATGACAAGGGAGAAGTTCCGCTGGCGGGGTTTCGCTCGGCGGAGACTCCGTCTCTTGGAAAATGACAAGGGAGAAGTTCCGCTGGTGGGGTTTCCGAAGTTGCCCCTACGGTGGTTAACACGTGTCGAACCTATAGCGGGTTAGCATGCGTAGGCTTGTCTCCTCAGCCTGTCCGTCTTCTAGCCTTTAATGGCAGTAACTGTGGGTTTCGTAACTGAGATGACGCCTCGGGTAATCCGGAGAGTAAGTGGAGATTGACGACACGTGTACGGCTGATAGGTGATGCCGTTATGGAGCGGACGGCTGAGGACGCTTTGGTGTCGACATAAAAAGGGGGGAACTTTGGGGGATTTGACACTCTGAAAGTTTTTGAAAACTTAGTCATCGTCTGCGAGCCGTGCTTGTCCGAGACCGGAGACGAAGCTTACTGAAGTTTGGGTATACGATTCCCGGAGAGAGGACAGTAATAGCCCTCCAGGATTGCTGAAGACTATCACTGAGGTTTGTATCTGGATTTTCCTCCTCTACCTTTTTGTTTCTGCCAATTTCTGGGTTTTGCTGGTTTTATTGGTTGTGTTCTGAGGTGTGAAATGGGGTTTTTTGTGGGGGAGGGGGGTTGAATTATGGTTGGCCGATGCGTTTAGTTGTTTAGGATTTGGATGGCCGAGTCTGGGTTGAATGTGTTATTTTTGTACTTTGGAGTTTTCTGGGTTTTTTTTGTTCTTGATGCCTTTGGCTATATCTGATGCGAGAATAGGCTAGATCTGTGTTTGTGCTAACTGATGTGGGTTTTAGGGTTTAGGATGGCTAACGTCATAGAGATTTCGAGCAGTGAGGATTCCGGGTCTGACGTGTCGTTCAGCGCGGCGGATAGGGTTTTTATTGATTCGTTGCGTCCGTCTGCCCATGCAGGAACCTCACTGCCAGAACCGCTAGAAGTTGAGCCGCTTCAGACCATCCTGTGGGAAGTAGCTATGGGTCGTGGTTCGCGTCCAGAAAGTTCTAGGGCGGGTGAGGCCGCTGCTGCGAAGGCTAGGCGAGACGAGCTCTTGGCAAGCAATAGTGCTGCTAGCGGCTCCGCTGAGGAAGAGGAAGTAGCGAGGCAGAATGCGGAATCGGCGTGGTGTCTGTCAGACGGCACCGCCGTCGACGAGGCAGGTGGGCGGATGACCGCCGCCGCCGTCAACCGATTAAAATAGACGTTCCGATTGCCGGGGTCGGTGAAGCTGCGCCCACCAACGGCAAATGAGAAGGCCTCGATTCTCCCAGCGGGATTCGCTGCCGTTCACGAGGCGATATTCCGTCAAGGACTGACGTTCCCGCTGGTGCCCAACCTCCAGATCCTGGTGTGCGAATTTGGCCTTGCGTTTGGTCAGATTTGTCCCAATATGTGGCGGTTGATGTTGGCCATGAACTCCCTTTGGCGGTTATCCGGGTGCGAGGGGCCTACCGTGGCGGAAGTGCTTCACTTCTACGAGTTGGTGTACGTGAAGCGCCGAGGCTGCAAAGGGCAAGTGAACTTGAGTCGCCGGCAGGGAGCGCCCAAGCTGATCGAGAATCTAAGGGACTCCATGTCCTACTGGCGGGGTACCTTCTGCGTGGCTACCGATGGTTGGGAGTACCACGCCAGATCGAATGAGGAAGGGCCGACATTTAGGATTAAGTCTGAGTTCCAACCTATTCGAGGTTGGTGTCCGGCTTCCGCTGAAAGTATTTGGCGTGCTCATGTGCTTGCACTTGTATTCCTACTAACGACGTGTTTTTTTTTGTGCAACGGGACTTCGGTACACGCTAACACGCGAAGAAGAGTGCCACGTTGCGAGGATCAGGGGTTGTTGGCGGAACCGAAACTTGCTTGACTTCCGCCTGCTGACTGGTTGGGAGTTGCTGGTCGACCTGCGACTAACACACTCCATTGGTGAGGAGTCTACCCTGTCGTTTCATATTATACTTTTGAATTGTGTCTGACTGGTGGCTGTCGTTTTTTTTTTTTTTTTTTTTTTTGGCGCTAGAAACTCCGCCCGGCAACAAATCGAGTTGCGACGCATTTGAGAAGGCGATGGATCGGGCGGAGATAGAAAATTTTTTGGAGGCTATGTACGCCGAGGGGCTAGCGGCCCAGCAGACTGTAGTGAACCCCGAGACGTTGGCGCTGAGCCAGTCCGAGGCTCCGGTGGTGATGTCGATGCCGCACCAGTCTCATCTTGGTGAGGATGGTCTGCCTACAGTGCAGGCGGGGACCCAGACGGCCGGCGGGGACCAGAGGGGAAGCGCTGCGGTCGGGCCACAGAAAGAGCGGATGCCTGCCCAGAGGCGTGGTCCTCAAAAGGTGGTTCAACCGGCGGAAGAAGCTATTGTGACCAGGGAGGAACCGCCAGTGAGGGCGACGAAGACCGCCGCTGGGAGCCAGAGGGCGCCGGAGAGAAAATGCCGAACGGTTGAGTCTCCTGACGAGGAAGAGGGAGATGAGGTGGAGGTGGTCGGGGCCCGCCGTCAGAAGAAGGCCCGACAGGCTCCTTCGAAAACTGCGGCGGTGGAGGGAGAGGCGCCCGCCGTCGGTGAACTAGACTCCTTCGCCGAGTACGCGCCATTTATGACAGAAGGGGAGCGGGAATTCCTCTTCCATCTGTGCGAGCGGCTAGGGTTCGGCTGTCTGGCGGGCATATCGCGCCAGATGGCAATTGACCAATCGCCCTTCAGCTCGGCGTTTGGTCAAATATCGGCGGGATTACATGATATGTTCGTGGCGGCGTCGAAGCAGCCCCGGATTGAGGAAGAGCTCAGGGGAGAAATCCAGAGGGAGTTGGCGGAGGCAAAGGAGAGACTGGCGGAGGTCGAGCAGGGGCTGGTCAAGGCGGAGTGTGACTATGCGGACGCCCATGGCAAGCTTAATGCGGCCATCCGGCGGGACCTGGAGAGAAATGAACGCGTCTCCAAGTTGGAGCAGGAGATCGCGCTGCTGCAGGAGCGGATAGCCGCCAAAGATAAGAAGCTCATTAGAGTGCAGCGGGAGTCCGC